>JASUUJ010000104.1:0-53314 GCA_030449895.1 Citrus mangshanensis | reverse complement strand
GGTATACTTCGTTCAGTTATTATTGCTAGATAGGCAGAGACATTCCAGTGCGGCCTCCGTATGAGCAAAAATAGGCCACGGGCACAGCCACGACCAAAAATTAGCGCCCGAAGGTGGGTGCAGAAACCCCAAAATGGCAAGCGGGTGGGCTATAGCCTTGGTGAAATGGGCAAAGAGATTAAATCCGCGGACTGGAATGGCAGACACTGCGGGTGGCCTTGTGTATAAAAAATAGGACGGGCATAGCCGCACCCAAAAATTAGCGCCCGAGAAGGATGGGGTGCCGAAAGCTAAGCGGAAAAATGGCCATCCCGGGTAGGCTATAGCCTTGGTGGGGCGTGGTGAGTTCGTCCGCGGACTCAAAGAATGGCAAGACTTTGCGGGTGGCCTCCGTGTGCAAAATGACCCGCAGGAACAGCCATGAAATAGTGCCCGAAGGTCGGGGTGCAAAAACCCCAAATGGCAAAAGCAGGTGGGCTATAGCGCTTTAGTGCAGGCGTGGCGAGACCGTCCATGGACTGGAGATAGCCCGGGAACTGCAGAGGCGGCCTCCGTGGCAAAAATAGACCACGGACACAGCCTTTGCGCTAAAAATTAGCACAAGTTGAAAAGGTGCCCAAAACCCCAAATGGCTAAAGAATTGAGCTAACCTTGGTAGGCGTGGCGAGATTAAATCACGGACTTGGAATGGCGAGAGAGACTTTGCGGGCAGCCTCCGTGTACCAAAAATAGGCCACGAGGCACAGCAGCGTCCAAAAATTTGCACCCAGTTAGGTGCAAACCCCAAATGGCCAAAAGCTGGGTGGGCTATAGCCTTGGTGGGGCGTGGGCGGTCGTCACTTTTTCAGGCTCACCGTGACTTTGCGGGAGCGGCCTCCGTGTGTGCCAAAAGTAGGCCATAGGCACAGCCGCGTCAAAAATTAGCACCCGAAGTTCGGGGTGCAAACCCCAAATGGCCAAAACGGGTGGGCTATGAATGCTTGGTGGGAGGCATGGGCAAGGCCCGTCCGCCCCGCTCGGAATGGCAGGCACTGCGAGGTTGCCTCAGGCTGGGCCAAAATAGGCCACAAGCTGGCAGCGTCAAAAATTACTTCCAGTTAGGTGCAAAACCCCAAGTGGCCAAAAGCGATTAGGCTACGCTTGGTGGGGCGTGAGATTCGTCCGCCGGGCTCGGAATGGCGAACATTCACGGAGTGGCCTCCGTGTGCCAAAAATAGGCGCGGGCACAGCCTTAAAATTTAGCGCCAAGGCGGGATTACTAAAACCCCAAGCGGGAAAAATGGCCAAAAATCGGGTGAGGCCTGGCCTTGGTGGGAGCGTGGCGAAGTTAGTCGCCCAGTTCCGGAATGGGCAAGAGACTTTCTGGGTAGCCTCAGTGTGCAAAAATAGGCCACGAAGCAGCGCACCAAATTGAGCCAGGTCGGGGTGCCGGAAACCCCAGCGGAAAAATGGCCAAAATCGGGTGGGCTATAGCCTGGAGGTGGGGGCGTAAAAAGGCGGTCGTCCGCCCGGACTGGAATGGCGAGACTTAGCGGGCGCTCACGTGTGCAAAATCGCCCACCCAGGCACAGCCGCGCACAAGTGGCGCCCGAAGGTCGCGGTGCCAAAACCCAAATGGCCAGCGGGTGAGCCTGCTTGAGTAGGCGTGAGCGAGATTAAAATCATGAGACTGAAATATTGGTTTTTGTCTGGTAGCCTCCGTGTATGCCAAAAATGACCACAGGCACAGCTACTTCAAAAATTACTTTGAGTTGGTGGCTTAAATGGCCAAAAGCAGGTAGGCTATAGCCTTGGTAGGCGTGGGCGAGACCGATCCGCCGGACTGGAATGGCCAGACTTTGCGGGCTGGCCTCCATTAATGCCAAAAATGAGCCACCCAGGCTGGCCAGCGCCAAAATTGGTGCCCGAGGTCAGCGGTGCCAAAACCCCCAAATGGCCAAAAAAGCAGGTGGGCTATAGCCTTGGTGGGCGTGGCGGATTAGAATCCCAGCCGGATTAGGAATGGCCGAGACATTCTTGAAGCGGCCTCCGTGTGCAAAAATAGGCCACGGGCACCTTAAAAATTAGCGCCGAAGGTGAGTGCCAAAACCCCCAGCGGAAAAATGGCCAAAAAAATCGGGTGGGCTATAGCCTTGGTGGGGCTGATGGTAGTTCGTCCGCGGATTCAGGGTGAGCCGAGACTTTCTGGGTGGCCTCCGTGTGCCCAAAATAGGCCCGCGAGCTTAGCCGCACCAAAATTAGCGCCGAAGGTCGGGTGCCGAAACCCCAGCGGAAAAATGGCCAAAAATCGGGTGGGCTATAGCGAGTGGGGGCGTGGGAAAGAAGTTAGATCCACTGGACTCGGAATGGCAGAACTGCGGGCGGCCTCCGTGTATAAAAATAGTCCACCCAGGCACAGCCAGCAAAGTGCACCCGAAGTTCGGGGTGCCAAAACCTCCCAAATGGCGAAAAAAACGATTGGGCTATAGCCTTGGTGGGGGCGTGGCGAGATTCGTCGCGGACTTAGAATAGCCGAACTTTCAGGTCGGCTTTCAGTGTGTCTGAAAATGGCCTGAACTGCTTAGCGTCCATAAATTAGCACCCGAAGTTAGGTGCAAAACTGAAATGGCCAAAAAGCGGGTGAGCTATAGCCTTGGTAGAGCGTAGGCGAGATCGATCCGCCCGGACTCGGGAATGGCACGAGACTTTGTGGCCCGGCCTCAAATGCTGTTTAAAAATAGGCCACAGGCACAGCCGCGCCCAATAGTGGCGCCCGAGGTGGTGGCTTACCGGCTTAAATAGCCAAGTGTGAGCTATGCTTGGTAGGGCGTAGAGGCGAAGTTAAATCCATGGACTCAAGAGCTAGCCGAAAACTCTTGGGCAACCTCAAACGCCATAAAAAGGTAGCCCACGGACACAGCTGCCTTAAAAATGAGTACCGAAAGGTCGAGGTGCCCAAAACCCCAGCCGAGAAAAATGGCCAAAAATCGGGTGGGAGGCTATTGCCTTCAGTGGGCGTGAAGGCAGAGTTCGTCCGCCGGGCTAGGAATGTCATGAGACTATGCGAAGGCGGCCTCCGTGGCCAAAAATAGAGACCACACGGGCACAGCCGCGTAAAAATGCTTACCCGAGGTCAGGAGTAGAATTAAACCCCAAATGGCAAAAAAAATTTGAGGCTGTAACTTTGGTGGGGGAGGCTTAGGCGAGAGATCCGCGGACTCAGAATGCCCGAGACTTTGGCGCGGCCTCCGTGTGCCAAAAAAATAGGCCCACTGGACAAGCCCGCACCTTAAAAATTGCCGAAGGTGGGGTGCCAAAACCCCCAGCGGAAAAATGGCAAATCGGGTGAGCTAGCCTTGGTAGGCGTGGCGAGTTTATCCAGACTCGGGAATAGCCGAGACTTTGTTGAAAGTGACTCGTGTGCCAAAAATAGGCCACAGGCAAAGCCGCACACGCCAAAAGTGGCGCCCGAAGGTCGGGTACCAAAACCCCAGCGGAAAAATGGCCAAAAATCGAGTGGCTATAGCCTTAGTAGGCGTGGGCGAGTATCCCGGCATCCGCGGTCTCGGAATGGCCGAGACTTGCAGGCATCTCATTGCAAAAAATAAGTCCACGGGCATAGGGCGCCCAAAAATTAGCGCCGAAGGTCGGGTGCAGCCCAAAGCCCCCGGAAAAATAATGAAAATCGGGTGAGCTCCTGCTAAGCCTTGAGTAGGCGTGGGCGGATTCTTCTGCCGGACTCGGAATGGCCCGAGACTTCCCAGGGCCGCCTCCATGTACAAAAAATAGGCCACAGGCACAGCGCGCCCAAAAAAGTACACCCGATGGGCCGGTGCTGAAACCCCTTAAATGGCAAAAGCATGGGTAGGCTATTGCCTTGGTGGTAGGCGTGGCGAGAAATCCGCGGACTCGGAATGGCCAGACTTTGCGGGCAGCCAACGTGTAATGCGAACTAGGCCGCGAGGCACAGCCATGACTTAAAAGTCAAAGCACAGTGAGGGAATTCCAAAAACCTAGCGGAAAAATAGCCCAAAAATGGGTGCAGGGCCTTGGTGGGCGTAGGCGGGCGAGTTCATCCGCGGACTCGGAATGGCGAGACTGCAGGCGGACCTCCGTGTAACAAAAAATAGGCCAGCGCATTACCCTTGTGTTCTGCTTAAAAATTACGCCCAAAGTCGCCTTGGCGAAGTGCCAAAACCCCCAGCAGAAAATGGCCAAGTCGGGTAGGCTATAAGCCTTGGTGGAGCGCGTGGCGAGATTCGTAAATCCGCAGGTCTTGGGGAATTGCCGAGACTTCAGGCGCCTCCGTGTGTAAAAAAAAGGCCCTGTTTTAGCTTGCGCCCAAAAATTAGTACGAAAGTCGGTGCAAAGCCCCAAATAGCAAAAGCAGGGTGGAGCTATAGCCACCAGAAGTAGAGAGGGCGTGGCGAAGTTTAATCCGCCCCGGACTCAGGCTGGCCGAGAACTTCTGCGGAAGCAGGCCTCGTGTGCCAAAAATAGGCCATTGCAGGAACAGCGCGCCAAAAGTCGCGCCAGTTCAGGGTGCCAAAACCCCAAATGGCCAAAAAGCCGGGTGGGCTATAGCTTGCTTTGTAGGGCGTGGCGGGGATTCGTCGCCAGGACTCGGAATGGCCAGGAACTGCGGGCAGCCACCGTGTGCGAAAAATGAGCCACAGGCACACCGCATCAAGCTAATTAGCGCCCGAAGGTTGGGGTGGCAAAACCCCGGCAGAAATATGGCAAAAATAGCGTGGTTCGGCCTTGGTAGCGTGTTAAACTCCGCCCGGCTTCGGAGATAGCCTTGGTAGGGCGTGGGCGATGTTCATCCGCCGAGACTGGAATGGCCGAGACTTTGCGGCCCGGCCTATGTGCCAAAATAGGCCACAGGAACAGCCGCGCCCAAAGTGTTAGCCAGTTGGTGCAAAACCCCCACCTTGGCCCAAATAGGTGGGGGAGTGGCCGCCTAGATCCAGATGCTTCGCATGAGCCGAGACTTTGCGGGGCGGCCTCGTGTGCTAAAAATAGGCCACAGGCACTGCCGTACCCAAAAATTAGCACCCGAAGTCCACAAAACCCCAAATGCAAAAAGCAAAAGCGGGTGGGCTATAGCCTTGGTGCGTGGCTACAGGCGGCAAAATTGCACCCGGTCAGGCAGCAAAACCCACAAATATGCCGTGGGGCGGACTCGTTCAAATGGATGGCGCGACACTTTGCGGGCAGCCTCCGCGTGCCACCACTCGGCCACGGCCACTGCCGCACCCACAAATTCGCACCCGACGGCGGGGGTACCACCACCCCCTGCGGAAAAATGCCCAAAAACCGAGTGGGCTATAGCCTTGGTGGGGGGCCTGGGCGAAGTTCATCCGCCGGTCTCGGAATGGCCCGAGACTTTACGGGCGGCCTCCATGTGCAAAAAATAGGCCACGGGCACAGGCGCGCCCTTAAATTAGCACCCGATGGTCGGGGTGCCAAAACCCCATAAATGGCCCAAAAGCGGGTGAGCTATTGCCTTGAGTGGGAGCTTGAGGCGGGGTTCATCCGCCGGACTAGGAATAGCACGAGACTGCGGGGCGGCCTCCGTGTGCCAAAAATACCCGCAGGCACAGCTGTAGCCTTAAAATTAGCGCCGAAGATCGGGGTGAAAACCCCAGCAGGAAAAATGTCAAAAATCAAGGTGCGCTATAGCCTTGCGTAGGTAGGCGTGGGTGAGATTCGTCCGCCGGACTAGGAATGGCACGAGACTTCACGGGCAGCCTCCGTGTGTGCCAAAAATAGCCGGGCACAGCCGCGCCAAAAGTAGCGCCGAGAAGGTGGGGGTGCAAAACCCCCAAATGGCCAAAATCAGGTGGGCTATAGCCTTGAGTGGGGCGTAGGCGAAGTTCGTCTGCCGGACTCAGAGAATGGCCGAGACTTTGCAGGTAGCCTCGTGTGCAAAAATGAGATCTGAGCAAAATGCGCCCAAAAGTAGCGCCCAAAGGCAGGTGCCAAAACCCCCTGCGGAAAAATGACCAAAATCGGGTGCGCTATAGCACTTGGATTTAGGCGTAGGCGAGATTTCATCCGCGAGACAAGAATAGCCTTGCGAACTTTGCGAGGCGGCGCCTCCATGTGCCAAAAACTAGCCACCCAGGCACAGCCGTGCCCAATTAGCGCCAGAAGGTGAACCCCAAATGGCCAAAAGCGGGTGGACTATAGCCTTGGTGGGGCCGTGGGGCGAAGTTCGTCCGCCAGACTGGGGAATAGCCGAGACTTTGCGGCGGCCACCGTGTGCGAAAAATAGGCCACGAGGCCCAGCACCCAATAATTAGCGCCGAAGGTTGGGGTGCAAGCCCCAAATAGCCAAAAGCTTGGGTGGACTATAGCCTTGTAGTGGGCGTAGGCGAGATTCATCCGCCCGGACTCGGAATGGCCGAGACTTTGCGAAGCGGCTCCGTGTCAAAATAGACCAGGCACTGCCCAGTGGCGCCGAAGTGGTGCCAAGCAGATGGCCAAATAGCGAAAAAAGCGGGTGGCTATAGCCTTGGTGGGCGTGGGCGAAGTTCGTCCGCCCAGACTGGAATAGCCGAGACTTTGGGCGACCTCAAGTAATGCCAACAACTTAGCCCGCAGGCACAGCTTGGCGCTTGCAAAAGTATTACCCGAAGGTCGAGTGCCAAAACCCCATGCGGAAAAATGACAGGGTGGGTGCGGCTATAGCCTTGGTAGGAGCGTGAAGGCGAGATTCGATCCCGCCGGACTAGGAATGTGCGAGACTTTGCGGGCAGCCTCCGTGTGCCATATTTAAAAATAGGCCCGGGCACAGCCGTGCCAAATTAGCGCCAAGGTCGGGGGTACCCAAAACAAAAACCCCGAATGTGCATCGGGTGGGCTATAGCCTTGAGTAGAGGCGTGGCGAGGTCTGCGGACTCGGAATGGCCGAGACTTCTGGGGTGGCCTCCGTGTGCCAAAAATAGGATCTGAGCAAAGCCGCGCCCAAAGTGGCGCCCGAGGCCGGGGTGCCAAAAGCCTGCGGAAAAATGACCAAAAAATGGGTGCGCTATAGCCTTGGATTTGGGGCGTAAGCGAGCAATTCGTCCGCCGGACAAGGAATAGCACGAGACTGCGGGGCGGCCTCCGTGTGTATGCCAAAAATAGGCCCGCAGGCACAGCCGTGCCAAAATGGCGCCCGAGGTCGGGGTGCCAAACCCCAAATGGCCAAAAGCGGGTGGACTATAGCACTTGGTGGGGGCCGTAGGCGAGATTCGTCCACCGGACTCGGAATGGCATGAGACTCTGCGGGACCTCCGTGTGCCAAAAAAATGAGCCCACCCAGGCACAGCTTGCGTAAAAATTAGCCCCCAAGGTTGGGGTGCCAAACCCCAGCAGAAAAATGGCCTTGAATCGGGTGAGGCTACAGCCTTGGTGGGGCGTAGGGCGAGTTAGATCCGCGGACTCGGAATGGCCGAGACTGCGAGGCGCTTCCGTGTGCCAAAAATGGAGCTCATATATGCCAAAAATTAGGTACGAGGTTGGGGTGCCAAAACCCCCAGCAGAAAAATGGCCAAATATCAGGGTGAGCTCACGAGCCTTGGTAAGGCGTGAAGGCGAAGTTCGTCCATGCCCATTTCGGAATGGCCCAGGAGACTGCGGAGTGGCTTCCGTGTGCAAAAATAGGCCACGGGCATGGCAGCGCCCAAAGTAGCGCTTGAAGGTCGGGTGCAAAACCCCAGTGGCCAAATCGGGTGGGCTATAGCCTTGGTGAAGGCGTGGGCAAAGTTAGATCCGCCCCGGACTCAGGAATGGCCGAGACTGCTTGCGGGCGGCACCTCCGTGTGCCAAAAATAGGATAGGCACAGCCGCGCCCAAAAATTAGCGCCCGAAGGTCAGGTGCCAAAACCCCCAAATGGCCAAAAGCGGGTGGGGCTATAGCCACAGGCAGGTAGGCGTGGGCGAGTTAAATCCCGCCGGACTGGAATGGCGAGACTGCGGGCGGCCTCTGTGCCAAAAATGAGCCACAGGCACTGCCGCTCCCAAAGTGCGCCCGAAGGTCGGGGTGCCAAAACCCCAAATGGCGAAAAAGCAGGTGGGCTATAGCCTTGGTGGGCGTGGCGAGATTTCGCCAGTTTCGGACTCGAATGGCAGAGACTGCGGGCAGCCTCCGTGTGTGCCAACTAAGCTAGGCCCACAGGCACAGCAGCCAAAAATTAGCACCGAAGGTGAGGTACAAAAACCCCTGCGGAAAATGACCAAAAATCGGAGTGCGCTATAGCCTTGGTAGGGCGTGGCGAGGTCGTCAAATCCGCCCGGACTAGGAATGGCACGAGACTTTGCGAGGCGGCCTCCGTGTGCCAAAAATAGGCCTGAGGCACAGCGCGCCAAAAATTAGCGCGCCGAAGATCGGGTGCCAAAACCCCCAAAATGGCAAGCGGGTGGGCTATAGCCTTGGTGAGCGTAGGCGAGATCCGTCCGCCGGACTCGGAATAGCGAGACTTTGCGGGCAGCCTCCGTGTGCCAAAACTAGGCCACCCAGGCACAGCCAGCGCAAAGTACTAGCACCCGAAAGTGAGGTCAGGAAAATTTCCCCCTGCGGAAAAATGACCAAAAATCGGGTGCTGTGCTATAGCCTTGGTAGGCGTGGGCGAGTTTGTCCGTCCGGACTAGGAATGGCCGAGACTGCGGGCGGCCTCTGTGTGCCAAAAATAAGCCCACAGGCACTGCCGCTCCCAAAGTGGCGCCCGAAGAGTCGGGGTGCAAAAGCCCCAAATGCCCAGCACGGGTGGGCTGCTTGGTGGGCGTGGGCGAGATTCGTCGCCCGGACTCGAATAGCCCGAGACACTGCGGGCGGCCTCCGTGTGTGCCAAAAATAGGATACAGGCACAGCCGCGCCCAAAAATTAGCGCCCCGAAGGTCGGGGGTGCCAAAACCCCCTGCGGAAAAATGTCCAAAATCGGGTGCGCTATAGCCTTGGTGGGGCGTGGGTGAAGATTAGTCACGGACTAGGAAGGGCACGAGACTTTGGGCGGCCTCCGTGTATACCAAAAATGAGGCCCCACAGGCACAACCTTAAATTAGCGCCGAAGGTCAGGGTGCAAAACCCCCAAAATGGCCAAAAGCGGGTGGGCTATAGCCTTTGTGGGGCGTAAGGCGAGTTCGTCGCCAGACTCGGAATGGCCCGAGACTTTGCGGGCGGCCACCGTAATGCGAAAAATAGGCCCACGGGCACAGCCGCAATAATTAGCGCCGAAGGTTGGGGTGCCAAACCCCCAGCAGAAAATTGGCCAAAAAATGGGGTCCCGGGTGAACTGACCTTGAGTGAGGGCGTGGGCGAATTCGATCCGCCCCGGACTCAAATGGCCCGAGACTGCGGGCAGCCTCGTGTGCCAAAAATAGGCCCACGGGAACAGCCGCGCAAAAGTAGCGCCCGAAGGTCGGAGGTGTGCCAAAACCCCCTGCGGAAAAATGACCAAATCGGGTGCGCCCTATAGCCTTGGTGGGGGCGTGGGCGAAGTTTATCCGCGGACTAGGAATGGCACGAGACTTTGCGGGCTTATTTGGCCTCCGTGGGCCAAAAATAGGCCACGAGGCACAGCAGCGCAAAAAATAGCACCCGAAGTCAGGTGCAAACCCCTAAATGCCCAGCAGCGGGTGGGCTATAGCCTTTGTGGGGCGTGGGGCGAGTTAAATCCCTTGGACCGAATGGCCGAGACTTTGCGAAGCGGCCACCGTGTATGCCAAAAATAGGCCGCAGGCACTGCCACACCCAAATTAGCGCGTGCCGAAAGTCAGGGTGCAAAACCCCCAAATGGAGCAGGTGGGCTAGTAGAGCGCGGTAGAAGCGTGGCGAATTAAATCCGCCGGACTCGGGGAATGGCCCGAGACTTTGCGGGCGGCCTCCGTGTGCAAAAACAGAGCCACAGGCACACTGTCGCGCCCAAAAATAACCACCCGAAGGTCGGGGTGCGAAAACCACAAGCGGACACATGTCCAAAAATTGGGTGCGCTATAGCCTTGGTGGGGAGCGTGGGCGAAGTTCGTCCGCCGGACTAGGAATGGCACGAGACTTTGCGGGCAGCCTCCGTGTGCCAAAATAGGCCCCCACAGGCACAGCCGCGCCCAAAATTGGCGCCGAAGGTGGGAGTGCGAAAACCCCCAAATGGCATCAGGTGGGCTATAGCCTTGGTGGGGGCGTGGCGGGATTCGTCTGCCGGACTCGGAATGGCCCGAGACTGCGGGTGGCCTCCGTGTGCCAAAAATAGGATACGGGCAAGCCGCGCCCAAGTGCGCCGAAGGCGGTACAAAAACCCCTTGCGGAAAAATGACCAAAAATCGGGTGCGCTATAGCCTTGGTTACAGGGCGTGAAGGCGAAGTTAAATCCGCCCGGGCAAGGAATACTTGAGACTCGGCGGCCTCCGTGTGCCAAAAATAGCCACAGGCACAGCAAGTACGTGCCAAAAATTGGCGCCAGGTGGGTGCCAAAACCCCCAAATGGCCAAAAATCGGTGGAGGCTATAGCCTTGCTGAGGCGTAAAAATGGCGAGATTCGTCCGCGGACTCGAATGGCATGAGACTCTGCGGGCGGCCTCCGTGTGCCAAAAATAGGCCATGGGCACAGCCGCGCACAAAAATTAGCCCCCAAAGGTTGGGGTGCCAAAACCCCCCAGCAGAAAAATGGCCAAAATCGGGTGAGCTCTGAGGTGGGCGTGGCGAGTTCGTCCGCGGACTCAGGAATGTCCCGAGACTTTTTACGGGCGGCTTCCGTGTGCCTTTAAAAATGACTCTGGCAGCCATAGCCCGCGCCCAAAGTAGTACCGAAGGTTGGGGTGCCAAAACCCCCAGCAGAAAAATGGCCAAATATCGGGTGGGCTACAGCCTTGGTGGGCGTGGCGAGTTCGTCCGCCCGACCGGAATGGCCGAGACTGCGGGCAGCTTCCGTGTGCCAAAAATAGGCCACCCAGGCATGCTTGGCAGCGCCCTTAAAATTAGCGCCCGAAGGTCGGGTGCAGAAAGCCCCAAGTGGCCAAAATCGGGTGGGCTATAGCCTTGGTAGGCGTAGGCAAGATTCGTCCGCGGCCGGGAATAGCCGAACTGCTGGGTGGCCTCCGTGTGCATAAAATAGGATCACACGGGCTGCTCCAGCCCAAAAAGCGCCAGGTCGGGGGTGCAAAACCCCCAAATGGCAAAAAGCAGGTGAGCTATAGCCACAGGTGGCGCGTGGGCGAGATTCGTCGCGGACCCTCGGAATAGCCGAGACTTTGCGGGTGCCCTCCGTGTGCCAAAAATACAGGCACAGCAGCGCCTTAAAAATTGGCGCCCGAGTCGGGGTGAACACCCAAAACCCCTGCGGAAAAATGGCCAAATCGGGCGAGCTATAGCCTTGGTAGGCGTGGGCGGATTCGTCCCGGACTCGGGAATAGCCCGAGACTTTGCGGGTAGCCTCAGAGTGCAGAAAATAAATGGGCCCACGGACACAGCAGCGCCTTAAATTAGCGCGAAGTGGTGCCAAAACCCCAAATGGCCAAAAAAAAGGGTGGGGCTATAGCCTTTGTGGGAGGCCGTGGGCGAGTTTCGTCCGCCAGACTCGGAATGGCCGAGACATTGGGGCGGCCTCCGTGTTTCAAAAATAGGCCACAGGCATAGCCAAGCCAAAAGTGGCGCCCGAAGGTCAGGTGCAAAACCCCCAGTGTGGAAAATTGGCCGAAAATCGGGTGGGCTACTGCAGGTAAGGGGTGTACGAGGATTTGTCCGCCCGGACACTTCGGAATAGTCCGAACTTTGCAGGCGGCCTCCATGTATACCAAAAACAGGCAATAGCTTTGCAGCCCAAAAATTGGAAGTCATGTAGCCACCGCGCCCAAGTGCGCCTTGAAGTCGGTGTGCAAAAACCCCAAATGGCAAAAGCGGGTGGAGCTATGGCCGCCTTGGTGAGGCGTGGCGAGATTCGTCCGCCGGACTCAAGAATAGCCCAAGACTTTGCGGGCGGCCTCCGTGTACCAAAAATGAGCCCGTGCAGGCATAGCTACGCCAATGGTGGCGCCCGAAGAGTCAGGTGCCAAAACCCCAAATGGCTGGCAGCGGGTGGGCTGCTTGGTGGGGCGTAGGCGAGATCGTCCATCCGCGGACTCGGAATTGCTTCAGAACTTCTGGGCAGCCTCCGTGAGCCAAAACTAGGCCCACAGGCACAGCTTGTGCCAAAAATTAGCGCCTTGAAGGTCGTGGTGCCAGCTGCAAGCGGAAAAATGGCGAATCGGGTGGGCTATAGCCTTGAGTGGGGGCGTGGGCGAATTCATCCGCGGACTCGGAATGGCCGAGACTCTGCGGGGCGGCCTCCGTGTGCAAAAATGACCAGGCATAGCCATGCCCAAAAGTCAGCGCCCGAAGGTCGGGGTGCCAAACCCCAAGCGGAAAAATGGCCAAATCGGTTGGGCTTCTATAGCCACAGTGGGTAAGGCGTGGGCGAGGATCGTCCGTAGGACTCGGAATGGCCGAGACTTTACTGGCGGCCTCCGTGTGCAAAAAATAGCCCACGCAGGCACAGCCGCGCCCAAAAAGTGGCAGCACCCGATGGTCGGAAGGTGCCAAAACCCCCCAAATGGCCAGCTAAATGGGTGGTCTATAGCCCACGTGGGCGTGGCGGGTTGTCCGCGGACTCGTAGCCTGAGACTTTGGGGCGCCTCTGTCCCAAAAAATAGGCCCAGGCATAGCCGCGCCCAAAGTGGCGCCGAAGGTCGGGTGCCAAAACCCCAGCGGAAAAATTGCCCAAAAATCGGGTGGGCTATAGCCTTGGTGAGGCGTGGGCGAAGATTCGTCCGCGGACTCGGAATGGCCGAGACCTTGGGGCGGCATCCGTGTGTGCAAAAATAGGCCCAGGCATAGCCGTGCCCAAAAATTAGCGCCCGAAGGTCAGTGCAAAACCCCCTCGGAAAAATGGCCAAAAATCGGGTGGGCGATAGCCTTGGTGGGAAGCGTGATAGGCGAGATTCGTCGCGGACTCGGGAAATATTCTTGCACGAGACTTTGCAGGGCGGCGTCCGTGGGCCAAATGAGGCCACGGCCACAGCGCGTCCAGAAATTAGTACGAGAAGGTGCCAAAACGCCCCTAAATGGCCAAGCAGGTGACTATAGCCTTGGTAGGGCGTGGCGAGACCGTCCGCCCGGACTCGGAATAGCCCCGAGACTTTGGAGCGCGGCATCCGTGTGCCAATAGGCCATGGACATGCACACCAAAAGTAGCTCAAAGGTCAGGTACCAAACCCCAGTGGAAAAATGGCCAAAAATCGGGTGGGCTATAGCCTTGGTGGGGGTGTGGCGAGATTCGTCAAACGGACTGGAATGGCCGAGGAACTGCGGGCAGCCTCGGTGTGCCAAAACAAGGCCACGGACACAGCCGCGCCCAAATTAGCTCGAAGGTCGGGAGGTGACAAAACCCAGCGGAAAAATGGCCATCGGGTGGGCTATTGCCTTGGTAGGGCGTGGGCGAAGAATTTCATCCACCTGACTTCGGAATGGCCCGAGACTTTGCGGGGCGCCCTCCGTGTGCCAAAAATGGGGCCCGCAGGCACAGCCGCACCCCTAAAATTAGCACCGAAGGTCGGAGGTAAAAAACCCCAAATGGCCATGGGTGGGCTATAGCCTTGGTGGGGGCGTGGGCGAGATTCGTCCGCCGGACTCGGAATGGCGAGACTTGGGGTGTTAGCCTCCGTGTGCCAAAAATAGGCCATGGGACATAGCTTAGCGCAAATTAGCACCCAAAGGTCGGGGTGCCAAAACCCCCCAGAGGAAAAATGGCCAAAAATCGGGTGGGCTATAGCCTTGGAGTGGGGCGTGGGCGAGATTCATCGTCACCGGACTCAAAGAATAGCCCAGACTTTCAGGCGGCCTCCAAGTGTGTGCCAAAAATAGGCCACGGGCACAGCCGGCATGAAAGGTCAAAGTGCCAAAACCCCCAAATGGCCAAAAATGGGTAGGCTATAGCCTTGGTGGGGCGTGGCGAGATTCGTCCGCCCGGACTCGAGAATAGCCGAGACTTTAGGAGCTGCCTCCGTGTTTCAAAAAATAGGCCGCAGGCATAGCCAAACCCAAAATTAGCGCCCGAAGGTCAGGTGCCTCCCCAGCGGAAAATCGGCCAAAAATCGGGTGAGGCTATAGCCTTGGTGGGGCGTGTCACGGTTGTCCGCGGACTCGGAATAGTCGAGACTTTGCGGGCGGCCTCCATTAATGTGCCAAACAGGCAATGAAGCCACAACCGCGCCCAAAAGTGGAGTCATGGCCCACCGCGCCCAAAATTAGCGCCCGAAGGTCGAGGAGCCAATACCCCCGAATGGCCAAAACGGGTGGGCTATAGCCTTGAGTGGGCGTGGGCGAGATTAGTCCGCCGGACTTGGGAATGGCCCGAGACTTTGCGGGCGGCCTCCGAGTGCCAAAAAATGAGGCCACAGGCATAGCTCGCCCAACAATTAGCGCCCGAAGGTCGGGGTGCCAAAACCCCAAATGGCCAAAGCGGGTGGGCTATAGCCTTGGTGGGCGTGGGCGAGTTCGTCCGCGGACTCGGAATGGGCCGAGACTGCGGGCAGCCTCCGTGTGCAAAACTAGGCCCGCAGGCACAGCCGTGCCAAAATTAAGCGCCGAAAGGTCGTGGTGCCGAAACCCCAGCGGAAAAATGGCCATCGGGTGGGCTATAGCCTTGGTGGGCGTGGGCGGGGATCATCCGCCGGACTGGAATGGCGAGACTTTCCGGGCGGCCTCTGTGTGCAAAAAATAGGCCCACGGCATATCTGTGCCCAAAAATTAGCGCCGAGTGGAGTGCAAAGACCCCCAAGCGGAAAAAGGCCAAAAATCGGGTGGGCTATAGCTTGTGGGGCGTAGGCGAGATTCGTCCGTAGGACTCGAGAATAGCCGAGACTTTATGGCGGCCTCCGTGTGCAAAAATAGGCCGCAGGCACAGCCGCGCCTTAAGTGGCACCCGATGGTCGGGGTGCCAAACCCCAAATGGCCATGGGTGGCTATAGCCTTGGTGGGGCGTGGCGGGATCGATCGCGGACTCGGAAGCCCAGCCCCGAGACTTTGGCGCAGCCTCCGTGTACAAAAATAGGCCATGGACATGGCCCGGCGCCCAAAGTAGCTCCCGAAGGTCGGGGTGCCAAAAACCCCCAGTGGAAAAATGGCCATCGGGTGGGCTACTGGCCTTGGTAGGCGTGGCGAGATTTGTCGCGGACTCAGGTAGCCCGTGACTGCGGGCAGCCTCGGTGTGCCAAAACTAGGCCACGCAGACAGCCAGCGCCAAATTAGCGCCGAGGTCGGGGTGTCCAAAGCTCCCCAGCGGAAAAATGGCAAAATCGGGTGGGCTATAGCCTTGGTGGGGGCGTGGGGCGAGAATTTCATCCGCCCTGACTCGGAATGGCCCGAGACTTTGCAGGCGCCCTCCGTGTGCAAAAAAATTAGCCACGGGCATAGCCGCAAAAAGTAGCACCCGAAGGTCAGGTGCCAAAACCCCAAATGGCAAAAAACGCGGTGAGGCTATGGCACAGGTGGGCGTGGCGAGAGTTTCTCCGCATGGACTCGGAATGCGAGACTTTTGCGGGTGCCTCATGTGTGCCAAAAAAAATAGGCCACAGGCCACAGGCAAAAATTAGCACCCGATGGTCGGAGTGCAAAACCCCAAATGGCCAAAAGCGGGTGGGCTATAGCCTTGGTGGGCGTGGGCGTGAGATTCGTCCGCGGACTCGGAATAGCCCGAGACTGGCGCAGCCTCCATTATTGTGCAATAAATAGGCCATGGACATAGCGCGCCCGAAAAATTAGCGCCCGAAGGTGGGGTGACAAAACCCCAGCGGAAAAATGGCCAAAAATGTCGGGTGGGCTATAGCCTTGGTGGGCGTAGGCATTTCATCCGCCAGACTGAATGGCCCGAGACTGCGGGGCGCCCTCCAATGTGCCAAAAATGGCCTACCGCAGGCACACCGCCCTTAAAAATTGCGCCCGAAAGAGTCAGGTGCAAAAACCCCCAAAATGGCCAAAAGCGGGTGAAGGCTATAGCCTTGGTAGGGCGTGGCGAGATTGATCCGCCGGACTAGAATGGCCCGAGACTTTGCGGCGGCCTCCGTGTGCCAAAAATAGGCCTTGCAGGCATGGGCAAGGCCAAATTAGCACTTAAAGTGCCGAAGGTCGGGTGCCAAAACTAGTGGAAAAATGGCCAAAATCGGGTGGGCTATAGCCTTGAGTGAAGGCGTGGGGCGAGTTGTCCGCGGACTCGGAATGGCCGAGACTTTGCAGGCGGCCTCCGTGTACAAAAATGAAGCCACCGCAGGCATGCCCGCGCCCTCCGTGTGCCAAAAATTGGCCACAGCCAGCACAAAAATTAGCACACCGAAGAGTGGTGCAAAACCCCCCAAATGGCCAAAAGCGGGTGGGCTATAGCACTTTGTGGGCGTGAGGCGAGGTTCGTCCGCGGACTCGAAATACCTGAGACTTGGCGGCCTCTGTGTGCCAAAAAAATAGCCCAGGCACAGCCGCCTTAAAAGTGGCGCCCGAAGAGTCGGGGTGCCAAAACCCCAAATGGCCAAAATCGGGTGAGCTATAGCCTTGGTAGAGGCGTGAGGCTGAGATTAAATCCGCGAGACTCAGGAATAGCCGGACACAGGGGGCCTCCGTCTGCAAAAAATAGGCCACGGGCATAGCAGCGCCCAAGAAATTAGCACCCAGTCGGGGTGCCAAAACCCCAGCGGAAAAATGGCCAAAAATCGGGTGGGCTATAGCCTTGGTAGGCGTGGCGAGAGCAAATCCGCCCCGGACTGAGGGCTGGCCGAACTGCGGGCGGCCTCCGTGTACCATCCCTGCAAAAAGGCCCACAGGCATAGCCGCACCCAAAAAGTAGCGCCCGAAGGTCGGGGTGCCAAAACCCCCAAATGGCCAAAAAGCGGGTGGGCTATAGCAGTGGGCGTGGCGAGATTCGGCCGGCGGACTCGGAATGGCCCGAGACTTTACAGGCGGCCTCCGTGTGCCAAAACAGAGCTTGAGGCATAGCACGTGCCCAAAATTAGTACCAGTCGCTGTACCAAAACCTCCCAAGCGGAAAAATGGCCAATCGGGTGAGCTATAGCCTTGGTGGGCGTGGGCGAGTTCGCCGCGGACTCGGAATGGCCTGAGACTTTGAGAGCGGCCTCTATGTGCCAAAATAGGCCACAGGCACAGCAGCGCAAAAATTAGCACCCAAGGTCAGGGTGCAAACCCCTAAATAGCGAAAAGCGGGTGGGCTATAGCCTTGGTGAAGGGGCGTGGGCGAGCCGTCCAGCGGACTCAAAGGGCCAATTTGCCCGAGACTTTGATGGGTAGCCTCCAGTGTCTGCAAAAATAAACGGACATAGCAGCGCTTAAAAATTAGTACCAGTCGCTGTGCCAAAACCTCCCTGCGGAAAAATGGCCAAAATCGGGTGGGCTATAGCCTTGGTGGGGCGTGGCGAGATTGCGTCGCGGACTCGGAATGGCCTGAGACTTTGCGGGCAGCCTATGTGCCAAAAATAAGCCACGCAGGCACTTTAGCCGCGCCCAAAAATTAGCACCCAAAGGTCGGAGTACCGGAAACCCCAAATAGCAAAAAAAGCAGGTGGGCTATAGCCTTGGTAGGGCGTGGCGAGTTAAATCCGCCCGGACTAGGAATAGCCCGAGACTTTGCGGGCAGGCCGTGTGCCAAAGGCCCGCAGGCATAGCCACGCCCAAAAAGTGGTACCGAAGGTCGGGTGCCAAAACCCCAAGCGGAAAAATGGCCAATCGGGTGGGCTATAGCCTTGGTAGGCGTGGGCGAGATTCGTCACGCCGGACTCGGAATGGCCCGAGACTTTGCAGGGGCGGCCTCAAGTGTACCAAAAATAAGCCACGGGCATAGCCGCGCCCTCCGTGTGCCAAAAATTGGCCACGGGCACAGCCTTAAAAATTAGCACCAGGGTCGGGGTGCCAAAACCCCAAGAATGGCCAAAAAGCGGGTGGGCTACCATAGCCTTTGTGGGCGTGGGCGAGGATTCGATCCGCCGGACTAAAAATGCCTCGAGACTTGGCGGCGGCCTCTGTGTGTGCCAAAAATAGCCCAGGCACAGCCGCGCAGCTTAAAAATTAGCGCCCGAAGGTGGGGTGCCAAAACCCCAAATGGCCAAAAATGGTGGAGGCTATATGCCTTGGTGAGGCGTAGTGGCGAGATTCGTCCGCCCGGACTACAGAATAGCGAACTTTGGGGCGGCCTCCGTCTCTGCCAAAAGCCAAACCCACAGGCATAGCTTGCGTGCCCAAAAAGTAGCACCCGAAGGTCGGGTGCGAAAAACTGCGGAAAAATGGCCAAAAATCGGGTGAAGCTGGCTATAGCCTTGGTAGGGCGTAGGCGGTTGCGTCCGCTGGACTCAGGAGATAGCCCGAGACTTTGCGGGGCGGCCTCCGTGTACCAAAAATAGGCCACAGGCATAGCCGCACCCAAAAAGCGCCCGAGGTGGGGTGCAAAACCCCAATGGCCAAAAGCAGGTGGGCTATAGCCTTGGTGGGGCGTGGCGAGGGATTCGATCCGCCGGACTCAGGATAGTCTGAGACTTTGCGGTGACTTCTATGTGCCAAAAAAAATAGGCCAAAGACTGCTTGTGTACGCCCAAAAATTAGCACCCAAAGGTCTTTTAAGTGGGTGCCAGAAAGCCCCCAAATGGCCAAAAGCGGGTGGGCTATAGCCTTGGTGGGAGGCGGGCGAGATTCGTCCCGCCTGACTCGAATAGCCCGAGACTTTACGGGCAGCCTCCACATGCCCAAAATAAGCAGCGACGGTCACAGCCGCGCCAAAAAGTGGCGCCGAAGGTCGGGGTGCCAAAAGCCCCCAAGCGGAAAAATGGCCAAAAATGGGTGGACTATAGCTTTGGTTGGTGGCGTGGGCTAAGTTCGTCCAGTTTCCGGACTGCGAATAGCCGAGACATTGCAGGCGGCCTCGTGTGCCAAAAATAGACCAGGCACAGCGCGCCCAAGAATTAGCGCCCGAAGGTCGGGGTGCCAAAACCCCCCAATGGCCAAAAGCGGGTGGGCTATAGCCTTGGTAGAAGGCGTGAGCGAGATTGGAAGTCCGCTGGACTCGGAAAGGCCCCGAGACTTAGGCCCGGCCTCCAGTGTGCCAAAAATAAGCCAGGCACAGCCGTGCCCAAAAATTGCACCGAAGTTCGGGGTGCCAATACCCCAAATGGCCATGGGTGGGCTATAGCCATTGTAGGGCGTGGAGCGAGATTCGTCCGCCCCGGACTCGGAATGGGCCGAGACTGCAGGCAGCCTCTGTGTATGCCAAAAATAACCTTACAGGCACAGCCTTTAAAATTAGCGCCCGAAGAATGGAGTGCCAAAACCCAAGCGGAAAAATGGCAAAAATCGGGTGGCTATAGCCTGGTGGTAGAGGAGTGGGCGAGGTTAAATCCGCGGACTGAATAATCCGAGACTTTACTGGCGGCCTCCGTGTGCCATAATAGGCCTGCAGGCACAGCAGCCTTAAGTGCTTGAAGGTCAGGTGCCAAAACCCCCAAATGGCGAAAAAAGCACGGGTGAGCTATAGCCTTGGTGGGCGTGGGGCGAGGTCGTCCGCTGGACTCGGAAAAAGCCCAAGACTTTGCAGGTGGCCTCCGTGTGCCAAAAATAAAGCCCACAGGCACAGCTGTGCCCAAAAATTAGCACCTGAAGTTCGGGTGTCAGAGAAAGGAAACCCCAAATGGCCAAAAGCGGGTGAGCTATAGCCTTGGTAGAGGTAGCGGCGAATTCGTCCGCCTGACTCAGAATGGCGAGACTTTGCGGGCGGCCTCCATATACCCAAAATAGGCCCGCAGTCATGCGCCAATATTATCGCCCGAAGGTCAGGGTGCCAAAACCCCAAGCGGAAAAATGGCCAAAATCGGGTGGGCTATATGGCCTTGAGTAGGGCGTAGGCTAAGTTCGTCCGCCGGACTCGGAATGGCGAGACATTCAGGGGCAGCCTCCGTGTGCAAAAACTAGACCACGGAGAGGCGCGCCCAAAAATTAGCGCGAGGTCGGGGTGCCAAAACCCCCAAATGGCCAAGCGGGTGGGCTATAGCCTTTGTGGGAGGCGTGGCGGTTCAATCCGCGGACTCGGAATGGCCGAGACTGCGGGCGACCTCTGTGTGCCAAAAATAGGCCACAGGCACAGCAGCGTCAAAAATTAGCGGCGAAGGTTGGTGTGCCAAAACCCCAGCGGAAAAATGGCCAAAAATCGGGTGAGCTATGCTTGGTGGGCGTGGCGAGGTGCGTCCGCCCGGACTCGGAATGGCGAGACTTTGCGGGCGGCCTCAGTGTGTGCCATAAATGAGCCCAGGCACAGCCGCGTCAAAAATTAGCCCCGAGTGGGTGCCAAAACCCCAAATGGCGAAAAGCGGGTGGGCTATAGCCTTGAGTGGGCGTAGGCGAGTTCGATCCGCTGGACTCGGAAAGGCCCAAGACTTTGGGCGGCCTCGTGTGCAAAAAAATAGGCCACAGGCTCAGCCGCGCCAAAATTAGCACCTGAAGTTTGGGGTGCCAAAACCCCAAATGGCAAAAAAAAAAGCAGGCGGGCTATAGCCTTTGTCCCAGGAGCGTGGGGCGAGTTCGTCCCGGACTTGGAATAGTCCGAGACTGCAGGCGGCCTCCGTGTGCAAAAATGAGCCACGGCCACAGCAGCGCCAAAAATTGGCGCCCATGAAGTCGGGATACAAAACCCCAAATGGCAAAATCGGGTGGGCTATTGCCATGGTGGGGGCGTGGCGAAGTTAAATCGCGGACTCGGAATAGCCCGAGACTGCGGGCAGTCTCCGTGTACAAAAATAGGCCACAGCACAGCAGCGTCAAAAATTACACCCCGAAGGTGGTGCAAAAACCCAAATGGCCAAAAATCGGGTGGGCTATAGCCTTGGTGAGCGTAAGGCGAGGATTCATCCGCGGACTCGAATGGCCGAGCTTTGCAGGCGGCCTCCGTGTGCCAAAAATGACCCACAGGCATAGCGTTCCCAAAATTAGCACCGAAGGTCGGGTGCCAAAACCCCAAGCGGAAAAATGGCCAAATGTCGGGTGGAGCTACAGCGCCTTGGTGAAGGCGTGGCGGATTCGTCCGCGGACTTGGAATGGCCGAGACTTTGCGGGCTGCCTCCGTGTACCAATAATAAGCCACCGGCACAGCGCACCCAAAGCGCCAGAAAGGTAAGGGGTGCCAAACCCCCAAATGGCCAAAAGCACTTGAGCGGGGGGCTATAGCCTTAGTGGCGTGGCGAAGTTCGTCCAGCTGGATCAGAAAGGCCCGAGGCGATGCCCGGATGGCCTCAAGTGTTCCAAAAAATAGGCCACCCAGGCACAGCCGCGCCGTAAAAATTAGCACCCGAAGTGTTGCCAAAACCCCCAAATGGCATTGGGTGGGAAACCCTAGCCTTTGTAGGCGTGGCGAGATTCGTCCGCGGACTCGAAATGCCTCGAGACTTAGCGGCGGCCTCTGTGTGCCAAAAATAGGCCACAGGCACAGCCGCGTCAAAGTGGCGCCCGAAGGTCGGGTGGCAAAACCCCCAAATGGCCAAAATCGGGTGGGCTATAGCCTTGGTGGGCGTGGCGGATTCGTTAATCCCCGGACTCGGAATGGCCCGAGACTTTGGGGCAGCCTCCGTCTGCAAAAATAGGCCCACCCAGGCATAGCGCGCCCAAAAGAATTAGCACCCGAAGGTCGGGGTGCCAAAACCCCCAGCGGAAAAATGGCCAAAAATCGGGTGGGCTATAGCCTTGGTGGTGGCGTGGGGCGAGATTCGTCCGCCCGGACTCGAATGGCCCGAGACTTTGCGGGGCGGCCTCCGTGTGTGCCAAAAATAGAGGCCATAGGCACAGCCGCACCCAAAAGTAGAGCCCAAAGGTCGGGGTGCCCAAAACCCCCAAATGGCCAAAAGCGGGTGAGCTATAGCCTTGGTGGCGGCTTGAGGAAGTTCCGTCCACTTGAACTCAGAATGGCCCAGACTGCGGGCGGCCTCCGTGTCAAAAATAGGCCAAAGGGCACAGCCGCGCCCATAAATTAGCGCCCGAAGAGTGGGGTCCCAAAACCCCAAATGGCCAAGCAGGTGGGCTATAGCCTTGGGTTGAGGCGTGGCGAGATTAGATCCGCGGACTCGGAATAGCCGATACTTTGCTGGCGGCCGCCCCGTGTGCCAAAAATGAGCCCGCAGGCACAGCGCGGCAAAAATTAGCGCCGAGGTCAGGTGCAAAACCCCCAAATGGCCAAAAGCGGGTGAGGCTATAGCCTTTGTGGAGGCGTGGGCGAGGTTGTCCGCCGGACTCGAAATGCCTCGAGACTTGGCGGCCTCTATTATAAAAAAATAGGCCAAGGCACAGCGCAAAAATTAGCGCCCGAAGAGTCGGGGTGCCAAAACCCCCAAATGGCCAAAAATCGGGTGAGCTATAGCCTTGGTGGGCGTGGGCGAGATTCGTCCCCGGACTCGGAATGGCCGAGACTTTGGGGGCGGCCTCCGTCTGCCAAAAATAGGCCCAGGCATAGCAGCGTCAAAAATTAGCTCCGAAGGTCAGGGTGCCAAAACCCCAGCGGAAAAATGGCCAAAAATCGGGTGGGCTATAGCCTTGGTGGTGGCGTGGCGAGATTCGTCCGCCCCGGACTCGGAATAGCCCGAGACTGGCGGCCTCCGTGTGCCAAAAATAGGCCATGGGCACAGCCGCGCCCAAAAAGTAGAGGCCCAAGGTCGGGGTGCCAAAACCCCAAATATGGCCAAAAGCAGGTGGGCTATAGCCTTGGTGGGGCGTGGGCGAGAGTTCGTCCGCCGGACTCGAAATGGCCGAGACTGCGGGCAGTCTCCGTGTGCCAAAAAATAGGCCAGGCACAGCGCGTCCAAAAATTAGACACGAAGGTCAGGGTGCAAAAACCCCCAAATGGCCAAAAATCGGGTGGGCTATAGCCTTAGTGGGGCGTGGGGCGAGATTCGTCCGCCCGGACTCGGAATGGCGAGACTTTGCAGAGGCGGCCTCCGTGTGCCAAATAGGCCCAGGCATAGCTGTTCCCAAAAATTAGCGCCCGAGTGGGGTGCCAAAACCCCTTAGCGGAAAAATGGCCAAAAATCGGGTGGAGCTACAGCCTTGGTGGGGCGTAGCGAGTTCGTCCCGCCCGGACTTAGAATAGCCGAGACTGCGGGCGGCCTCCGTGTGCCAATAATAAGCCGGCACAGCACTTGCCGCAAAAAGTAGCGCCCGAAGGTGGTGCCAAAGCCCCCAATAGCCAGCGGAGGCTATAGCCTTGGTAGGCGTGGCGAAGTTAAATCCGCTGGACTCGGAATGCCCGAGGCGTTGTGGATGGCCTCCGTGTTCCCAAAAAAATAGGCCTGAGCACAGCCGCGCAAAAAATTAGCACCCAAAGTTCGTGTTGCCAAAACCCCCAAATGGCCAAAAGCGGGTGGGCTATAGCCTTTGTGGAGCGTAGGGGCGAGAGTTGATCCCGCCGGACTCAGAAATGCCTCGAGACTTGGCGGCGGCCTCTGTGTGCCAAAAATAGGCCACAGGCACGCCAGCTTAAAAATTAGCGCCCGAAGGTCGGGTGCCAAAACCCCAAATGGCCATCGGGTGGGCTATAGCCTTGGTAGGCGTGGGCGAGATTCGTCCGCGAGACTCGGAATAGCCCGAGACTTTGGGGCCGGCCTCCGTCTGCCAAAAATAAGCCACCCAGGCATAGCGCCCAAAAATTAGCACCCGAAGGTCGGGGTGCCAAAACCCCAGCGGAAAAATGGCCAAAATCGGGTGGGCTAGCCTTGGTGGTAGGCGTGGCGAGATTCAAATCCGCGGACTCGGAATAGCCCGAGACTGCGGGGCGGCCTCCGTGTGCCAAAAATAGGCCATGGGCACAGCCGCCCAAAAGTAGAGCCCAAAGGTCGAGTGCCAAAACCCCCAAATGGCCAAAAGCGGGTGGGCTATAGCCTTGGTGGGCGCTTAGGGGAGTTCGTCCGCCCGAACTCAGAATGGCCAGACTGCGGGCGGCCTCCGTGTGTCAAAAATAGGCCATGGGCACGGCGCGCCAAAGTGGCGCCGAAGGTCAGGGTCCCAAAACCCCCAAATGGCCAAAAGCGGGTGGGCTATAGCCTTGGTTGAGGCGTGGCGAGATCGTCACCGGACTCGGAATAGCCGAGACTTTGCGGGCGGCGCCATGTGCCAAAAATGAGGCCACGGGCACAGCAGCTAAAATAAGCACCCGAAGTTCAGGGTGCCAAAACCCCAAATGGCCAAAAGCGGGTGGGCTATAGCCTTTGTGGCGTGGGCGAGTCGTCCGCGGACTCAGAATTGCCCGAGACTTTGCGGGCGGCCTCCGTGTGTGCCTAAGCTAGGCCACGGGCACAGCGCACCAAATTAGCGCCCGAAGGTCGGGGTGCCAAAACCCCAGCGGAAAAATGGCCAAAAGCGGGTGGGCTATAGCCTTGGTGGGGGTGTGGCGAGGTTAAATCCGCCGGACTCGGAATGGCCGAGACTTTGCGGGCGTGACCTCCGTGTGCCAAAAATAGGCCCACCCAGGCACAGCGCGCTAAAATAAGCACCCGAAGTTCGGGGTGCCAAAACCCCCAAATGGCCAAAAGCGGGTGGGCTATAGCCTTTGTAGGCGTGGGGCGGGTAAATCCGCGGACTCGAGAATGGGCCGAGACTTTAAGGCGGCCTCTGTTTGCAAAAATAGGCCCACCCAGGCACAGCCGCGCCAAAATTAGCGCCCGAAGGTTGGGGTGCCAAACCCCAGCGGAAAAATGGCCAAAAATCGGGTGGGCTATAGCCTTGGTGGGCGTGGCGAAGATTCGTCCGCGGACTCGGAATAGCCCGAGACTGCGGGCGCCTCCGTGTGCCATAAATAGGCCCAGGCACAGCCGCGCCATTGGCGAAGGTGGTGCCAAAACCCCAAATGGCCGCGGGTGGGCTATAGCCTTGGGTGCGGGCGTGGCGAGATTCGTCTGCGGACTCGGAATGGAGCAGGAAACCTATGCAGGCGGCCTCCGTGTGCCAAAATAGGCCGCAGGTATAGCAGCGCAAAAAAGCGCCAGTGGGCGCAACGGAAAAATGGCGAAAAGATCGGGTGGGCTATAGCCTTGGTAGAGCGTGGCGAGATTCATCCGCGGACTCGGAATGGCCGAGACTTTGGGGGCGGCCTCCGTGTACCAAAAATAGGCCACGGCCTCAGCCGCGCCCAAAAATTAGCGACCGAAGGTCGCGTAAACCCCAAATGGCCAAAAGCGGGTGGGCTATAGCCTTGGTAGGCGTGGCGGGATCGTCCGCGGACTCGGATATGGCCGAGACTGCAGGCAGCCTCCGTGTGCCAAAAATAGGCAGGCACAGCAGCTAAAAAATAAGCAACCGAAGTTGAGGTGCCAAAACCCCAAATGGCCAAAAGCAGGTGGGCTATAGCCTTTGTGGGGCGTGGCGAGAGGATTAATCCGCGGACTCAGGGTGCCGAGACTTTGCGAGAGCCCGGCCTCCGTAATGCCAAAAATGAGGCCCAGGTACAGCGTGCCCAAAATTAACGCCCGAAGGTCGGGTGCCAAAACCCCAAGCGGAAAAATGGCCAAAAGCGGATAGGCTATAGCTTGGTGGGGCGTGGCGAGATTCAATCCGCCTTGAGACTGGGAATGGCCCCGAGACTTTGCGGGGCGGCCTCCGTGTGCCAAAAACAGGCCACAGGCACAGCCTTAAAAATTAAGCGGCCAAAGAGTCAGGGTGCCAAAAAACCACCCAAATGGACAAAAAGCAGGTGGGCTATAGCTTTGAGTGGGGCGTAGGCGAGTTAAATCTGCGGACTCAGGAATTGCCCGAGACTTTTCAGGCGGCCTCTGTGTGCGAAAAATAGCCACAGGCACAGCCGCGCCCAAATTAGCACCGAAGTTGGTGCCAAAACCTCCCAAATGGCCGCGGTGGGCTATAGCCTTTGTGGGGCGTGGGTGAGATTCGTCCGCGGACTCGGAATGGCCCGAGGAGTTTGCGGGCGGCCTCCGTGTGCCAAAAAATACCCCAGGCATGGCAGCGTCAAAATTAGCGCCGAAGGTCGGGGTGCCAAAACACCCCAGCGGAAAAGTTGCCAAAATCGGGTGGGCTATAGCCTTGGTGGGGCGTGGGGCGAGGATTCGTCCGCCGGACTCAGGGAATCGCCGAGACTGCGGCGGCCTCCGTGTGCCAACAATAGAGCCACAGGCACAGCCGCATAAAGTGAAACCTATAGAGTCAGGTGCAAAAACCCCCAAATAGCCAAAAGCAGGTGAGCTATAGCCTTGGTAGGGCGTGGGCGAGATTCAATCCGCCGAGACTCAGAATAGCCCGAGACTTTGCAGGCGGCCTCCGTGTGCGAAAAATAGGCCACCCAGGCGCAGCCGCGCATACAAAAGTGTGCACCGAGATGGGTGCCAAAACCCCAAATAGCCAAAAGCAGGTGGGCTATAGCCTTGGTGAGGGCGTGGCGAGTCGTCCGCGGACTCGGAATGGCGAGACTGCGGGCGGCCTCCGTGTGCGAAAAATAGGCCACGGGCGCAGCCGCGCCCAAAAATTAGCGCCCGAAGGTCGGGGTGCCATAACCCCCAGCGGAAAAATGGCCAAAAATCGGGTGGGCTATAGCTTTGGTGGGGGGCGTGGGCGAAGTCCGTCCGCCGGGCTCCGAATGGCCCGAGTCTTTGCGGGCGGCCTCCGTGTGACAAAAATAGGCCACGGGCACAGCCACGCCCAAAATTTAGTACCCGACGTTCAGGTGCACAAAACCCCAAATGGCCAAAGCGGAGTGGAGCTATATCCTTTGTGTAGGCGTGGCGAGATTCGTCCGCGGACTCGGGTAGCCCGAGACTTTGCGGCGGCCTCCGTGTGCCAAAAATAGGCCCACAGGCTGCCGCGCCCAAAAATTAGTGCCGAAGGTCGGGGTGCAAAGCCCCCAAATGGCCATGGTGGGCTATAGCCTTGAAGTGGCGGGCATGGGCGAGAGTTAAATCCGCCGGACTGGAATAGCCCGACACTGCGAAGCCATCCTCCGTGTTAAAAATAGGCCCGCAGGCAGAGCGCGCCCAAAAATTAGCGACCGAAGGTCGGGGGTAAAACCCCAGCGGAAAAATGGCCGTCGGGTGGGCTATAGCCCTGGTGGCGCGTAGGCGAGTTTCGTCCGCGGACTCGGAATAGCCGAGACTTCGGAGGACCTCCGTGTGCAAATAGGCCACCCAGGTACAGCGCGCCTAAAAATTAGTGCCCAAGGTCAGGGAGTGCCAAAACCCCCAAATGGCAAAAGCGTTGGTAGGCGTAGGCGAGTTCGTCGCCCGGACTCGGAATGGACCCGAGACTTTGTGGGTGGCCTCCGTGTGCCAAAAATAGGCAGCCACAGCGCGCCAAAAGTGCACCGAGTTGAGTGCAAAACCCCAAAGGCCAAGCGGTGGGCTATAGCCTTTGTAGGGCGTGGGCGGATTCATCCGCGAACTGGAATGCCCGAGACTTTGGGGCGGCCTCCGTGTGTGCAAAAATAGGCCACAGGCATAGGCGCGCCAAAACTTAAGCGCCGAAAGAGTCGGGTGCCATAACCCCCAGCGGAAAAATGGCCAAAAATCGGGTGGGCTATAGCTTTGGTGGGGGGCGTGGGCGAAGTCCGTCCGCCGGGCTCCGAATGGCCCGAGTCTTTGCGGGCGGCCTCCGTGTGACAAAAATAGGCCCGCAGGCAGAGCCGCGCCCAAAAATTAGCGACCGAAGGTCAGGTGCCAAAACCCCCAGCGGAAAAATGGCCAAAAATCGGGTGGCTATATAGCCACGAGTGGGCGTGGCGAGATTCGTGGACTCGGAATGGACGAGACTTTGTGGGTGGCCTCCGTGTACCAAAAATAGGACACAGCCACAGCAGCGCAAAATTAGCACACCGAGTTCGGGGTGCCAAAACCCCAAAGGCAAGCAGGTAGGCTATAGCCTTTGTAGGGCGTGGGCGAGATTCATCCGCCGAACTCGGAATGCCCGAGACTTTGGGGCGGCCTCCGTGTGTGAAAAATAGGCCACGGGCATAAGCGCGCCAAAACTTAGCGCCCGAAGGTCGGGTGCCATAACCCCAGCGGAAAAATGGCCAAAAATCGGGTGGGCTATAGCTTTGGTGGGGCGTGGCGAAATAAATCCGCCGGACTCAGATGGCCCGAGTCTTTGCGGGGCGGCCTCCGTGTATGACAAAAATAGGCCACCGGGCACAGCCACGCCCAAAATTTAGTACCCAGCGTTAGGTGCCAAAACCCCAAATGGCCCAGCGGGTGGTTATATCCTTTGTGGGCGTGGCGAGAGTTCGTCCGCCGGACTCGGAATATTGGCCAGAATTTTGCAGGCGGCCTCCGTGTACCAAAAATGAGCCACCCAGGCACAGCGCGCCCAAAATTAGCGCCCGAAGGTCGGGGTGCAAAACCCCGAAATGGCAAAAGCGGGTGGGCTATAGCCTTGGTGGGCGTGGCGAGTTCATCCGCGGACTCGGAATGGCCGAGACTTTGCGGGGGCCTCCGTGTGCAAAAATTAGCCCGCAGGCATAGCGCGTAAAAATTAGTGCCGAAGGTCGGGGTGCAAAACCCCCCAGCAGTAAAATGGCCAAAAATCGGGTGGGCTATAGCCTTGGTAGGCGTGGCGAGATTCGTCCGCGGACTCGGAATAGCCCGAGAGTTTGCGAGGCGCTCCGTGTGCCAAAAATAGGCCACGGACACAGCAGCTTAAAAATTAGCGCCCGAAGGTGGGGTGCAAAAACCCCGAAATGGCCCAAAAGCGGGTGGGCTATAGCCTTGGTGGGGCGTGGCGAAGTTCATCCGCGGACTCGGAATGGCCCGAGACTTTGCGGGGCGGCCTCTGTGTGCAAAAAAATCGGCAGGCACAGCCACGCCCAAAATTTAGTACCGAAGTTCGGGGTGCCAAAACCCCAAATGGCCAAGCGGGTGAGCTATATCCTTTGTAGAGGCGTGCGCAAGTTCGTCCCCGGACTCGGAATGGCCCGAGACTTTGCGGGCGGCCTCCGTATACCAAAAATAGGCCACGGACACAGCAGCGCACAAAAATTTGCGCCGAAGGTCAGGGGTGCCAAAATCCCCAGCGGAAAATGGCCAAAAATCGGGTGGACTATAGCCTTGAGTAGGGGCCGTGGGCGAGTTTATCCCCGGACTCGGAATGGCCAGAGAGTTTGCAGGGCGGCCTCCGTGTGCCAAAAATAGGCCACGCAGGCACAGTCAAAAATTAGCGCCCGAAGGGCGGGGTGCCAAAACCCCCCTGCGGAAAAATGGCCAAAAATCGGGTGGGCTATAGCCTTGGTAGGCGTGGGCGAGATCGTCCGCCGGACTAGGAATGGCATGAGACTTTGCGGGGCGGCCTCTGTGTGCCAAAAATCGGCCCAGGCACAGCCACACCAAAATTAGCACCCGAAGTTCGGGGTGCCAAAACCCCCCAGCTGGCCAAAGGCCGGGTGGGCTGTGGCCTTTGTGGGCGTGGGCGAGTCGTCCGCCCGGACTCGGAATGGCCCGAGACTCTGCCGGCGCCCTCCGTGTGCCAATAGGCCACAGGCACAGCCGTGCCCAAAAATTCTGCGCCCGAAGGTGGGGTGCCAAAACCCCAGCGGAAAAATGGCCAAAAATCGGGTGGGCTATAGCCTTGGTAGGCGTGGGCGAGATTCGTCCGCGGACTCGGAATAGCCCCAGACTTTGCGGGGCGGCCTCCGTGTGCAAACTAGGCCATGGGCACAGCCGCGCAAAAATTAGCGCCCGAAGGTCGGGTGCCAAAACCCCCTGGAAAAATGGCAAAAAATCGGGTGGGCTATAGCCTTGGTAGGGCGTGGGCGGAGTTCGTCCCGCCGGACTAGGAGAATGCACGAGACTTTGCGGGCGGCCTATATGTGCAAAAATGGCCCACAGGCACAGCCGCGCCATTAGCACCGAAGTTGAGGTGCCAAAACCCCAAATGGCCAAGCGGGTGGGCTATATCCTTTGTAGGCGTTTACGAGGATTCGTCCGCGGACTCGGAGATAGTCGAGACTTTGCGGGCGGCCTCCGTGTTCAAAAATAGGCCGCAGGCACAGCCACGCCCAAAAATTTGTGCCGAAGGTCGGAGGTGCAAAACCCCAAGCGGAAAAATGGCCAAAAATCGGGTGGGATATAGCCTTGGTAGAGGCGCGAGATTCGTCCGCCCGGACTCAGAATAGCGAGACTTTGCGGGCCTCCGTGTGCCAAACTTAGGCCACGGGCACAGCCACGCAAAAAATTAGCGCCCGAAGGTCGGGGTGCCACCACCCCCCAAATGGCCAAAAAACGGGTGGGCTATAGCCTTGGTGGGGGGATGGGCGAAGTTCGTCCGCCGGGCTCGGAATAGCCGAGACTTTGCGGGCAACCTCTGTATACAAAAAAATGAGGCCCAGGCACAGCCACGACAAAAATTGGCGCCCAAAGGTCGAGTGCCAAAACCCCAAGCGGAAAAATGGCCAAAAATCCGGGGCGGAGCTATCGCCTTGGTAAAGGCGTCAGCGAGTTTATCCGCCCGGACTAGGAATAGCACGAGACTTTGCGGGCGGCCTCCGTGTGCCAAAAATAGGCCACGCAGGCTGGCCGCACCCAAAAATTAGCGCCTGAAGGTCAGGTGCCAAAAACCCCCAAATGGCCAAAAGCGGGTGAGCTATAGCCTTGAGTAGGGCGTGGCGAAGTTCGTCCGCGGACTCGGAATAGCCGAGACTTTGCGGGGCGGCCTCTGTGTGCCAAAATATGCCACCCAGGCACAGCGCGCCTTAAAAATTAGCGCCCGAAGGTCGGGTGCCAAAACCCCCAAATGGCCAAAAGCGGGTGAGGCTATAGCCTTGGTGGGGAGGTGTGGCGAGTTCAAATCCGCGGACTCGGAATGGCCCGAGACTGCGGGCGGCCTCCGTGTGCCAAAAATCAGCAACGGGCACAAAGCGCACCCAAAATTAGCACCCAAATTTCAGGGTGCCAAAACCCCCAAATGGCAAAAAGCAGGTGAGGCTATATCCTTTGTAGAGGCGGGGCGAGATTCGTCGCCGGACTCGGAATAGCCTGAGACTTTGCGGGGCGGCCTCCGTGTACCAAAAATAGACCACGGGCATAGCCGCGCTCAAAAAGTGGCGCCCGAAGGTCGGGTGCAAAACGGAAACCCCAGCGGAAAAATGGCCAAAATCGGGTGGGCTATAGCCTTGGTGAGGCGTAGGTGAGATTCGTCCCGCCGGTCTTGGAATGGCCGAGAACTTTGGGGTGGCCTCAAATGTGCCAAAAATAGGCCACGGGCACAGCCGCACCCAAAATTAGCGCCTGAAGGTCAGTGCCAAAAACCCCCAAATGGCCAAAAGCTTGGGTGAGCTATAGCCTTGGTGGGAGCGTGGGCGAGATTCGTCCCCCGGACTCGGAATGGCCCGAGACTGCGGGCGGCCTCCGTGTGCCAAAAAGGCCATGGGCACAGCCGCGCCCAAAATTGGCGCCCGAAGGTGGGGTGCCAAAACCCCAAGCGGAAAAATGGCCAAAATCGGGTGGGCTATAGCCTTGGTGGGGCGTGGGCGAGATTATCGCGGACTCAGAATGACCGAGACTTTGCGGGCGGCTTCCGTGTGCCAAAAATAGGCCCACAGGCACAGCGCCAAAATTTAGCGCCCAAAGGTCGGGGTGCTAAAACCCCCCGGCGGAAAAATGGCCAAAAATCGGGTGGGCTATAGCCTTGGTGGGGGGCGTGGGCGAAATTCGTCCGCCGGATTAGGAATGGCACGAGACTTTGCGGGTGGCCTACATGTGCCAAAAATAGGCCCACAGGCACAGCAGCGCAAAAATTAACACCCCCAAGGTCAAGTGCCAAACCCCAAGAGGACAAAAAGCGGGTGGCAATAGCTTTGGTGGGGCGTAGGCGAGTTAAATCCGCGGACTCGGAATAGCCCGAGACTTTAGGCGGCCTCCATTATGTGTGCCAAAAATAGAGACACGGGCATGCAAAATTAGCGCCGAAGGTCAGGTGCCAAAACCCCAAGCGGAAAAATGGCCAAATCGGGTGGGCTATAGCCTTGGTGGGCGTGGCGAAGTTCGTCCGCGGACTTAGAATAGCCCGAGACTTTGGGGCGGCCTCCGTGTGCTAAAAATGAGGCCACAGGCATAGCCGCGCCAAAATTTAGCGCCCGAAAGTCGGGGTGGCAAAACCCCAAATGGCAAAAGCGGGTGGGCTATAGCCTTGGTGGGGAGTGTGGCGAGATTCGTCCGCCGGACTCGGAATGGCGAGACTTTGCGGCGGCCTCCGTGTGCCAAAAATAGGCCACAGCACAGCCGCCTTAAAAATTAGAGCCCGAAGTCAGGGTGCCAAAACCCCCAAATGGCAAAAGCGGGTGGGCTATAGCCTTGGTGGGGCGTGGGCGAGATTCGTCCCGCCGGACTCGGAAAGGCCGAGACTTTCAGGCGGCCTCTGTGTGCCAAAACTATGCCCACAGGCAGAGCCGCGCCTAAAATTTTGCACCCGAAGGTCAGGTACCAAAAACCCCAGCGGAAAAATGGCCAAAAGCGGGTGGTCGGCTATATCCTTGAGTAGGCGTGGGCAAGTTCTTCGCCGGACTTGGAATGGCACTAGACTTTGCGGTCGGCCTCCGTGTGCCAAAAATAGGCCACGGGTACAGGCACGCACAAAAATTAGCGCCCGAAGTCGGGGTGCAGAACCCCCAAATGGCAAAAAAATCGGGTGGGCTATAGCCTTGGTGGGGCGTGGGCGGGATTCATCCGCCGGACTCGGAATGGCCCCAGACTTTGGGGCGTCCTCCGTGTGCCAAGACTAGGCCACGGACACAGCCGTGCCAAAATTAGCGCCCGAAGGTCGGTGCCAAAACCCATGGCGGAAAAATGGGCAAAAATCGGGTGGAGCTATAGCCTTGAGTAGGAGCGTGGCGAAGTTAAATCCGCCGGATTCGGAATAGCCAGAGACTTTCGGGTGGCCTCCGTGTGCCCAAAATAGGCCAAAGAAACTTAGCGCACCAAAAATTAGCCCCGAAGGTCGGGAGTGCCAAAACCCAGCGGGAAAAATCGCCAAAAATCGGGTGGGCTATAGCCTTGGTGGTAGGCGTAGGCGAAGTTCGTCCGGACTGGAATAGCCCGAGACTGCGGGTGGACTCCGTGTGCAAAAATAGGCCACGAGGCACAGCCAAAAGTAGGGCCGAAGATCGGGGTGCAAAACCCCCAAATGGCCAAAAGCAGGTGGGCTATAGCCTTGGTAGGGAGCGTGGGCGAGATTCGTCCGCCGGACTCGGAATAGCCGAGACTTTGCAGTTTGGCCTCCGTGTGCCAAAAATAGGCCACGGACACAGCCACGCCCAAAAATTGGGGCCCGAATCGGGGTGCCAAAACCCCAAATGGCCAAAAGCGGGTGGGCTATAGCCTTGAGTAGGGGCATGGGCGAGATTCGTCCGCGGACTCGGAATGGCCCGAGACTTTGCAGGCAGCCTCCGTGTGCCAAAAATAGGCCACAGGCACAGCGCGCCCAAAAATTAGCACCGAAGTTAAGGGTGCCAAAAACCCCCAAATGGCTAAAAAGGGTGGGCTATAGCCTTGGTAGGCGTGGCGGGTCGTCCGCGGACTTAGAATAGCCGAGACTTTGCAGGCGGACCTCCGTGTACCAAAAATAGGCCGCAGGCACAGCCGCGTCAAAATTAGCACCGAAGTTAGGGGTGCCTAAACCCCCAAATGGCCAAAAGCGGGTGGGCTATAGCCTTGGTGGGCGTGGCGAGATCATCCGCCGGACTCGGAATAGCCCGAGACATTGCGGGCGGCCTCCGTTTGCCAAAAATAGGCCCAGGCACAGCGCGCCCAAAAATTAGCGCCCGAAGGTCGGGGTGCAGAAACCCCAGCGGAAAAATGGCCAAAAATCGGGTGGGCTATAGCCTTGGTAGGCGTGGCGAGATTAATCCGCCCGGACTCGGAATGGCCGAGACTGCGGGTGGCCTCCGTGTGCCAAAAATAGACCACCGGACACAGCAGCCAAAATTTAGCGCCCGAAGGTCGGGGTGCAGGAAACCCCAGCGGAAAAATGGCCGCAAAAATCGGGTGGGCTATAGCCTTGGTGGGGGCGTGGCGAGATTCGTCCGCCGGACTCGGAATGGCCCGAGACTTTGCGGGCGGCCTACGTGTGCCAAAAATACGCCACGGGCACAGCCGCGCACAAAAATTAGTGCCCGAAGGTCGCGGTGCCAAAACCCCCCAAATGGCCAAAAAACGGGTGGGCTATAGCCTTGGTGGGGGGCGTGGGCGAAGTTCGTCCGCCGGACTCGGAATGGCCCGAGACATTGCGGGCGGCCTCCGTGTGCCAAAAATAGGCCACGGGCACAGCTGCGACCAAAAATTAGCACCCGAAGTTCGGGGTGCCAAAACCCCCCAAATGGCCAAAAACCGGGTGGGCTATAGCCTTGGTGGGGGGCGTGGGCGAGATAGTCCGCCCGGACTCAGGAATGGCCAGACTTTGCGGAGGGGCCTCCGTGTGCCAAAAAATAGGCCATGAGCACTTAGCCAAATTAGTGCCCGAAGGTCGCGGTGCAAAACCCCCAAATGGCCAAAAGCGGGTGGGCTATAGCCTTGGTAGGCGTGGCGAAGTTAAATCCGTCGGATTAAAGTGGCGAGACATTGCGGGCGGCCTCCGTGTCCCAAAAATAGGCCTGGCACAGCAGCGCCCGAAATTAGCGCCCGAAGGTCGGGTGCCAAAACCCCAGCGGAAAAATGGCCAAAAATCGGGTGGGCTATAGCCTTGAGTGGGCGTAGGCGAGGTGCGTCCGCCCGGATTCAGGAATGGGCGAGACTTTCTGGGTTGCCTCCGTGTACCCAAAATAGGCCCTGAGCTTAGCCGCACAAAAATTCAGCGCCCGAAGGTCGGGTGCCAAAACCCCAGCGGAAAAATGGCCAAAAATCGGGTGAGCTATAGCCTTGAGTAGGCGTAGGCGAGATTCGTCCGCGGACTCGGAGATGGCCCGAGACTTTGCGGGCGGCCTCCGTGTGCAAAAATAGGCCCAGGCACATCTGCGCCCAAAAGTGGCACCCGAAGTCGCGGTGCCAAAACCCCAAATGGCCAAAAGCGGGTGGGGCTATAGCCTTCGTGGTAGGCGTGGCGAGATTCGTCCGCCCGGATTGGAATGGCGAGACTTTGGGGTGGCCTATTGTATGCCCAAAATAGGCCACGAGCTTAAACCGCACAAAAATTAGCGCCCGAAGGTCGGGAGTGCCAAAAGCTCCCAAGCGAAAAAATGGCCAAAAATCGGGTGGGCTATAGCCTTGGTGGGAGGCGTGGGCGAGATTCGTCCGCCCAGTTAGAATAGCCCAAGACTTTCGGGGTAGCCTCCGTGTATGCCCAAAATAGGCCTGACTTAGCCACCAAAAATTAGCGCCGAAGGTCAGGGTGCAAAAGCCCCAAGCGGAAAAATGGCCAAAAATCGGGTAGGCTATAGCCTTGGTAGGCGTAAGGCGAAATCCGCCGGACTCAGAATGGCCCGAGACTTTGCAGGCGGCCTCCATTGTGTACCAAAAATAGAGTCAGAGGCACAGCCGCGCCCAAAAATTAGTACCGAGATTCAGGGTGCAAAACCTCCCAAATGGCGAAAAAACGGTGGGCTATAGCCTTGGTAGGGCGTGGCGAGATTACATCCGCGGACTTAGAATAGCCGAGACTTTGCGAGTCGGCCTCCGTGTGCCAAAAATAGGCCTCGGGCACAGCCGCGTCCATAAATTAGCACCCCGAAGTTCAGGGTGCAAAACCCCAAATAAAAAGCAGGTGGGCTATAGCCTTGGTAGGCGTAGGCGAGATTCGTCCGAGACTCGGAATGTACGAGACTGCGAGGCGGCCTCCATGTGTTAAAAAAATAGGCCACAGAGCACAGCGCGCTTGTAGTAGCGCCCGAAGGTCGGTGTGCAAAACCCCCAAATGGCCAAAAAATTGGTAGGCTATAGCCTTGGTAGAGGCGTGGCGAGATTAGATTCGCGGACTCAGAATGGCCGAGACTTCTGCGGGCAGCCTCAATCGTCAGCATAAATTAGTGGCCACAGACACAGCGCCCAAAAAAAATAAGTGCCGAAAGTCGGGGTGCCAAAACCCCCAGCGAAAAATGGCCAAATCGGGTGAGCTATTGCCTTGAGTAGTAGGGCGTGGCGACAAAGTTCGTCCGCCCGGGCTAGGAATAGCATAAGACTATGCGGGGCGGCCTCCGTAGGCCAAAAAGCCGACCACGAGACACAGCCGCGCTGAAATTGCACCCGAAGGTCAGGTACAAAACCCCCAAATGGCCAAAAGCAGGTAGGCTATAGCTTGGTGAAGGAGGCATGGTAAGAGATTGCGTCCGCTGGACTCAGAATGCCCGAGACTTTGTTGCAGCCTCCGTGTACCAAAAATAGGCGGACAAAGCCTTATTAAAAAATTAGCCCTTGAAGAGTCAGTGCCAAAACCCCATGGAAAAATGCCGCAAAAAAATCGGGTGGGCTATAGCCTTGGTGGGCGTGGGCGAGATTTGTCCGCCAGACTGGGAATAGCCTTTAGAGACTTTTGCGAAGGCGGCCTCCATGTGCAAAAATAGGCCACGAGCAAAAACGCCTTAAAAATTAGCTTCCAGAAGGTGGTGCAAACCCCTAAGCGGAAAAATGGCCAAAAATCGGAGTGGGCTATAGCCTTGGGAGTGAGGCGTGGGCGAGAATGCATCCGCGGTCTGGAGATAGCCCGAGACTTTGCGGGCAACCTCCAGTTGCAAAAAAATGGTGCAGGCATAGCGCCAAAAAATTAGCGCCCGAAGGTCGGAAGTACACCAAACGGCTCCCCCAAGCGGAAAAATAGTAAAAAATCGGGTGGGCTATAGCCTTGGTAGGCGTGGGCGAAGTTCTTCTGCCGGACTGGAATGGCCGAGACTTTCACAGGCGCCTCCCCATGCAAAAAAAAAAATAGGCCACCCAGGCACAGCGCGCCAAAAATTAGCACCCGATGGTCGGGGGTGCCAAAACCATAAATGGCCAAAAAAGCAGGTGGGCTATTGTGTGAGTAGAGGCGTGGGGCGAGATTGAAATCCGCGGACTCGGAATGGCCCGAGACTGCAGGCAGCCTTGTGTGCCAAAAACTAGGCCACAGGCACAGCCGCGCAAAATTAGCACCCGAAGGTCGGGGTGCAAAACCCTAAGCGGAAAAATGGCCAAAAATCGGGTAGGCTATAGCCTTGGTAGGCGTGGCGAATTCATCCGCGCCGGACTCGGAATGGCCTGAGACTTTGCGGGGCGGCCTCCGTGTAGTATTCACCTTATAAAAAAATAGGCCCACCCGCATTACACCCAAAAATTAGCGCGAAGAGTCAGAGTGCCTAAACCCCAGCAGAAAAATGGCCAAAATCGGGTGGGCTATAGCCTTGGTGGCGCGTGGCGAATTAATCCGCGGTCTTAGGAATTGCCCGAGACTTCACGGGGCGGCCTCACGTGTGTAAGAAAAAGGCCACGAGCACAGCGCGCCCAAAAATTAGCACCCGAAGGTCGGTGCAAACCCCAAATGGCCCGGGTGAGCTATAGCCTTGGTGGGCGTGGCGAGTTCATCCCGCCGGACTGGAATACTTAGAGACTTTCCGGCCTCCCAAAAATAGGCCACAGGAACAGCGCGCCCAAAATTAGCGCCCGAAGTTCAGAGGGTGCCAAAACCCCTAAATGGCCAAAAGCGAGGTGGGCTCTATAGCCTTGGTGGGCGTGGCGAGTTCGCGGACTCGGAATAGCATGAGACTTTGGGGCGGCCTCAAATACAAAAACAGGCCATAGGCATGCCAGCCGGCGCCCAATGAAATTAGATCAGGCACAGCCGCGCCCAAATTAGCGCCCGAAGGTGAGTGCAAAACCCCCAAACGGAAAAATGGCAAAAAATCGGGTGGAGGCTACCTGCTTGGTAGGGGCGTGGCGAGATTAAAATCGTCCGCCTATTTCGGAATAGCCCGGGAGGTGCGGGCGGCCTCCGTGTGGCAAGAGCCCTGCACAGCGCGCAAAAATTAAGAGTCGGGGTGCCAAAACCCCAGCGGAAAAATGGCGAAAATCGGGTGGGCTATAAGCCTTGGTAGAGGGCGTAGGCGAAGTTCGTCCGCTGGACTGGGAATGGCCTAGACTTTCAGGCGGCCTCATGTGCCAAAAATAGAGCCACGAGCAGCGCGCAAAAATTAGCGCCCAGAAAGTGGGTGCCAAAACCCCAAGCGGAAAAATGGCCAAAAATCGGGTGGCTATAGCCTTGGTAGAGGCGTAAGGCGATGTTCGTCCGCGGACTCAGAATAGCCGAGACTTTGCGGGTGGCCTCCGTCTAAAAAAATAGGACCCCAGGCACAGCCAGCCTTAAAAGTAGTGCCGAAGGTCAGGGTGCCAAAACCCCAAGGCTATGGCCAACGGGTGGGCTATAGCCTTGAGTAGGTGGCGTGGCGAATTCGTCCATGGACTCAGAATAGACCCCGGGAGGCTTTGCGAGGCGGCCTCCGTGTGCCAAAAATCGCGGCCGGCCGCAGGCGTAGCCTCGCCTAAAAATTAGCACCGAAGTTGGGGTGCCGAAACCCCAAATGGCAAAAGCAGGTGAGCTATAGCCTTTGTGGCAAAAGGGAGGCGTGGTTGAAGTTAATCCGCGGACTCGAATAGCCAGACTTTGCGGGCAGCCTCCGTGTGCCAAAAATAGGCCCACAGGCATAGCCGCGCCCAAAAAGTAGCCCCGTGGTCAAATTGCCAAAAGCCCCAGCGGAAAAATGGCCGAAAGGCTATAGCCTTGGTAGGAGAGCGTGGCGAATTAAAATTGCGTCCGCGAGACTGGAATAGCCCGGGAACTTTGCGGAGTGGCCTCCGTGTGTACCAAAAAAAAGACCAACCCTGAAACTTAAAAGTGTCTTAAATGCTTGGTGAGTGTACCAAAACCCCCTAAAATGGCCAAAAAACGGGTGGGCTATAAGCCTTGGTAGAGTGGGGCGTAAGCGGAAATTTCGTCCGCGGACTCGGAATGCCCGGGAAATTTGCATGGCGGCCTCAAATGTGGCAAAAAATAAGGCCACTTAGCCAGCAGCCAAAAATTAGCACCCGAAGTCGGGCTGCCAAAACCCAAGCGGAAAAATGGCCATCAGACTAGGCTGTAGCCTTGAGTGGAGGCGTGAGGCGAAGAAATTCGTCCGCGGACAGTTTCGGAATAGCCCTAGACTTTGCGGGGCGGCCTCCGTGTGCCAAAAATAGGCAAGAGCACAGCGCGCCCAATTAGCGCCCGAAGGTGGGGTGCAAAACCCCAAATGGCTAGCAGGGTGAGCTATAGCCTTGGTAGGCGTGGCGAGATTCGTCCAGCGGACACAGAATAGCCCAGACATTGCAGGGCATCATCAAAAAAATAGGCCACAGGCTTTAACAGCCGCGCCCAAAATTTAGTGCCCGAAGGTAAAGTGCAAAATTTTAAAAACCCCAAGCGGAAAAATGGCCAAAATCGGGTGGGCTATAGCCTTGTTGGGGCGTGGCGAAGTTCCTCCCGCCGGACTAGGAATGGCACGAGACTTTGCGGGTTGCCTCCATGTGCCAAAAAATAGGCCACGCTGGCACAGCAGCGCCCAAAATTAGAAGGTCAGGGTGCAAAACCCCAAATGGCAAAAGCGGTGGGCTATAGCCTTGAGTGGGCGGCGTGGCGAGTTCAAACGCCCGGACTCGGAATAGCCCGGGAGACATTCAGGTAGCCTCCGTGCGCCAAAATAGCCACAGGCACAGCGCCCAAAATTTAGTGCCCGAAGGTCGGAATTGCCAAAACCCCAGCGGAAAAATGGCCAAATCGGGTGGGCTATAGCTTTGGTGGCGTGGCGAGATTTAAATCCTTGAGCCTTAGAATGGCCGAGACTTTGCGGGTGGCCTCCGTGCAAAAATAGGCCATGCGGCACAGCGCGGCGCCCAAAAAAATTAGCACCCGAAGGTCGGGGTGCAAAAACCCCTAATGGCCAAAAATGGGTGCAGGCTAGCCTTGGTAGGGCGTGGGCGAGATCGTCCGCCCGGACTCCAGATGGCCCGAGACTTTGCACAAGTGGTCTCACGTGCGCAAGAAGTGGAGGCCACAGGCACAGCAGCGCAAAATTAGTTCGAGAAGGTAGGTGCAAAACCACCCAGCGGAAAAATGGCCAAAATCGGGTGGGCTATAGCCTTGTTGGGGGTGTGGCGAGTTCATCCGCCCGGACTAGGAATGGCGAGACATTGCGGGCCCAGCCTCCGTGTACCAAAAATAGGCCACCCAGGCACAACCTTCTAAAATTAGCCCCAGAGTGTGGTGCCAAAAGGTAAAATTACCAAGCAAAACCCCCAAATGGCCAAAAGCGGGTGGCTATAGCCTTGAGTGGGGCGTAGGCGAGACCAAATCCGCGGACTCGGGATAGCCGAGACATTGCGTGGCCTCCGTGCGCCAAAACTAGGCCCACAGGCACAGCCGTACCCAAAATTTAGTGCCGAAGGGCCGGGGTGCAAAACCCCCAGCGGAAAAATGGCCAAAAATCGGGTGAGCTATAGCCTTGTTGGGCGTGGCGAGATTCGTCCGCCGGACTACAGGAATAGCACGAGACTTTCACAGGCGGCCTCCGTGTACTAAAAACCATATTACAGGCACAGGCGCCCAAAAAGTGCCCCCAGTCGGGGTGCAGAAACCCCAATAGCCCAAAAGCGGGTAGAAGCTATAGCCTTGGTAGGCGGCGTCAGGCGAGATTTGTCACCGGACTCGGGAATAGCCCTAGACTGCGGGCCAGCCTCCGTGTTCAAAAATAGGCCAGGCACAGCCACGCAAAAATTAGCCACCGAAGGTCAGGGTACAAAACCCCCAAATGGCCTAAAAAAGCGGGTGGGCTATTGCCATGAGTAGGCGCGAGGCGGATTAAATCCGCCGAGACTAGAATAGCAAGACTGCAGGCTGCCTCCGTGTACCAAAATAGGCCACGGGCAGCCAGCTTAAAAGTGGCCCGAGTGGAGTGCCAAACCCCAAATGGCCAAAAGCTGGGTAGGCTATAGCCTTGAGTGGCGGCGTAGGCGAGATTCAAATCCGCCGGACTCGAGAATAGCCCGAGACATTCTGGGGTGGCCTCGTGCGCCAAAAATAGGCCACCCAGCCGCGCCCAAAAATTAGTGCCGAAGGTCGGGGGTGCAACCCCAGCGGAAAAATGGCCAAAACATCAGGTGGGCTATAGCCTTGTTAGAGCGTAAGCGAAGTTCGTCGCGGACCTCCGGAATGGCCGAGACATTCATGCGGGCAACCTCATGTGCAAAAATAGGCCACAGGCACAGCACGCACAAAAAATTAGCACCAGTCGGGGTGCCGAAAACCCCAAGCGGAAAAATGGCCAAAAATCGGGTGAGCTATAGCCTTGAGTGGGGCGTGGGCGAAAATCCGCCCCGGATTCGGAATGGCCAGAGATTTTCGGGTGGCCTCCGTGTACCCAAAATAGGCAGAAACAGCCGCACCCAAAATTAGCGCCCGAAGGTCGGGGTGCCAAAACCCAAAGCGGAAAAATGGACAAAAATAGTGTGGGCTATAGCCTTGTAAGTGAGGCGTGGCGAAGTTAAATCCCGCGGACTCGGAATAGCCTGAGACATTCGTGTGGCCTCCATGTGCCAAAAATAGGACCACAGGCAGAGCCGCGCAAAATTTAGTGCCCAGAAAGTCAGAGTGCCAAACCCCAGCGGAAAAATGGCCAAATCGGGTGGGCTATAGCCTTGTTGTTGGGGCGGCGGGTTCGTCCGCCCGGACTAGGAATGTACGAGACTTTGGGCGGCCTCCTGTGCCAAAAATAAGCCCACAGGCACAGCCGCGCCCTTAAAAATTAGCCCCGAAGGTGCAGGTGCCAAAACCTAATAGCCAAAAGCGGGTGAGCTATAGCCTTAGTAGGCGCGTGGGCGAGATTTATCCGCGGACTCGGAATGGCCTAGACTGCAGGGCAGCCTCCGTGTTCCAAATAGGCCACTGGCACAGCCACGCAAAGTAGCAAGGTCGGGGTGCCAAAACCCCCAAATGGCAAGCAGGTGGAGCTATTGCCATGGTGAAGCGCGTGGGCGAGATCCGCGCGGACTAGAAAAGGCACGAGACTTTCACGAGGCCTCCGTGTATGCCAAAAATGAGCCACAGGCACAACGCGCTTAAAAATTAGCACCCGAAGGTGGGAGGCCAAAACCCCAAATAGCGAAAAAGCGGGCGTTGAGGTGAAATTTATAGCCTTGAGTGGGCGTGGCGAGATCGTCCACACGGAGTAGAATGCATGAGACTCTCTTGCGCTTCAAGTGTGCAAAAAAATACCAAAAAGTACCAGTCAGGGTGCCAAAACTGATGGAAAAATGGCCCAAAAAGGGGTGGGCAATAGCCTTGGTGGGGCGTGGCGAGATTCGTCCGCGGACTAAAATAGCCCGAGACTTTGCGGGTGGCCTCCGTGTGCAAAAAAGGCCACTGGCACAGCCGCGCAAAAATTGAAGGTCAGTGCAAAACCCCCTGATGGCAGCGGGTGGGCTATAGCGCCAGGTAAGGGCGTGGCCGAAATTTAATCCCGCCCGGACTCGGAATGGGCCGAGACTTTGGCGCGGCCTCCGTGTGGCAAAAATAGGCCACGGACTAAGCTTCCCAAAAATTAGCCGAACCAGCTTAAGCGGAAAAGCCAGCCTTAGAGTAGACTAATTAGCCAGATAGCACCAGATGGGTTAAACCCCAAGCCGGAAAAATTGGCACGTCGGGTGAAAACCGTCAAAACCCTAATGGAAAAATGGCAAAAATCGGGTGATAGCCTTGAGTAGGGCGTGGCAATGGCCTCCGTGTGCAAAAATCGGGATGGCCACGAGCACTTTGGCGCCCAAAGTGGCCTCCGTGTGGCAAAAATAGGCCCGCAGGCATGGAAGCGCCGTGCTTCAGTCTGTGCCAAAACTGCGGAAAAATGGCCGAAACAATATACGGGTGGAGCAGCCAGCCTGGTGGGCGTCCGTGACTAGGAATAGGCGGCCTCCGTATGGCTTAAAAAAAATGGAGTTGGAACAGACTTGCTTTAGGCGACTTTAGGGGCATTGCCGCCCGTGCGAAAAAACCCGCAGCATGGACGCCCAAATTAGCCAAAACCCCAGCGGAAAAATGGCCATCGGGTGGGCTATAGCCTTGAAGTGGGGGCGTAGGCGAGAGTCCACCCGGACCGGAATAAAGACTTTGGAGCCTCCTCGCCGCGCCAAAAATGCGTAGCAGTCGGGGTGCCAGCCCCAGCCCAAGTGCTGAGTCGGGGGTGCCAGAAAAAACTGGGTGGCCTATAGCCTTAGGTGGGCGAGGCGTGGCGAGCTCGTCTTGGATTCAGAATCCGCCGACTCAGAATGGCCGAGACTTTGGCGCCCAGCCTCGTATGCCAAAAATAGGCCCCAGGAAGCCTAGATTAGCGCCTTGAAGAGTCTAGGTGCCAAAACCGCCCTGCTGGAAAAATGACTACAAAAGCGGAAAAATGACCACCACGTCAGCCTGATTGGGCAATGAGCCAAGGACGGACTAGGAATATGCCTATGTGGCGCGCCTCCAAAAATAAGTCACACTTGCAAAGCCCCCTGCGGGTGCTGAAAAGGCTTCATGCAAAAATCGGGTGAAATCGGGTGGGCTATAGCTTTTAGTGGGGCGCGATGGCGAGGCGGATTCGATCCCGCGGACTCGGAATGGCCCGAGACTTTGGGGGCAGCCTCCGCATTGCAGCCCTTGCGCCCAAAATTCGCGCCCGAAGGTCGGGGTGCCCAAGCCCCAGGCTAAACCCCAAGCGGAAAAATGGCCCCAATCGGGCTATGGGGCGTGGGCGAGGACCGATTAAATCCGCCCCGGACTCAGGAATGGCCCGAGACTTTAGGCGCGCCCACTCCGTGTGCAAAGGCCAAAAAGAGTACAGGCATAGCCCGCGCCAAATTAAAAGCCTGCAAAACCCCTGCGGAAAAATGACCGTCGGGTGGGCTATAGCCTGGTAAAAGCGGTAGAAGACCGTCCGCCCGGAGGCGAGATTGTGGAATAGCGAGAGACCTTAGGCAAAAAATGAGCCCAAAAATAGACGCAGGCACCGCGCTAAAAAAATTAGCACCCGAGTGAAGGTTGCCAAACCCCAAATGGCAAAAATCGGGTAGGCTATAGCCTTGGTAGGCGTAGGCGAGGTTCCGCCGGACTCGGAATGGCCGAGACTTTGGGGCAGCCTCCGCCTCCGTGCGGCTAAAAAACCACGGACAATAGCGCGCCCAAAAGTACGCGCCAGAAAGGTCAGGTGCAAAACCCCCAATGGCAAAATCTCGGGTGGGCTCTTGGTAGGAGCGTAGGGCGGGATCCGCCCAACTTAGAATAACAAGACTTTGGGGGCAGCCTCTGCGTGCCAAAAGAGGCGGGCAACCGCGCCAAAACCCCGGGAGAATGGCCAAGCAGGTGGGCTATAGCTTGGTGGGCGTGGCGAGATCGTCCGCGGACTCGGAATAGCCCGAGGGGCGGCCTCCGTGTGAAAGGCCTGGGCATAGGCACCCGCACAAAAATTAGCGCCGAAGGTTGGGGGTGCAAGAGCCCAATGGCCAACGGGTGTGCTATAGCCTTGGTAGGAGGCGTGGGCAAAGTTGATTCGTTGCGGACTGGGCCAAGCCCAATGTGGCGACTTAACTTGTGGTCAGCCTCCGTGTGCAGGACCGCAGACAGCGCGCAATTAGCGCCCCGAAGGTCGGGTGCCAAAACCCCCCAAATGGCCAGCAGGTGGGCTATAGCCTTGGTAGGGCGTGGCGGATTCGTCCGCCCGGACTCGAATAGCCCGAGACTTTGAAGGCGGCCTCCGTGTATTGCCAAAAAGGCCACGCAGGCATAGCCAAAAATTAGCGCCCAGTCGAATTCGGGGTACCCAAAACCCCACGGAAAAATGGCCAAAATCGGGTAGGCTATAGCCTTGGTGGGCGTGGGCGAGGTTCGTCCGCGGACTCGGAGATAGCCCGAGATTTAGGCGCGTAGCCTCCGTGTACCAAAAAGAGGCCCCACAGGCATAGCCGCGCCCAAAAATTAGCGCCGAAGGTGGAGTGCCAAAACCCCCTGCGGAAAAATGACCAAAAATCGGGTGAGCTATTGCCACCACAGTAGGCGTGGGCGAGATTAAGTCCCCGGACTAGGAATGCACGAGATGGCGGCCTCTGCATGGCGGCCTAAAAATTCCAGTGGGGGTAGAGCCAAAAATAGGCTGCGCCTTGGTAGGCGTGGCGGATTCGTCCGCCGGCCCTGGAATAGCAGGCACAGCCGCTCAAAGTGCTCAATTAGCGCCCAGGTCGGGGGTGCCAAAACCCCAGGAAATGGCCAAAAGCAATCGGGTGGGCTATAGCTATAGCGGTAGGCGTAAGATTAAATCCGCGGACTAAGAATAGCCCGAGACTTGCGGCCTCCCGTGTGCCAAAAAGCTAAAAAAATAGAGACCACAGACAAACCGCGCAAAAATTGTGCCACCCGAAGGTCGGGGTGCCAAAACCCCAGCGGAAAAATGGCCAAAAAATCGGGTGAGCTATAGCCTTGGTAGGGCGTGGGCGGTCGTCACGGACTCAGAATGGCCCGAGACTTTGGGGGCGGAGCCTCGTGTGTGCCAAAAAATAAAACGCCGCTTAGGCCACAGGCAGCTTCGCCCTCTTGGAAAAATGCAGCGTAGGAATCTATATGGGCGCGCTAAAAATAAACCCTTTATGCTAAAAATTAGCACCGAAGGTCGGTGCCAAAACCCCGGAAAAATGGCCAAAAGCAGGTGAGCTATAGCCTTGAGTGGGCGTGGGGCGGGATCGTCGTCCCGCCGGACTCGGAAGGCACGAGACTTTGAGGCGGCCTCCGTGTGCCAAAAATGCAGGCCACGGAGGCACAGCCGCTTGAAGGTGGGTGCCCAAACCCCAGCGGAAAATAGCCAATCAAGGTGAGCTACTGGTGGGGCGTAGAAAGTGAGATTGGAAAAGTGAGCGCCCATGTGTGAGGCCTGGCCAGTACCAAAACGGTTAGGTGACCAAAACCCCAAATGGCCAAAAAATCGCAGGTGGTTTATAGCACTTGGTAGGGCGTAGGCGAGATTCGTCGCCTCGGGAATGGCCCAGAGACTTTAGAGGCGGCCTCCGTGTGCAAAAATAGACCACAGCAGCGCCAAAAATTAGCGCCCGAAGTCGGGGGTGCAAAACCCCCCTGCGGAGAAAAATGGACCAAAATCGGGTGGCTATAGCCAGTAGGCGTAGGCGAGTTAAATCCGCCGGACTCTAGGAATGGCCCAGAACTTTGAAGGGCGGCCTCCGTGTGCCAAAAACAGGCCATGGGCCCACGGGCAAAGCCGCACGCCCTTTTAAATTAGCGCCGAAGAGTGGTGCCAAACCCCCTGCGGAAAAATGGCATCGGGTGAGCTATAGCCACAGTAGGCGTAAGGCGAGATTCGTCCGCCGGACTCGGAATGGCCGAGACTTTGGGGGCAGCCTCAGCGTGCAAAAAAGGAAGACCCGCAGGCATAGCAACGCCAGAAAAAAGGAGCCAAGGAGGCATGCTTGTGAGCCAAAAATTAGCCCAGGCTGAAGTGCGGAATTGCCAGCCCCAGCGGTTGGCCCAAATGCAGCAGGTGGGCTATAGCCTTGGTAGGCGTGGCGAAATTCATCCACCCTAAGAGACTCATGTGGGAACTTTGCAGAAGGCGGCCTCCGTGCGCCAAAAATAGGCCATGGCGTTGCAGCAGCGCAAAATTAGCGCCTTGAGTCGGGTACAAAACCCCAGGCGGAAAAAGGCCAAAAAAGCAGGTGAAATTTCTGTATATAGCCTTGGTCAGGCGTAGGGGGAAGTTCATCCCGCGGACTCATGAATAGCCGAGACTTTAGGGGCGGCCTCCGTGTACCAAAAAAATAGGCCACAGGCGTTACCGCGCTTAAAAATTAGCGCCAGTGGGTGCAAAACCCCAAAAGCTTAGCGGAAAAAGGCCCAAAAATCGGGTGGGCTATAGCCTTAGTGCGGGCGTGGGGCGAGTGCGCGCCAGACACGGAATCAGCCCGAGACTTTGGGGCGGCCTCCGTGTACCAAAAACAGGCCATGGCACAGCGCGCCCAAGAAGTGGGCCACGGGCACAGCCGCGCCCAAATTAGCGCCCGAAGTCGGGGTGCAAAACCCCCTGCGGAAAAGCCAGCCAAAATCGGTGGGCTATAGCAGCCTGGTAGGGCGTACGGCGAGGATTCATCACGCGGACTAGAATGGCCGAGACTTTGAGGCAGCCTCCGGCGTGAAACCAAAAAGAGGCCACGGGCATAGCCGCATACCCAAAATTAGCCCTTGTGAGTCAGGGTACCCAAAACTGGCCAGCGGAAAAAATGGCCAGCGGGTAGAGCTGTAGCCTTGGTAGGCGTAAGGCGAGATTCATCCGCGGACTCGTAATGGCCGAGACTTTGGGGCGGCCGTGTGTATGCAAAAATAGGCCACGGGCGTTGCCGCGCCCAAGTAGCGCCGAAGGTCAGGGTGCCAAACCCCAGCCGGAAAAAGGCCAAAAAATCGGGTAGGCTCACTGCTTGAGTAGAGCGTGGGCGAGATTAAATCCACTTCGAGACTCGGAATAGCAGAGACAGAGGCAACCTCATGTACCAAAAAGAGGCCCCACAGGCATGGCAGCAAAAAGTGCTTAGCCAGGTCAGGGTGCCAAAACCCCCAAAGCCAGCCCATGGGTGAAGCTACATTATAGCTTGGTAGGCGTGGGCGAAGTTCAAATCCGCCTTGTTCGGAAAGGCCAGACTTTGCGGGCGGCCTCCGTGTAAAAATAGGCCCGCAGGCACAGCAGCGCAAAAATTAGCACCCAGTCGAAGGGAGCCAAAACCCCCCTCACGGAAAAACCGAATGGCCAAAAATCGGAGTGCGCTATAGCCTTGAGTGAGGCTGTGGCGAGAACATTCAATCCATGATTTCTAGCCTGGAATAGCACGAGATTTTGACACGGCGGCCTCCGCCAAACCAAAAAATAGGCCACAGGCCCGCGCGCTAAAAATTAGCACCCGAGGTCGGGGGTGCCAAAACCCCCAAATAGCTACACTTGTTGTGAAATTCTACTCTAGCCTTGAAGTAGGCGTGGCGAAGTTAAATCTTGTGTGAGACTCGGAATAGGCCGAGACTTTGGGCGCAGCCTCCGTGTGTAAAAGAGGCACACCTGGACAAAAAACCGCGCCCAAAAGTAGCGCCAGAAGGAAATCGGAGGTGCCAAAACCCCCAAAAAATGGCCAAAAATCAGGTGAGCTAGCCTTGGTGAGGCGGGGCGGGACCGTCGCGGACTCGGGAATAGCCCGAGACTTTAGGGGGCACCCTCCAGCGTGCCAAAAGAGACCACGGGCATAGGCGCCCAAAAATTAGCACCCAGTGAAGGTGCCAAAACCCCTAAGCGGAAAAATGGCCAAAATCGGGTGAGGCTATAGCCTTGAGTGAGCGTGGCGAAGTGTCGTCCGCCAGACTCGAGAATCTTGAGACTTTTGGGGCAGCCTCCGTGTGCCAAAAACCCGCAGGCATAGCAGCCCAAAAGGTGCGCCCGAAGAACCGAGGGTGCAAAAGCCCCCTGCGGAAAAATGACCAAAAATCGGGTGGGCAATAGCCGGTAGGGCGTGGCAAGATTCGTCCGCCGGACTGAGAATGTACGAGACTTTGTAGGCGGCCTCCGTAGGCCAAAAATAAACCACGGGCACAGGCGTTGCCTAAAATTCGAAGGGTGAGGTGCCAAAACCCCTGCGGAAAAATGACAGCCAAAAATCGGGTGAGCTATAGCACTTGAGTAGGGCGTGGGCGAAGATTCGTCCGGACTCGTTCAGAATAGCCGAGACTTTGGGAAACGCCCCTGACCTCCATTAATGTGCCAAAAGAGAGCCCACGAAGCATAGCCGCGCCCAAAAATTAGCGCCGAGTGGGTGCAAAGCCCCCTGCGGAAAATGGCCAAAAAGCTCAGGTGGGCTATAAGCTACATAGGGTCGTGAGGCGAGATTAAATCCGGCCGGTTTTAGAAATGGCCCGAGGACTTTGGGCGGCCTCCGCATACCAAAACACAGGCATGCGCGCCTTAAAGAAATTAGCGCCCGAAAGGTGGTGCCAAACCCCAGCGGAAAAATGGCAAAATCAGTCCCGGGTGGGCTATAGCCTTGGTAGAGGCGGGCGGGTGGAACATTCGTCCGCCGGACTCGGGTAGCCATGGCCCCGAGACTTTGGGGGCAGCCTCGCGTGCAAAAGGTACGGGCATAGCCGCGTACCAGCCAAAATTAGCGCCAATTAAGGTCGGGGTGCCAAAACCCACAAGCGGAAAAATGGCCAAATCAGGTGGGCTATAGCCTTGGTAGAAGCTGAGCGGATTGGAAATCCTTGGACTCAGAATGGCTTGAGACTTTAGAGGCAGCCTCCGCGTGCCAAAAGAAGCCTGAGCATAGCCGCGCAAAATTAGCACCGAAGGTCGGGTGCAAAACCCCGGAAATGGCCAAAATCGGGTAGGCTGCGCCTTGGGTAGGCGTGGCGTGAGGCCCCAATCGCGGACTCGGAATGGCCGAGAGACTGCGAAGCGCAGCCTCAAGTATATGCAAAAATAGCCCTGCAGGCAACAGTGGCGCCGAGTGAGGTGGGGGAGCCACAAAACCCCCTGCGGAAAAATGGCCAAAATCGGAGTGCCCACTTGGTAGGGCTGGTAGGCGAAGTTAAATCCATGCCCGGACTAGGGAATGGCACGAGATTTGTGCAAGGCAGCCTCAATAGGCAAAAAAATAGGCCTGGCTGCTTCGCTAAATTAGCACCCGAAGGTCGGGGGTGCAAAACCCCAAGCGGAAAAATGGCAAAACCAGGTGGGCTATAGCCTTGGTGGGCGTGAGGCGAGATTCGTCCGCGGACTCGGAATATGGGCCGAGACTTTGGGCGCAGCCTCAAATATGTATAAAAAAGAGGCCCGCCATAAAGCGCAAAAATTAGCGCCGAAAGTCAACCCCCTGCATGCCGAACTGTGAAGAAATAGCCACCAGTAGTGGAAAACTCTGCTTGGTAGAGGCGAAGGCGGATTAATCCGCGGAGAATAGCGAGACTTTGAGGGGCAAGCCAAAAAAAAGAGACCCACTGAGCATGCGCATGAGTGATGCAAATCAAGAGTTTCAAGCCCCAAGCGGAAAAATCAAAATGGGTGGGCAATAGCCCAGGTAGGGCGTGGCGAGATTCGTCGCCCGGACGGAATAGCCCGAGACTTTGGGCGCAGCCTCCGTGTGCAAAAATGAGCCACGCATACGCCCGCTTCAAAGTCCTTGCCCAGAAAATTAAAGTGCAAAAGCCCCCTGCGGAAAAATATTAGCTCCAGGTGGGCAATAGCCCTGAGTAGGCAAAGGCGCAAGGGTTAAATCCCTTGGACTAGAATGCTTTGAGACTTTGTAGGCAGCTTAAATATAAAAAAAAAAAAAAGAAATAAGCCATGAGCACAACGCTAAAAAATTAGCACCGAAGGTAAATTTGCAAGTGCCTACAAAATGTCAGGTGGTACTAGCCATAGTACAGAGCGGAAAAATGGTTTCCGAATCGGGTGGTAGCGGCTCCGTGTTGCCAAAAGAGGCCACGGGTAGCGCGCGAAGTGCGCGCGAAGGTAGGTGCCAAAACCCCTGCGGAAAAATGCCAAGCTCAGGTAGGCTACCTGTAGCCACAGTAGGAGCTGAGGCGGACTCGCGTGGTTTAGGAAATGGCCCGAGACTTTGGGGCGCCTTGCAAAAAGAGGCCACAGGCATGGCGCGCTTAAAATTAACTTTGGACCCCAAGCGAGAAAAATATGGCAGCCTGTGCCTTGGTAGAGGGCGGGGCGAGATCAAATCCGCGGACTGAGAATAAGACTTTACAGAGGCCCACGGGCATAGCAGGTACTTTTGAGTCGGTACTAAGCTTCAAGCGCCCAGGTGGAGGCTACCTGCTTAAGTAGGGCGGAGGCGAGTTCGCGACTAAAATACCTTTAGAGGCAACCTCAAGTACCAAAGAGCCCACCCAGGCATATGGCAGCGCCAAAGTGCTTACTTGAAAGTCGGGGTGCCAAAACTGGCGGAAAAATGGCCAAAAAATCGGGTGGGCTATAGCCTTGAGTGGGCGTGGGAGATTCGTCCGCGGACTGGAATGTCCAGACTTTAGTGGCCTCAAATGTGCAAAAATAGTACAGGCATGGCAGCATGAAAGTGGCATAGTCAAGAGTGCAAAAACCCCCTGGAAAAATGGCCAAAAATTCGGGTGGGCAATAGCTGGTGGCGTGGGGCGGGGGTGCGTCGCGGACTCGAGAATGTACGAGACTTTGTGGCGGCCTCGTAAGGCCAAAATAGAAAACCCGCAGGCTGTAACGCTAAAAGTGCTGCCCAGTGGTGCAAACCCCAAGCGGAAAAATGGCCAAAAATGGGTGATATGGCAGGTGGGGCGTGGCGAGTCGTCCATTAGGACCGGAATAGCCCGAGACTTTGGGAGGGCAGCCTCAATGCCAAAAAGAGGCCCGCAGGCATATGGCACGTTAAAAATTAAGCGCCGAAAATTAAAATTGCGCCAAAACCCCCTCTTGGAAAAACTGACCGTCAGGTGACTCATAAGCCCTGAGCGGTAGTCTGCAGGCGAAGTTGCGTCAAGCGGTTTTAGAAATGGCGAGACTTTGGAAGGCGACCTCCATGCAAAAAGAGCCTGAGCACCGCCTTAAAAATTAAGCCTTAGAAGGTCGAGTGCCAAAACCAGCGGAAAAATGGCGAAAATCGGGTGGGCTATGGCACTTGGTGGGGCGGGGCGAGATTCTCGTCTGCGGACTCAGGATAGCCCGAGACACAGGGGCAGCCTCCGCGTGCAAAAGTACAGGCATAGCGCATGAAATTAGCACCCGAAGGTCGGGTGCCCAAACCCTAGCGGAAAAATGGCCAAAATCGGGTGGGCTACATAGCCTTGAGTGGGGCGGGAAGCTGAGATTAAATCACTTGGGACTCGGAATGGCCCGAGACACAGGCAGCCTCGCGTGCCAAAAAGAGGCCCGCAGGCATACTTGGCAAAAATTAGCACCCAGGTCGGGGTGCAACTAGCGGAAAAATGGCCTTGAACTCGGGTGGGCTCTATAGCCAGCAGTAGAGGGCGTGGCGAGATCCAATCAACGGACTGGGAGATAGCCCAAGACTTTGGCCGCGCGGCCTCATCTGCCCAAAATAGGCCACAGGCATAGCAGCGCCAAAGTGGCGCCAGTCGGGGGTGCAAAACCCTCTAGCGGAAAAATAATGACCATCAGGTGAAGCAATAGCCCGGGGTAGGCGTGGCCGGTTACGTCCACGCCGGACTAGGAATGCCACCCACGAGACTGTGGCGGCCTCGTAGGCGTGGGCAAAATAAGCCCGCAGGCACAGCCGGCAGCTAAAAATTAGCACCCGAAGGTCGGGGTACCCAAAAACTAAGCGGAAAAATGGCAAAATCGGGTGGGCTATAAGCGCTTGAGTAGAGCGTGGCGGATGAAGTTAAATCCGCCCGAGGACTCGGAATAAGCGGAAACTGCAGGGCAACTCCGCGTGCCAAAGAGCCACAGGCATAACCGCGCTTAAAAATTAAGCGCGAAAAATTAAAAAATTTTTAAACCCCAGCGGAAAAATGGCAATCGAGATTAGGCTACTATAGCACTTGGGGAGAGTAGGCGTGGGAAATTAAATCATGAGACTGGTTTCATTGGATGCTTGAACACAGGCGCGCAGCCTCCGTGTGTAAAAGAGGCCCACCACAGGCACTTGGCCAGCCAAAAATTAGCGCCCGCCAAGGTCGGGGTCAGTGCCAAAACCCCTGTGGAAAAATGACCAAAAATCGGGTGGTATAGCCAGCAATACGTCTGGCGAGGATTCGTCCGTAGTTTTTAGAATATTAGGAGACTTTGAGAACGGCCTCCGCATGCCAAAAAGGCCACGGGCATAGCCGCGCCCAAAAATTAGCGCCGAAGGTCGGGGTACCAAAACCCCAGCGGAAAAATGGCGAAGCGGGTGGGCTAAGCGCCAGTGGGGCGTAGGGCAGGTCGCCCGCGGACTGGAATGGCCAGAGACCGGGCGCGGCCTCACGTGTGTGCAAAAGGAGGCCACAGGCATGCTTACTTTGCAAAGTGCCTTGAAGTCGGGGTGCCAAAATCCCTGCGGAAAAATGACGAATCGGGTGCGTGCACTCGCCTGGCGTGAGGCGAGATTAAATCCAGCCGGACTAGAATATGCCCAGAGACTTTAAGGAGAGGTAGCCTCATTAGGTAAAAATAGGCCATGAGCTGCTTGGCAGCAACTAAAAAATTACTTTCCAGGTCAGGTACAAACTGAAATAAAAGCAAAAAAGCAGGTGGTATAGCCTTGATAGAAGCGTGGTAGAAGGTAAATCCGCCGGACTCAGAATGGGCAGGGGCTTTAGCGGCAGCCTCAGTAGCAATACATGGCT
>JASUUJ010000103.1:0-249400 GCA_030449895.1 Citrus mangshanensis | reverse complement strand
CAGAACTCTCATTTTTCGTTTTTGGCCATTTTCCGCTGGAGTTTCAGCGACCTTGGGGCCTAATTCAGATTTAATTAGGCGGCTGTGCCCGTGCCCTATTATTTTTGGCACCACGCAGACGCCCGCAATGTCTCGGGCCATTCAGCGATCCGGTAGATGAACTTAGCCACTTTACAATTATAACCCACCCGTTTGGCCATTTAGGGGAGTTTGCTTTCCAGCCGGGGGCTAATTTTAAGTGTGGCTGCCATGGCCTATTTTACACATGGGCCGCCACGTAATGTCTCGGGCCATTCCGAGTTTTCTTGGGCCAGACTTAAGCTCGCCCGCGCCCAGCTATAAGCCACGCGTTTTTGGCCATTTAGGTTTTGGCACCGACCAGTTGCTAATTTTTTGGGTACGGCTGTGCCGTGGCCTATTTTATTTACGGAAGGGGCCGCCTGCATAATCTCGGGCCATTCAGTCCGGCGAGACGAACCGTACGCCCCGCGAGCTATAGCCCACCCGTTTTTGGCCATTTGGGGGTTTGCTTTTGACATAGTTGCTAATTTGCAGTAGCGGCTGTGCCCGTGGCTATTTTTGTACACAGGAGGCGCCTGCAAAGTCACCGGGCAATTCCAGAGTCCGGACGAACCGCCCTTTACCAAACAGCCACCCGATTTTGTGCTTCCCAAGGTTTTAGCATATTATAAGGCCAAATTTACAAGCATGACTGTACCCATTAGCCTATTTTTAGCACACGGAACCCGCCATAAGTCTCAGACCATTCAGACCGGCGGACGAACTTTGCCACGCCCCACGGCTGTTGCCGTTTTTTGGCCCATTTAGGAGGTTTTTGGCACCCGACCCAGCCATTAATTTTAGACGGCTATGCCCGTGGCATATTTTAACCTGGAGGCCGCTTCGCAAAGTCGGGCTATTCAGTCTACGGCGAATGACGTCGTATACGCCCCCCACCAAGGCTATAAGCCCACCCGTTTTTGGCCATTTCGGTTTGGCACCCGACCTTGGTGCTAATTTATGGGCGTGGCTGTTCCGTGGCGGCCCACGGCACGGAGGCCGCCATAAAGTCTCGGGCCATTCCAGGGCCAGTGGACTTGAACCATACGCCCCCATGAGCTATAGCCCACCCGTTTTGGCCATTTAAGGAGTTTTAACTTACGACCTTCGGGCGTAGTTACTAAGCGTGACTGTCTGTGTTCACCTATTTGTACTTGGAGGCCGCCCGCAAAGTCTCGGGCCATTCCAGGTCAATGAGACCAGGCTCACCGCCCAACCAAGGCTATAGCCCACCCGTTTTTTGGCCATTTGGGTGGTTTTGGTAACCTGCCCTTCGGGCGCTAAGTTTTAGGCGTCGGCTGTGCCCGTGGCCTACTTGCGGCTGCGGACCGCCCACAAAGTCAGACCATTCCGAGTCAGCGGGCGAACTTCGCCCCGCCCCCACAAGGCTATAGCCCACCCGATTTATTGCATTTTCCGCTGGGGGTTTTGCTTTTACCTTCAGTGTAATTTTTGGGCGGCTGTGCCCATGGCCTATTTTGGCACCACGGGAGGCCGCCCGCATTATCTCGGGCCATTCAAGGTCAATGGACGAACTCGCCACGCCCCACCAAGGCTATAAGCCACGTTTTTGGCCATTTAGAGGTTTTGGCTCCCGACCTTGGTGTAAATTTTGTTAGCGGCTGTGCCGTGGCTATTTTGACACCACAGGCCGCCCGCAAAGTCTGGGCCATTCGAGTCAGCGGATGAACTTCGCCACGTGACCCCGCAAGGCTATAGCCCACCCGATTTTTGCCATTTTTCTGCTGGGGCTTTGGCACCCGACCTTCGGGCACTGTTTTAGACACGGCTATGCAAGTAGCTTGGCCCTATCACACGAGGCCGCCCCCCAAAGTCTGGGCCATTCGAGTCCGTGGACAAACCATACGCCCGCTTCAAGGCTATTTTGGCACCTTTTTGGCCATTTTCCGCTGGGTGGTTTGCTTTTGACCTTGAGCGCTAATTTTGGCGCACCTATTCCCGTAGCCTATTTTGGCTCACGGAAGCTGCCGCCAAAGTCTCGGGCCATTCCGAGTCCGGTAGATGAACTTATATACCCCCACCCAGGCTATAGCCCACGTTTGGCATTTGGGGATTTAGCGCCCGACCTTGAATTGCTGAATTTATGGCGGCTGTGCCGTGGCATATTTTAGCACCACGGAGGGCCGCCCTTGAGAGTCTCGGGCCATTCCGAGTCGGCCAGACGAACTTAACCGCCCAACTTCCCCAGGTACATAGCCAGCGATTACAGCCATTTTCCGCTGGGGGTTTAGGAACCCGACCTTGAGCTAATTTTTAGGTAGCGGCTATGCCCGTGGCCTATTTTAGTACGGAGGCCGCCTGCAATATCTGAGGCCATTCAGGTCCGGTAAGTAAAACTTCGCCACGCCCGCAGTATAACCCCCACAGTTTTTGGCCATTTTCAGCAGGTTTGGCACCCGACCTTCGAGCGCTAATTTTTGGGCGTGGCTGCGCCCGTGGCTATTTTGGCACACGGAGGCGCCATAAGGTCTCGGGCCATTCCCAGGAGTCCAAGTAGGCGAACCTTCACCTTAACTAGGCTATAATCCACCAGTTTTGGCCATTTAGAGTTTAGGCACCCCGAACCGGGTGCTAATTTTTATGCGGCTGTCCCGTGCTTCATTTGCTTTACGGGCGCCACGGGAATCTCGGGCCATTCCGAGTCCGAGGCGGGCGAACCTTACGCCCCAGCGAGGAAATTGCCGCGCTTTCGTTTTTGGCATTTGGGGGTTTTGGGCGCCCCGACCTTCGGGTGCTAATTTTTAGGCGCGGCTGTGCCCATTGGCATATTTTGCTTTGGGCTGCCACGCAAAGTCTCAGGCCATTCGAGTCCGGCCAGGCAGGCTCGCCCTTTAGCTTTTGAGGCTATAGCCACGCGCTTTAGTTTTATGCATTTGGGGGTTTGCTTTGATCTTCGGGTGCTAATTTTTAGGTCTTGGCTGTGACCGTGGCATATTTTGGCGCACGGAGCCGCCCATGAAGTCTACGACCCATTCAGTCCGGTGGACGACACATTACCTTTACCAAACCATAAGCCCACCGTTTTTAGCCCATTTAGAGGTTTTATTTTGACGAGCGAATTTTCAAATGGCTGTGCCATGTAGCCTATTACAGCACCACGGGCAGCCGCAGAATTCTCAGGCCATTCATTGTCCGGTGGGCGAACTTCGCCACGCCCCCATGAGCTACCAGCCCACCAGTTTTTGGCCATTTAGGAGGTTTGGCACGATCTTCGGTGCTAATTTTTGATCTTGACTGTACGTGTGCTCTTTGGCACCACCAGACCATCCGCAAAGTCTCAGGCCATTCCGAGTCGTGAGGCCGAACTCCTTCGCCGCCCAAGGCTGTAGCCACCGCGATTTTTGGCCATTTTTCCGCTGGGGGTTTTGGAACCCCGACCTTCGGGCGCTAATTTTGGCGCGCTATGCCCGTAGCCTATTACAGCACCACCGGACGCCACACAAATGTCTAGGGCCATTCCGAGTCAGCGGGATGAACTTCGCCCACTCTCCCCTTTGAGGCTATAAGCCCACCGATTTTTAGTTTTCCATGGGGTTTGGCACCCAGACCACTGGGCATTTATAGATTACTAGTGGCAGTGCCGTAGCCTATTCCTTGCACACAGGCTGTTTCCATAAGTCTGGCCCATTCAGTCCAGTGATTGAACCCATGCGCCCCATGAGGCTATAGCCATTGGATTTTGACATTTGAGGTTTTGGCACTGACCTTGAGCGCTAATTTTTGGGGCGCGTCTGTGCCCGTGGTCTAGTTTTGGCACAGGCCGCCGCAGTATCTTCAGGCCATTCGGGAGTCCGGCGGACGGAACTTATTGCGCCCCCACGAGAGCTATATTACCAGATTTTTGGCCATTTTCCTTCTGGGGTTTTGGCACCCAGACAGCCAGGCTCTAATTTTTTCAGTGGCAGCTATACAGTAGCTATCTTTGTATCTGGAGGCCGCCCGCAAAGTCTCGGGCCATTCCGGAGTCAGGCGGACGACATTCAAGCCGCCCCCACCAAGGCTATAGCCCACCGTTTTTTGGCCATTTGGGGGGTTTTGTCACCCCGACCTTCGTGTGCTAATTTTGGGCGGCTTTGCCCGTGGCCTATTACAGCTGCGGTTCGCCATGAGTCTCGTGCCATTCTAGTCCGATGACGAACATGTACGCGCCCCACGCGCGAGCTATAGCCACGATTTTTGGCCATTTGGGGTTTGGTACCCCGACCGGGCGCTAATTTTTAGGGCGCGGCTGTGGCCGTGGCCTGTTTTGTACGGGCGCGCAAAGTCTCGGGCCATTCCAGTCATTGGACGAACCATGCCTTAGCGAGAAATTATACTTGACTCTTTTGGCCATTTTCCGCTGGGGGTTGGCACCCCAGTTGGTGCTAATTTTAAGCGGCACATGCCTTTGACTAATACTATTTCTGAGCGCCGCAAATTCGGGCCATTCGGTGTCCGGTGGGCGAACCGCTGCTTGCATAAAAAGCCCATAGCCGCTTTGCGTTTTTGTAGCCATTTGGGGTTTTTGCTTTTGATCTTGGTGCTAATTTCCCAGGTCGCGGCTGTGCCGTGGCATATTTTGCTTCGGAGGCGCCACCATGAAGTCTAAGACCGTCCAGTGCAGCGAGACCGAACTGCATACGCCCGGCATGAGCTATAATGACGATTTTTAGCCATTTTCCATGCTGGGTTTGCTTTTGATTCGGGTGCTAATTTTTGGGCGCGGCTGTGCCCGTGGCCTATTACAGCGGGCGGAGGCGCCCACGCAAATTCTCGAGGCCCTTAGGTCCGTGGACGAACATCAAGCCACCATCCCACAGCATTTATAATACTTAGTTTTAGCCATTTAGGGTTTTGGCACCCGACCCAGCCAAGTACGTAATTTTTGGGTGCGGCTGTGGCCGTGACGCGCATATTTTGGCACGGAGGCCGCCCATGAATCTCGTATGCTTCGTTCAGTTACGTATTGCTATTCGAGATTGGGCGGAACCGCCCACGCCCCCATGAGACAAGGCTATAGCCCACCGTTTTTGGCCATTTGGGGTTTTGGCACCCCGAACTTGGGCGCTAATTTTTGAAGTGGCGGCTGTGCCGTGGCCTATTTTGGCACGGAGGCCGCCATAAATTCTCGGGCCCATTCCGTGTCAGTTGTTGTGAACTTCCACGCCCCACCAAGGCTATAGCCACTTTGGTTTTTAGCCATTTGGGGGTTTGGCACCGATCTTGAGGTGCTAATTTTTAGGAATGCGGCTGTGCCCGTGGCATATTTTGGCACATGGAGGCCGCCCGCAGTCTCGGGCCATTCCGAGTCAATGGACGAGACCGCCACGCCCCACCAATTGCTTTGGCGGCCCACTTTGATTTTTAGCATTTTCCGCTGGGGTTTTGGAACCCGACCTTCGGGCGCTAATTTTTGGGCGAAGCTATGCCCGTGGCTATTTTTGGCATTTCGGAGGCCGCCCGCAATGCCTAGAGGCCATTCCGAGTCCGGCCGGACAGACTTCGCCTCCCCCCACCAAGGCTATTGCCCTTACGATTTTTGGCCATTTTTCCACTTGGGGTTTTGGCACCCCGACCCTAGGGCTAATTTTGGGCGCGGCTGTGCCCATGGCCTATTTTGCACACAGAGGCTGCCCGCAAAGTCTCGGCCCATTCGAGATCCGGCGGACCGAGACTTCGCCACGCCCCACTGAGGCTACCAAGCCCACCCGTTTTTGGCCATTTAGGTTTGCACCCTTCCAAACCTTCGGGCGCTAATTTTTAGTAGCGTCTGTGCCCGTGGTCTAGTTTTTGGCACACGGAGCCGCCCGCAATGTCTTGGGCCATTCGAGTCCGTGGACCAGACTTAGCCACGCCCCATGAGGCTATAAGCCCACCCGATTTTTGGCCATTTTCGCTGGGGTTTGGCTGGAGACCCGGGCGCTAATTTTAGGCGGCTATGCCCGTGGCCTATCTTTGGCATATGGGCCGCCGCAAAGTCTCGGGCCATTCGAGGTCAGGCGACGATGACATTAGCCACGCCCCACCGAGGCTCCCGTTCTTGGCCATTACAGGGGGTTTTGTCACCCCCGACATTCTTCGTGTCACTAATTTTGGAGCGCTGACTTTGCCCGTGGCCTGTTTTAACACGGAGTTTGCATATAAAGTCTCGTGCCATTCCTAGTCCAAATATGAACATAGCCACGCCCCCGCCCAAGGCTATAGCCCACCCGTTTTTGGCCATTTAGGGGGTTTTGGTACCCCGACCCGGGCACTAATTTTAGGCGCAGCTGAGACCGTGGCCTATTTTTTTAGCACACGGAGGCCGCCCGCAAAGTCTCGGGCCATTCCGAGTCCGAGCGGACGAACTTAGCTGTACGCCCCCCACCAAGGCTATAGCCCACCCGTTTTTGGCCATTTGGGGGTTTTGGCACCCCCGACCTTGAGCGCTAATTTTTGACGTCTGTGCCCGTGGTCTAGAGCACAGCACCTGGAGGCTGCCGCAATGTCTTAGGCCATTCCGAGTCCGGTAATGGACAGACAGCCGCCCCCACCAAGGCTATAGCCCACCCGATTTTTGGCCATTTTTTCCGCTGGGGGTTTTGGCACCCGACCTTCGGGCGCTAATTTTGGAGTGCGGCTGTGCCCGTGGCCTATTTTGGCACCTTTACGGAGCCGTACGCAAGTCTCGTGCCATTCGGAGTCCGGCGGACGAACTTCGCCAACGCCCCCGCAAGCTATAAGCCCACGTATTTTGGCCATTTAGGGGGTTTGGCACCACGAACCAGGTGCTAATTTTTAAGTGTCTGTGCCCGTGGCTATTTTTTGGCACACGGACGCCGCAAAGTCTCGGGCCATTCCGAGTCCGGCAGAGCGAACTTCGACCCGCGCCCCCACCAAGGCTATAGCCACCCGATTTTTGGCCATTTTCCGCTGGGGGTTTGCCCGATCTTGGGCGCTAATTTGGTTAGTAGCGGCTGTGCCGTCATCCTATTTTTGGCACGGAGGCTGCCCGCAAAGTCTCGGGCCATTCGGAGTCCGGCGGAATGAACCGCCCGCCCCCACCAGGCTATAGCCCACCCGTTTTTGGCCATTTGGGGTTTTGGCACCCGAACCGGGCACTAATTTTGGGCGGCGGCTGTGCCCCGTGGCCTATTTTGTGGAGGCCGCCCGTAAAGTCTCGGGCCATTCCGGAGTCCAAGCGGATGAACCTTCGCCCGCCCCCACCGAGGGCTATAGCCCACCGATTTTTGGCCATTTGGGGGTTTTGGCACCCCTTTGACCTTCGTGTAGCTAATTTTTAATTGTGGTAAAACTTTGCCCGTAGCCTAGTTTCAACTTTAGCAGGCCGTCCGCATAAAGTCTCGGGCCATTCCGAGTCCAGTAGACGAACCGCCGCGCCCCCACCAGGCTATAAGCCCACCCGATTTTTGGCCATTTTTTCGCTGGGGTTTTGGCACCCGACCTTAGGCGCTAATTTTTGGGCGCGGCTGTGCCCGTGGCTACATTTTGGCACACGGAGGCCGTACATCCCGCAAATCTCGGGCCATTCCGAGGTCGAGCGGACGAAACCGCCCGCGCCCCCCACCAGGCTATAGCCCACCCGATTTTGGCCATTTTCCGCTGGGTGGTTTTGGCACCCGACCTTCGAGCGCTAATTTTTGAAGGCGCGGCTGTGCCCGTGTCTCCCCTGTCCACACCACGGAGGCTGCCCGCAAAGTCTCGGGCCATTCGGGTCAGTCCGAGGCGGACGAACCGCCCGCCCCCCACCAAGGCTATAGCCCTTGGACCCGTTTTTGGCCATTTGGGGTTTGGCACCCAGAACCGGGCGCTAATTTTTTTGTGGCGCGCGGCTGTGCCCGTGGCTATTTTGGCACAGGAGGCCGCCCGCATAGTCTCGGGCCATTCAGTCCACGTGGATGAAGTTCGCCACGCCCCACTTGACCACTCATGCAGTTTAGCCATTTGGGGTTTCTTTGACCTTGGGCGCTAATTTTTGGGTGTGGCTGTGCCCGTGGCCTATTTTCCACAGCACACGGAGCCGCATAAAAAAGTCTCGTGCCATTCCGAGTCCGGCTGGACGATCTTAGCAACGCCCCCACCTGAGGCTGTGCCCACCGTTTTTGTGCCATTTAGGGGTTTGCGCACCCCGACGAGGCGCTAATTTTAGGTGCGGCTGTGCCGTGGCCTATTTTTCGCACCAGGAGGCGCTTCCCACAGTCTCGGGCCATTCCGACTCCGGCGGACAGAACTTCGCCACGCCCCCTTGCAAGGCTATAGCCACCCGTTTTTGGCCATTTGGGGGTTTTGGCTTTAACAAACATTGAGCGCTAATTTTAAGCGGCTATTGTGCCGTGGCCTATTTTAGCACAGGAGGCGTCCGCAGAGTCTGGGCCATTCGAGTCAGCGGAGACGAACCATCGCCCCCCACAAGGCTATAGCCCACGATTTTGGCCATTTTCAGCTGGGGTTTTGGCACCCGACCTTGAGCGCTAATTTTGGCGCGGCTGTGCCCGTGGCCTATACCATCGCACCACGGCCGCCGCCGCAAAAGTCTCGGGCCATTCGGAGTCAGACGAACCGCCCGCGCCCCCACCATAAGGCTATAGCCCACCCGATTTTTACAGGCCATTTTCCCATGGGAGTTTATTTGGCTTTCCAGACTTAGCCTTCGGGGCGAAACTGAATTTTTAGTGCGGCTGTGCCCGTGGCCTATTTTCTTCCCGCCTGAGAGGGCCCTAAGCCCACAAAGTCTCGGGCCATTCCGACTCAGTAGACGACAGACTTAAGCCACGCCCCCCACCAAGGCTATAGCCCACCCGTTTTTTGCCATTTTGGGGGGTTTGGCACCCCGACCAGCTAATTTTTAATTGCTTTTGCCGTAAGACTAGTTTTGCCCGCCACCTGGATAATTCAATGTCTCAGGCCATTCCGAGTCCGAGTTGACGGGATTCATTCCCACGCCCCCCACCAAGGCTATAGCCCACCCGATTTTGGTCATTTTTTCATGCTGCAGGTTTTGGCACCCTGACCTTCGGGGCGCTAATTTTTGGGTGCGGCTTTGCCCGTGGCCTATTTTTGCCCATACAGGAGGCCGCCCACAAAGTCTCGGGCCCGTTCCGGCTCCGGCAGGACCGAACTTCGCCCACGCCCCCACCAAGGCTATAGCCCACCCGTTTTTGGCCATTTGGGGGTTTTGGCACCCGACCTTCCAGGCGCTAATTTTTGCGTAGCGGCTGTGCCGTAACGTAGCTCTTCTGCAGCACCACGGAGGCCGCCCGCAAAGTCTCGGGCCATTCTGAGTCCGAGTCGGAGGCCGAACTCCGCCCATGCGCGCCCCACCAGGCTATAGCCCACCGATTTTGGCCATTTTTCCGCTGGGGGTTTTGGCACCCGACCTTCAGGCGCTAATTTTTGCGGCTGTGCCCGTGTCCTAGTTTTTGGCTTCACGGAGGCTGCCACGCAAAGTCTCGGGCCATTCAGAGTCGTCGGACGAAACCGCCCACGCCCCCACCAAGGCTATAGCCCACCCGTTTTTGGCCATTTGGGGTTTGGCACTAAACCGGGCGCTAATTTTTAGGCGCGGCTGCCATGTGGCCTATTTTGGCTACACCGGAGGCCGCCCAGAGTCTCGGGCCATTCGAGTCAGCGGCGGATGAACCGCCCACTTCCCCCACCAGGGCTATAGCCCACCCGTTTTTGGCCATTTGGGGTTTTGGCACCCGACCTTCGGGGCGCTAATTTTTGGGTGCGGCTGTGCCCGTGTAGCCTATTCTACCTGGCCCACACCACGAGGCCGCCCGCAAAGTCTCGGGCCATTCAGGTCCGGCGGACCGAACTTCGCCAGCCCCCAGCAAGGCTATAGCCCACCCGATTTTGGCCATTTTCCGCTGGGGGTTTGGCACCCGACCTTTGGGCACTAATTTTTGGCGGGGCTATGCCCGTGGCCTATTTTGGCACCAGCACCACGGAGGCGGAGGCCCCCAAAGTCTCGGGCCATTCGAGGAGTCCAGCGGACGAACCGCCGCCCCCACCAAGGCTATAGCCCACCCGATTTTGGCCATTTTCCGTTGGAGAGTTTTGGCACCCGATCTTGGGCACTAATTTTTAGGCGGCTGTGCCCGTGGACTGCACCTGGAGGCCGCCCGCAGAAGTCTCGGGCCATTCGCCACCGCGCCCCCCACCTAGTCCATTTGGGGTGGACGAACTTAATTTTGGGTGCGGCTGCCCGTGGCCTATTTTTGGCCACGCCCCCAGTCCGGCGGATGAATAATACATGATAAGGCTATATTATCGTTTTGGCCGTAGCCCAGCCCGTTTTTGGCCAGTGGCCCTATTTTTGGCTTGGAGCCGCCCAAAGGGGGCATTTTGGCACGCCCCCCCCCTATAGAACTTCCGTTGGAAGTTTTGGCACCCAGGCGCTAATTTTCAGGCGGCTGTGCCGTTTTCCACAGCTGCGGAGGCCATAAAGCGGCTGTCCAGCCCAGACGCCGTGGCTTACCCGTTTTTAGCCCCGATTGGGGTTTTGCTTTGAACTTCGGGCCATTTTGGGCGCGCTGTGCCGTGGCTTATAGCCCAGCACACGGAGGCCCGCAAAGTCTCGGGCCTTTCCGAGTCCAGCGGACAAACTTCTCACGCCCCCACCAAGGCTATAGCCCTCCGCTTTGGCCATTTTCCGCTGGGGGTTTTGGCACCCGACCTTCGGGCGCTAATTTTAGGCGCGGCGGTGCCTGTGGCCTATTTTTGGCCACCAGCTGCAGGCCGCCCGCAATGTCTCGGCCATTCCGAGTCCGGCGTAGACGAACTTCGCCGCCCCCACCAAGGCTATAGCCCACCCGATTTTTGGCCATTTTCCGCTGGGGTTTGGCACCCGACCTTGGGGCGCTAATTTTGGGGTGCTTGGCGGTGCCCGTGGCCTATTTTGGCACACGGGGCCGCCGCAGTATCTCGGAGCCATTCGAGTCCGGCGGACGAACTTCGCCCGCCCCCACCAAGGCTATAGCCCACCGATTTTAGCCATTTTCCGCTGGGGTTTTGGCACCCCAACCTTGTAGGCGCGCTAATTTTTGGCGCGGCTGTGCCCGTGGCCTAATTGAGCCCCAGCACACGGAGGACCGCCCGCAAGTCTCGGGCCATTCCGAGTCAGTGAGACGAACTTCACCCACCCCACCAAGGCTATAGCCCACCGTTTTTGGCCATTTGGGTGGTTTTGCCACCCGACCTTAGCGCTAATTTTTTGGCGAGCTGTGCCTGTGGCCTATTTTGGCACACGGAGGCCGCCCGCAAAGTCTCGGGCCATTCGGAGTCCGGCGGGACGAACTTGGCCCGCCCCCAGCAAGGCTATAGCCCACCCGATTTTGGCCATTTTCCGCTGGGGGTTTTGGCACCCGACCTTCGGGCGCTAATTTTTAGGCGGCTATGCCCGTGGCCTATTTTGGCCACCCAGCATTTACGGAGGCCGCCCGCAAAGTCTCCCGGGCCATTCCGAGTCAGCGATGATGAACCGCCGCGCCCCCACCAAGGCTATAGCCCACCCGATTTTTGGCCATTTTTCCAGCACAGGGGTTTTGGCACCCGACCTTCGGGCGCTAATTTTAGTGCAGGGCGCGGCTGTGCCGTGTCCTATTTTGGCACACGAGGCTGCCGCAAAGTCTCGGGCCATTGAGTCCGAGCGGACGACAGACCGCCCGCCCCACCAGGCTATAGCCCACCCGTTTTTGGCCATTTGGGGGTTTTGGCACGAACCGGGGCTAATTTTTGGTACAGGCGGCTGTGCCCGTGGCCTATTTTGCTACGGAGGCCGCCCGCAGAAGTCTCGGGCTATTCCGAGGTCCGGACGAACCGCCACGCCCCACGAGGCTATAGTCGCCCCGTTTTTGGCCATTTGGGGGTTTTGGCACCCGACCTTCGGGCGCTAATTTTTGGAGTGCCGCTGTGCCACGTGGCCTATTTTTGGCACCACGGAGCCGCTGCAAAGTCTCGTGCCATTCCGAGTCCGGCGGGACGAACCGCCAACGCCCCCACCAAGGCTATAGCCCACCCGTTTTTGGCCACATTTGGGGGTTTTGGCACCCGACCTTGGGCGCTAATTTTAGTCGTGGCTTTGCCCGTGGCCTAGTTTTGGCTGCGGAGGCCGCCCAATGTCTCAGGCCATTCCAGTCCGGCGGACGAAATTTCAACCACGCCCCCACCAAGGCTATAGCCACCCGATTTTTGGTCATTTTTCCGCTGGGGTTTTGGCACCCGACCTTGGGAGCTAATTTTTGGGCGCGGCTGTGCTCGTGGCCTATTTTTAGCACCGGAGGCCGCCCGCAAAGTCTCGGGCCATTCCGAGGTCCAGTAGACGAACACGCCCCCACCAAGGTTATAGCCCCCCTGATTTTTGGCCATTTGGGGGGTTTCGGCACCCCGACCTTCGGGCGCTAATTTTTGGTCGCGCCTTTGCCCGTGGCCTAGTTTTGGCACACGGAGGCCGCCCGCACTGTCTCGGGCAATTCCGAGTCAGGCGGACGAACCGCCACGCCCCCAAGTGTAGCCCACACCCGATTTGTGGCCCTATTTCCGATGGGGGCTTTTGGCACCCCGACCTTCGGGCGCTAATTTTTGGGCGCGGCTATGCCCGTGGCCTATTTTTGCTACACGGAGGCCGCCCGCAAAGTCTCGGGCTATTCCGAGTCCGGCGGACGAACTTCGCCCACGCCCCCCACCAGGGCTATAGCCCACCCGTTTTTTGGCCATTTGGGGGTTTTGGGACCCCCGACCTCGGTAGCTAATTTTTGGGTGCCGCTGTGCCGTGGCTATTTTGTACCACGGAGGCCGCCGCAAATTCTCGTGCCATTCCGAGTCCAGGACGAACCTTCGCCAACGCCCCCACCAAGGCTATAGCCCACCCGTTTTTGGCCATTTGGGGGTTTGGCACCCCGACCTCGGGCGCTAATTTTAGTCGCGGCTTTGCCCGTGGCCTAATTTTAATACGGAGGCCGCCAATGTCTCAGGCCATTCCGAGTCCGGCGGACGAAATTCGCCACGCCCCCCCCACCAAGGCTATAGCCACCCGATTTTTGGTCATTTTTCCGCTGGGGTTTTGGCACCCGACCTTGAGCGCTAATTTTTGGGCGGCTGTGCCCGTGGCCTCGCACACGGAGGCCGCCCGCAAACTCTCGGGCCATTCCGAGTCAGCGGACGAACTTCGCTGACCCGCCGGGGCTATAGCCCACCCGTTTTTGGCCATTTAGGGTTTTGGCACCCGACCTTCGGGCGCTAATTTTGGTGCGGCTGTGCCCGTGGCTATTTATGGCACCGCAGTCCGCCGCGCAAAGTCTCTTGCCATTCCGAGTCCGAGGCGGACGAACCCATAACGCCCCACGAGGAGGCTATGCCAGCCCGTTTTTGGCCATTTGGGGGGTTTTGGCACCCCACCATACGGGCGCTAATTTTTGGGCGCAGATATGCCCATGGCTATTTTTGGCACACGGAGGCCGCACACAAAGTCTCGGGCCATTCGAGTCCGGCGGACCGAACCGCCCACCCCCACAAGGCTAGCCCACACGATTTTTGGCCATTTGGGGTTTTGGCACCCGACCTTGGGCGATAATTTTTAGGCGCGGCTGTGCCGTGGCCTATTTTGGCACACGGAGGCCGCCCGCAAAGTCTCGTGCCGTTCCTAGTCGGCGGGACGAACCGCCCCCCCCAAGAGCTATAGCGCACCCGATTTTGGCCATTTTTCCGCAGGGTTTTGGCACCCGACCTTGGTGCTAATTTTTGGCGGCTGTGCCCGTGGCCTATTTTAGCACCACGAGACGCCCGCAAAGTCTCGGGCCATTCGAGGCCGGCGGATGAACCGCCACGCCCCCACCATGAGGCTATAGCCCACCCGTTTTTTTGGCCATTTGGGGTTTGGCACCCGACCTTAGCACTAATTTTTGGGCGCAGATATTCCCATAGCCTATTTTTGGCACACGGAGGCCACACACAAAGTCTTGGGCCATTCCGAGTCCGGCGGACGAACTTCGCCCACGCCCCCCACCAAGGCTATAGCCCACATGATTTTTGGCCATTTGGGGGTTTTGTCACCCCGACCTTCGGGCTATAATTTTTGGACGCGGCTGTGCCCGTGGCCTATTTTTGGCACACGGAGGCCGCCCGCAAAGTCTCGGGCCATTCCGAGTCCGGCCGATGAACCCCGCCAACCAAGGCTATAGCCCACCCGTTTTTTGGCCATTTGGGGGGTTTTGGCACCCCGACCTTCGGGCGCTAATTTTTGGGTGCGGCTGTGCCCGTGGCCTATTTTTGGCACACAGAGGCCGAACGCAAAGTCTCGGGCCATTCCAAGTCCGGCGGACGAACTTCGCCCACGCCCCCAACCAAGGATATAGCCCACCCGTTTTTTGGCCATTTGGGGGGTTTTGGCACCCCGACCTTCGGGCGCTAATTTTTTTGTGCGGATGTGCCCGTGGCTATTTTTGGCACGGAGGCCGCACCTGAAGTCTCGGGCCATTCGGAGTCGGACGAACTTACGCGCCCACATGAGCTATAGCCACTTTGATTTTGGCCATTTGGGGTTTGGCACCCGACCTTCGGGCGCTAATTTTTGGGCGCGGCTGTGCCGTGGCCTGGCCGGCACCACGAGGCCGCCCGCAAAGTCTCGGGCCATTCCGAGTCCGGCGGACGAACTTAGAGCGCGCCACCAAGGCTATCGCCCACCCGATTTTGGCCATTTTCCGCTGGGTGGTTTTGGCACCCGACCTTGACCGCTAATTTTTGGCGCGGCTATGCCCGTGGCCTATTTTGGCCACGAGTCCGCCCCAGGTCTCGGGCCATTCCGAGTCAGTAGACGAACTTCGCCCCCCACCAAGGCTATAAGCCCACCCGATTTTGGCAATTTTTCGCTGGGGTTTTGGCACCCGACCTTGGCGCTAATTTTTGGCGCGGCTATGCCCGTGGCCTATTTTTGGGAGGCCGCCCCAAAGTCTCAGGCCATTACGAGTCCGAGACGAACCGCCACGCCCCCCGTGGGCTATAGCCCCACCGTTTTTGGCCATTTGGGGGTTTTGGCACCCCGACCATCGGGTACTAATTTTTGGTAGTGCTATGCCCGTGGCTTATTTTTAGCGCACGGAGGCCGCCCCAAGGTCTCGGGCCATTCGAATCCGGCGGACGAACTTCGCCCGCCCCCACCAAGGCTATAGCCCACCCGATTTTGGCCATTTTTTTTTCCACTGGGGTTTTGGTACCCCGACCTTGAGCTAATTTTCCGTGGCTATGTCCATAGCCTATTTTAGGCACACGGAGGCCGCGCCCAAAGTCTCGGGCCATTCCGAGTCAGGCGGACGAACCGCCCGCCCCCACAAGGCTATAGCCCACCCGTTTTTGGCCATTTGGGGTTTTGGCACCCCGACCGGGTGCTAATTTTTGGTAGCGGCTGTGCCCGTGGCTATTTTTAACAACCCGGAGGCCGCCCATAGTCTCGTGCCATTCGAGTCGGCGGACGAACTTGCGCCGCCCCCATCAAGGCTATAGCCCACCCGATTTTTGGCCATTTTTCCGCTGGGGGTTTTGGCACCCGACCTTGCCGCTAATTTTTGGTGGCGGCTATGCCTGTGGCCTATTTTTGGCACACGGAGCGCCCCCAAGGTCTCGGGCCATTCCGAGTCCAGCGAGACGAACTTCACCGCCCCACCAGGCTATAGCCCACCGATTTTTGGCAATTTTCGCTGGGGTTTGGCACCCGACCTTCGGGCGCTAATTTTTGGCGCAGCTATGCCCGTGGCCTATTTTGGCACTGGAGGCCGCCCCAAAGTCTCAGGCCATTACGAGTCCGGCGGACAGAACTTCGCCACGCCCCACGTGGGCTATAGCCCACCCGTTTTTTGGCCATTTGGGGGGTTTTGGCACCCCGACCATCGGGTGCTAATTTTTGGGCTAGGCTGTGCCCGTGGCCAATTTTTGCACACGGTGGCCGCCGTGGAAGTCTCGGGCCATTCTGAGTCCGGCGGACGAACTTCGCCCACGCCCCCCACCAAGGCTATAGCCCACCCGATTTTGGCCATTTTTCCGCTGGGGGGTTTTGGCACCCTGACCTTCGGGTGCTAATTTTTGGGCTCGGCTATGCCCGTGGCCTATTTTGGCACACGGAGGCCGCCCCCAAAGTCTCGGGCCATTCGAGTCCAGGCGGACGAAATTAAGCCACGCCCCCCCCAAGGCTATAGCCCACCCATTTTTGGCCATTTGGGGATTTTGGCATCCCGACCGGGCGCGGCCGTGACCGTGGCCTATTTTGCAGCACCGGAGGCCGCCCGCAAAGTCTCGGGCCATTCGAGTCCGGCGGACAGACTTCGCCCACGCCCCCCACCAAAGCTATAGCCCACCCGATTTTTGGCCATTTTCCAGCTGGGGTTTTGGCACCCGACCTTGGGGCGCTAATTTTTGGGTGCGGCTATGCCCGTGGCCTATTTTGACACACGGAGGCCACCCCAAAGTCTCGGGCCATTACGAGTCTGGCGGACGAACTTGCCGCCCCCACCAAGGCTATAGCCCACCCGTTTTTGGCCATTTGGGGTTTTGGCACCCCGACCTTGGGCGCTAATATTTAGACATGGTGTGCCCATGCCCTCCCACATTTTGGGCGCGGCTGTGCCCATGGCCTGTTTTGGCGCACGAAGGCCACCGAAAGTCTCGGACCATTCCGAGTCCGAGGCGGAAGAACTTCGCCCATGCCCCCACCAAGGCTATAGCCCACCCGATTTTGGCCATTTTCCGCTGGGGTTTTGGCACTGACAACCGGGTGCTAATTTTTAGGCTAGAGCTATGCCGTGGCCTATTTTAGGCTACGGAGGCCGCCCCGAAAGTCTCGGGCCATTCGAGTCCGGCGGAAGTCGCCACGCCCCCACCAAGGCTATAGCCCACCCATTTTTGGCCATTTGGGGATTTTGGCACCCCCGACCTTAGGCGCGGCCGTGACCGTGGCCTATTTTGGCACACGGAGGCCGCCCGCAAAGTCTCGGGCCATTCCAAGTCCCGGACGAACTTAGCCACGCCCCCACAGGCTATAGCCCACCCGATTTTGGCCATTTTCCGCTGGGGTTTTGGCACCCGACCTTGGCCTAATTTTTGGGCGCGGCTATGCCCGTGGCCTATTTTTGCACACGGAGGCCACCCGCAAAGTCTCGGGCCATTCCAAGTCCAGTAGGGACGAACTTCGCCCTTGCCCCCCACCAAGGCTATAGCCCACCCGATTTTTGGCCATTTTTCCGCTGGGGGGTTTTGGTACCCCGACCTTCGGGGGGTAATTTTTGGGCGCGGCTATGGCCGTGGCCTATTTTTTGGCCCACGGAGGCCGCCCGCAAAGTCTCGGGCCATTCCGAGTCCGGCGGACGAACTTCGCCCACGCCCCCCACCAAGGCTATAGCCCACCCGTTTTTTGGCCATTCGGGGGGTTTTGGCACCCCGACCTTCGGGCGCCAATTGTTGGGCGCTGCTATGCCCGTGGCCTATTTTTGGAACACGGAGGCCGCCCGCAAAGTCTCGGGCCATTCCGTGTCCAGCGGATGAACCGCCACGCCCCCACCAAGGCTATAGCCCACACCGTTTTTGGCCATTTGGGGGTTTTGGCACCCAGACCTTCGGGCGCAAATTTTTGGCGCGGGTATGGCCGTGACCTAATTTTTGGTGACTGTGCCCATTGCCTTTTGGCACACGGAGGCCGTCCACAAAGTCTCGGACCATTCCGAGTCCGGCGGACAAGCACCGCCCCCACCAGGCTATAGCCCACCCGATTTTTGGCCATTTTCCGCTGGGGTTTTGGCACCCGACCTTGGGCGCTAATTTTTGGGAGCGGCTATGCCCGTGGCCTCTTTTTGGCACGGAGAGTGCCCCAAAGTTCGTGCCATTCCGAGTCCAGGCGGACAAACTTTACCGTCCCCACCAAGGCTATAGCCCAACCGATTTTGGCCATTTTCCGCTGGGGGTTTGGCCCCCCGACCTTCGGGCCCTAATTTTTGGATGCGGCTATGCCCGTGGCCTATTTTTGACACACGGAGGCCACCCGCAAAGTCTCGGGCCATTCCGAGTCCGACGGACGAACTTCGCCCACGCCCCCCACCAAGGCTATAGCCCACCCGATTTTTGGCCATTTTTCCGCAGGGGGGTTTTGGCACCCCGACCTTCGGGCGCTAATATTTGGGTACGGGTGTGCCCGTGCCTAATTTTTGGGCGCGGCTGTGCCCATGGCCTGTTTTTGGCGCACGAAGGCTGCCCGAAAAGTCTCGGACCATTTCGAGTCCGGCGGACGAACTTCGCCCATGCCCCCCACCAAGGCTATAGCCCACCCGATTTTTGGCCATTTTTCCGCTGGGGGGTTTTGGCACCCCGACCTTCGGGCACTAATTTTTGGGCTAGGCTATGCCCGTGGCCTATTTTGAGGCTCACGGAGGCCGCTCCCAAAGTCTCGGGCCATTCAGTCCGAGGCGGACAAAGTCGCACGCCCCCACCAAGGCTATAGCCCACCCATTTTTGGCCATTTGGGGGGATTTTGGCACCCCGACCTTCGGGCGCGGCCGTGACCGTGGCCTATTTTTGGCACACGAAGGCCGCCCGCAAAGTCTCGGGCCATTCCGAGTCCGGCGGGCGAACTTCGCCCACACCCCCCACCAAGGCTATAGCCCACCCGATTTTGGCCATTTTCCGCTGGGGGTTTTGGCACCCGACCTTGGGCGCTAATTTTTGGGTGCGGCTATGCCCGTGGCCTACACGACAGACGGAGGCCACCCCCAAAGTCTCGGGCCATTACGAGTCTGGCGGATGAACTTCGCCACGCCCCACCAAGGCTATAGCCCACCCGTTTTTGGCCATTTGGGTGGTTTGGCACCCCCGACCTTGAGCGCTAATATTTGGGCACGGGTGTGCCCGTGCCTAGGGGCGGCTGTGCCCCATGGCCTGTTTTGGCGAGCGAAGGCCGCCGAAAGTCTCGGACCATTCCGAGTCCGAGGCGGAAGAACTTCGCCCATGCCCCCACCAAGGCTATAGCCCACCCGATTTTTGGCCATTTTTCCTCTGGGGGTTTTGGCACCCGAACGAGTCTAATTTTTGGGCTAGGCTATGCCCGTGGCCTATTTTGCAGGCTCTGGAGGCCGCCCAAAGTCTCGGGCCATTCCGGAGTCAGCGGACAGAAATTACGCCCCCACCAAGGATATAGCCCACCCATTTTTTGGCCATTTTGGGGATTTTGGCACCCCGACCTTCGGGCGCGGCCATGACCGTGGCCTATTTTTGGCACACGGAGGCCGCCCGCAAAGTCTCGGGCCATTCCAAGTCCGGCGGACGAACTTCGCCCATGCCCCCCACCAAGGCTATAGCCCACCCGATTTTTGGCCATTTTACCGCTGGGGGTTTTGGTACCCGGCCTTGAGGCTAATTTTTGGGGCGCGGCTATGGCAGTGGCCTTTAACCCACGGAGGCCGCCCGCAAAGTCTCGGGCCATTCCGAGTCCGGCGGACGAACTTCTCCCACGCCCCCCACCAGGGCTATAGCCCACCCGTTTTTTGGCCATTTGGGGGGTTTTGGCACCCCAACCTTCGGGCTCTAATTATTGGGTGCGGCTGTGCCCGTGGCATATTTTTGGCACACGGAGGCCGCCCGCTAAGTCTCGGGCCATTCCGAGTCTGGCGGACGAACGCTCCCCACCAAGGCTATAGCCCACCCTTTTTTTGGCCATTTGGGGGGTTTTGGCACCCCGACCTTCGGGTGCTAATTTTTGGGCGCGGCTGTGCCCGTGGCCTATTTTTGGCACATGGAGGCCACCCGCAAAGTCTCGGGCCATTCCGAGTCCGACGGACGAACTTCGCCCACGCCCCCCACCAAGGCTATAGCCCACCCGATTTTTGGCCATTTTTCCGCAGGGTTTTGCACCCGACCTTGGGCGCTAATTTTTGGAGTGCGGCTGTGCCCGTGGCCTATTTTGGCACCACGGAGGCGCCCGCATGAAGTCTCGGGCCATTCGAGTCGAGCGGACCGACCCGCCACGCCCCCACCAAGGCTATAGCCCACCCTGTTTATTGCCCATTTGGGGGTTTTGGCACCCCGACCTTCGGGCTCTAATTTTTGGGCGCGGCTGAGCCCGTGGCTATTTTGGCTCACAGAGTCGCCCGTAAAGTCTCGGGCCATTCCGAGTCCGGCGAGACGAACTTCGCCCACGTCCCCACCAAGGCTATAGCCCACCCGATTTTTGGCCATTTTTCCAGCTGGGGGTTTTGGCACCCGACCAGCGCTAATTTTTGGGCTTGGCTATGCCCGTGGCCTATTTTTGAAACACCGGGACGCCCCAAAGTCTCGGGCCATTCAGTCCGAGCGGACAAAATTATAACGCCCCCACCAAGGCTATAGCCCACCGTTTTTGGCCATTTGGGGGTTTGGTACCCCGACCTTGGGCGCTAATTTTTAGACGCAGGTGTGCCCGTGGCCTAATTTTTGGGCGCGGCTGTGCCCATGGCCTGTTTGGCGCACGAGGCGCCCGAAAGTCTCGGACCATTCCGAGTCCGGCCAGACGAACTTATGCCCCCACCAAGGCTATAGCCCACCCGATTTTGGCCATTTTCCGCTGGGGGTTTTGGCACCCCGACCGGGCGCTAATTTTGCGCGCGGCTATGCCCGTAGCCTCTTTTTTGGCACACGGAGGCTGCCCCAAAGTCTCGGGCCATGCGAGTCCGAGACCACTTCGCCACGCCCCAACTAAGGCTATAGCCCACCCGATTTTTGCCCATTTTTCCGCTGGGGGGTTTTGGCACCCCGACCTTCGGGCGCTCATTTTTGGGCGCGGCTATGTCCATGGCCTATTTTTGGCACACGGAGGCCATGCCCAAAGTCTCGGCCATTCTGAGTCCGGCGAGACGAACATCGCCGACGCCCCCCGCCAAGGCTATAGCCCACCCGTTTTTTCGCCATTTGGGGGGTTTTGGCACCCCGACCTTCGGGTGCTAATTTTTGGGCGCGGCTGTGCCCATGGCCTGTTTTTGGCGCACGAAGGCCGCCCGAAAAGTCTCGGACCAGTCCGAGCCCGGCGGACGAACTTCGCCCATGCCCCACCAAGGCTATAGCCCACCCGATTTTGGTCATTTTTTCCGCTGGAGGTTTTGGCACCCGACCTTGGGCGCTAATTTTTGCGGACTATGCCCGTGGCCTCTTTTGGCACATGGAGGCTACCCCCAAAGTCTCGGGCCATTCCGAGGTCCGGCGGACGAACTTCGCCACGCCCCCCACTAAGGCTATAGCCACCCGATTTTGGCCATTTTCCCGCTGGGGTTTTGGCACCCCCGACCTTCGGGCGCTAATTTTTGGCGCGGCTATGTCCGTGGCCTACTTTCACCACGGAGGCCGTGCCCAAAGTCTCCGGCCATTCCGAGTCCGAGCGGACCGAACATCGCCGGCGCCCCCGCCAAGGCTATAGCCCACCCGTTTTTCGCCATTTGGGGGTTTTGGCACCCGACCTTCGGGTGCTAATTTTTGGGCGGCTGTGCCCGTGGCCTATTACGGCCCATGGAGACCGTCCGCAAAGTCTCGTGCCATTCCTAGTCCGGCGGACGAACCTTACGCCCCCCACCAAGGCTATAGCCCACCCGATTTTTGGCCATTTTTTCCGCCATGGAGGTTTTGGCACCCGACCTTGGGCGCTAATTATTAGGCGCGGCTGTGCCGTGGCCTATTTTTGCACACGGAGGCCACCTGCATAGTCTCGGGCCATTCCGAGTCAGGGGCCGAGAATTCACCGCCCCCACCAAGGCTATAGCCCACCCGTTTTTGGCCATTTGGGGGTTTTGGCCCCGACCTTCGGGCGCTAATTTTTGGCGCGGCAGTACCCGTGAGCTATTTTTGGCACACGGAGGCCACCATAAAGTCTCGGGCCATTCAAGTCCAGGCGGACGAACTTCGCTCATGCCCCCACAAAGGCTATAGCCCACCCTTTTTGGCCATTTTCCGCTGGGGGTTTGGCACCCGACCCAGGGGCTAATTTTTAGGCGGCTGTGCCCATGGCCTGTTTTGGCGCCTGAAGGCGCCGAAAAGTCTCGGACCATTCGAGTCGAGCGGACGAACTTAGCCCATGCCCCCACCAAGGCTATAGCCACCCGATTTTGGCCATTTTCCGCTGGGGGTTTTGGCACCCGACCTTGGCGCTAATTTTTGCGGCGGCTATGCCCGTGGGCTCGTTTACACTGGAGGCTGCCCCCAAAGTCTCGGGCCATTCGAGTCCGGTGAACTTCCACGCCCCCACTAAGGCTATAGCCCACCCGATTTTTAGCCATTTTCCGCTGGGGTTTTGGCACCCGACCTTGGCGCTAATTTTGGCGCGGCTATGTCCGTGGCCTATTTTACACACGGAGGCCGTGCCCAAAGTCTCCGGCCATTCCGAGTCCCGGACGAACATCGCCACGCCCGCCAAGGCTATAGCCCACCCGTTTTTCGCCATTTGGGGGTTTGGCACCCCAACCTTGGGTGCTAATTATTGGTGTGGCGCGGCTGTGCCGTGGCCTATTTTTGCACCACGGAGGCCACCTGCAAAGTCTCGGGCCATTCCGAGGTCCCGGATGAAATTCACCGCCCCCACAAGGCTATAGCCCACCCGTTTTTGGCCATTTGGGGTTTTGGCACCCGACCTTGGGCGCTAATTTTCAGTAGCGGCTGTGCCGTGGGCAATTTTGGCACACGGAGGCCACCGCAAAGTCTCGGGCCATTCAAGTCCGGTGGACGAACTTCGCTCATGCCCCCACAAGGCTATAGCCCACCCTTTTTTGGCCATTTTTCCGCTGGGGTTTTGGCACCCGACCTTCGGGGCTAATTTTTAGGCGGCTGTGCCCATGGCCTGTTTTTAGCGCCGAAGGCCGCCGAAAAGTCTCGGACCATTCCGAGTCCGGCGGACGAACTTCGCCCATGCCCCCACCAAGGCTATAGCCCACCCGATTTTGGCCATTTTCCAGCTGGGGTTTTGGCACCCCGACCCTCGGCGCTAATTTTTGCGGCTATGCCCGTGGCCTCTTTTTGGCACCACGGAGGCTGCCCCCAAAGTCTCGGGCCATTCCGAGTCCGATGGATGAACTTCGCCCACGCCCCCACTAAGGCTATAGCCCACCCGATTTTTGGCCATTTTCCGCTGGGAGGTTTTGGCACCCGACCTTGCGCTAATTTTAGGCGCGGCTATGTCCGTGGCCTATTTTTAAGCACGGAGGCCGTGCCCAAAGTCTCCGGCCATTCCGAGTCCGGCGGACGAACATCGCCACGCCGAGGCTATAGCCCACCGTTTTTCGCCATTTGGGGTTTTGGCACCCCAACCTTCGGGTGCTAATTTTTGGGCGTGGCTGTGCCCGCGGCCTATTTTTGGCCCATGGAACCGTCCGCAAAGTCTCGTGCCATTCCTAGTCCAAGTAGGAAGAACTTAGCCCGCCCCCACCAAGGCTATAGCCCACCCGATTTTTGGCCATTTTTTCCGCAGGGTTTTGGCACCCGACCTTGGGCGCTAATTATTGGGCGCGGCTGTGCCCGTGGCCTATTTTTGCCACGGAGGCCACCTGCAAAGTCTCGGGCCATTCCGAGTCCAGCGGACGAGAAATTCACCACGCCCCCACCAAGGCTATAGCCCACCGTTTTTGGCCATTTGGGGGATTTTGGCACCCGACCTTGGGCGCTAATTTTTGTAGCGGCTGTACCCGTGGGCTATTTTTAGCGCACGGAGGCCACCCGCAAAGTCTCGGGCCATTCAAGTCCGGCGGACGAAGCTCATGCCCCCACAAAGGCTATAGCCCACCCTTTTTGGCCATTTTTGCTGGGGTTTTGGCACCCGACCTTCGAGGGCTAATTTTAAGCGGCTGTGCCATGGCCTGGCCCACGAGGCCCGCAAAGTCTCGGGCCATTCCGAGTCCGGACGAAATTCACCCGCCCCACCAAGGCTATAGCCCACCGTTTTTGGCCATTTGGGGGTTTTGGCACCCGACCTTCGGGCGCTAATTTTTAGGCGCGGCTGTACCCGTGGGCTATTTTTGGCACCACAGGCCACCGCAAAGTCTCAGGCCATTCAATTCCGGTGGACAGACTTCGCCCATGTACCCCACAAAGGCTATAGCCCACCCTTTTTTGGCCATTTTTCCGCTGGGGGGTTTTGGCACCCCGACCTTCAGGAGCTAATTTTTAAGTGGCTATGGCCGTGGCCTATTTTAACACCACGGACCGCAAAGTCTCGGGCCATTCCGAGTCCGGACGAACTTCAGCCACGCCCCCACCAAGGCAATATCCCACCCGTTTTTGGCCATTTGGGGGTTTTGGCACCCCAACCTTGGGTGCTAATTATTGGCGGCTGTGCCCGTGGCCTATTTTGGCACACGGAGGCCGCCCGCAAAGTCTCGTGCCATTCAGCGTCAGGCGGACGAACTTCGCCCACGCCCCCCACAAAGGCTATAGCCCACCCTTTTTTTGGCCATTTGGGGGGTTTTGGCACCCCGACCTTCGGGTGCTAATTTTTGGGCGTGGCTGTGCCCGTGGCCTATTTTTGGCACACAGAGGCCACCCACAAAGTCTCGGGCCATTCCGAGTCCGGCGGACGAACTTCGCCCACGCCCCCCACCAAGGCTATAGCCCACCCGATTTTTGGCCATTTTTCCGCGGGGGGGGTTTCGCACCCGACCTTGAGCCTAATTTTTGGCGCGGCTGTGCCCGTGGCCTATTTTGGCACACGGAGCCGCCCGCAAAGTCTCGGGCCATTCGAGTCAGGCGGACGAACTTCGCCCACGCCCCCACCAAGGCTATAGCCCACCGTTTTTGGCCATTTGGGGGTTTTGGCACCCCGACCTTGCGCTAATATTTGGTTGCGGCTATGCCCGTGGCCTATTTTGGCACACGGAGGCCACCCCAAAGTCTCGGGCCATTACGAGTCTGGCGGACGAACTTCGCCACGTCCCCCACCAGGCTATAGCCCACCCGTTTTTGGCCATTTGGGGGTTTGGCACCCGACCTTCGGGCGCTAATTTTTAGCACAGGCGTGCCCGTGGCCTAATTCCGGCGGCTGTGCCCATGGCCTATTTTGGCCACGAGACCGCCGAAAAGTCTCGGACCATTCCGAGTCCGGCGGAATGAACTTCGCCCACGCCCCAAGGCTATAGCCACCGTTTTTGGCCATTTGGGGGTTTTGGCACCCGACCTTCGGGCGCTAATTTTTAGACACGAGTGTTCCCGTGGCCTAATTTTTTGGCGGCTGTGCCCATGGCCTGTTTTGGCGCACGAAGACCGCCGAAAAGTCTCGGACCATTCGAGTCCGGCGGACGAACTTCGCCCATGCCCCCACCAAGGCTATAGCCCACCCAATTTTGGCCATTTTCCGCTGGGGTTTTGGCACCCCGACCTTGGGGCTAATTTGTCTTGTGGCTATGCCGTGGCCTCTTTAGCACACGGAGGCTGCCCCAAAGTCTCGGGCCATTCCGAGTCGAGACGAACTTCGCCACGCCCCCACTAAGGCTATAGCCCACCCGATTTTAGCCATTTTCCGCTGGGGGTTTGGGCACCCGACCTTCGGGCGCTAATTTTTGGGCGCGGCTATGTCCGTGGCCTATTTTTACGGAGGCCGTGCCCAAAGTCTCGGGCCATTCGAGTCCAGGCGGAAGAACATCGCCACGCCCCCGCCAAGCTATAGCCCACCCGTGTTTTCGCCATTTGGGGTTTGGCACCCCAACCTTCGGGTGCTAATTTTTGGCGCGGCTGTGCCCGTGGCCAATTTTGGCCCATGGAGACCCTCCGCAAAGTCTCGTGCCATTCCTAGTCCAGGACGAACTTCCACGCCCCCACCAGGCTATAGCCCACCCGATTTTGGCCATTTTTTTTCCAGGGTTTTGGCACCCCGACCTTCGGGCACTAATTTTAAGTAGCGGCTATGCCGTGGCCTATTTTGGCAAGGCTTCGCCCGTAAAGTCCGGGCCATTCGAGTCCGGACGAAATTTCGCCACGCCCCCACCAAGGCTATAGCCCACGATTTTGGCCATTTTTCCGCTGGGGTTTTGGCACCCGACCGGGCACTAATTTTTGAATGGCTATGCCGTGGCCTATTTTAACAAAGCCGCCGTAAAGTCTCGGGCCATTCGAGTCCGGACGAACCCGCCCCCACAAGGCTATAGCCCACCCGTTTTTGGCCATTTGGGGGTTTGGCACCCCAACCTTCGGGCACTAATTGTTGGGGCGCGGCTGTGCCGTGGCCTATTTTGGCTCACGGAGGCCGCCCGCAAAGTCTCGGGCCTTTCCGAGTCCGGCGGACGAACCGTCCACGCCCCCACCAAGGCTATAGCCCACCCGTTTTTGGCCATTTGGGGGTTTTGGCACCCGACCTTGGACGCTAATTTTTGCGGCAGTGCCTGTGGCTATTTTGGCCACACGGAGGCCGCGCAAAGTCTCGTGCCATTCCTAGTCCAGTGACGAACTACGCCCCCCACCAAGGCTATAAGCGCACCCGATTTTTGGCCATTTTCCGCGGGGGTTTTGGCACCCCGACCTTCGGGTGCTAATTTTTAGTGCTGTGCCCGTGGCCTATTGGCACGCGGAGGCCGCCCGCAGAGTCTCGGGCCTTTCAGTCGGCGGACCGAACCGCCACGCCCCCACCAAGGCCGTAGCCCACCCGATTTTGGCCATTTTTCTGCTGGGGGTTTTGGCACCCCAACCTTGGGCGCTAATTATTGGGGCGCGGCTGTGCCCTTGGCCTATTTTCGCACACGGTGGCCGCCCGCAAAGTCTCGGGCCATTCCGTGTCTGAGCGGACGAACTTGCCCACCCCCACAAAGGCTATAGCCCACCCGTTTTTGGCCATTTGGGGTTTGCACCCGACCTTCGGGTAATAATTTTTGGCGCGGCTGTGCCCGTGGCCTATTACAGCACGGAGGCCGCCAAAGTCTCGGGCCATTCCGAGTCCGAGGCGGACGAACCGCCGCGCCCCCCACCAAGGCTATAGCCCACCCGTTTTTGGCCATTTGGGGGTTTTGGCACCCAAACCTTGGGCGCTAATTTTTGGGCGCGGCTGTGCCCGTGGCCTAATTTTTACAGGTGCGGCTGTGCCCATAGCCTGTTTTGGCACACGGAGGCCGCCCCCAAAGTCTCGGGCCATTCCGTGTCGGGCGGACGAACTGCGACCACGCCCCCCACCAAGGCTATAGCCCACCCGATTTTTGGCCTTTTTCCGCTGGGGTTTTGGCACCCGACCTTCGGGCGCTAATTTTGGGCGCGGCAGCGCCCGTGGCCTATTTAGCACACGGAGCCGCCCCAAAGTCTCGGGCCATTACGAGTCCGGCGGATGAACGCCCACGCCCCCACCAAGGCTATTGCCCACCGTTTTTGGCCATTTTCCGCTGGGGTTTTGGCACCCGACCTTCGGGCGCTAATTTTTAGGCGCGGCTATGCCCGTGGCCTCTTTTGTGCCAGCGGAGGCTGCCCCCAAAGTCTCGGGCCATTCTAGTCCAGGCGGACGAACTTCGCCACGCCCCCACAAGGCTATAAGCCCACCCGATTTTTGGCCATTTTTTCCGCAGGGGTTTTGGCACCCGACCTTGGGCACTAATTTTTGGCGGCTATGCCCGTGGCCTATTTTTAACACCGCGGAAGCCGCCCGTGAAGTCTCGGGCCATTCCGAGTCCAGCAGACGAAATTTCGCCACGCCCCCACCAAGGCTATAGCCCACCCGATTTTGGCCATTTTCCGCTGGGGTTTTGGTACCCGACCTTCGGGCACTAATTTTGGGCGGCTATGCCCGTGGCCTATTTTCAGCACGGAAGCCGCCCGTAAAGTCTCGGGCCATTCCGAGGTCAGGGACGAACTTACGCCCCCACCAAGGCTATAGCCCACCCGTTTTTTGGCCATTTGGGGGGTTTTGGCACCCCAACCTTCGGGCACTAATTTTTGTGCGCAGCTGTGCCGTGGCCTATTTTTGGCTCACGGTGGCCGCCCGCAAAGTCTCGGGCCTTTCAGGTCCGAGTCCGGACGAACTTCGCCACGCCCCCACAAGGCTATAGCCCACCCGTTTTTGGCCATTTGGGGTTTTGGCACCCCGACCTTCGGGCTAATTTTTGGGCGCGGCTATGCCCGTGGCCTCTTTAACTGTGAGGCTGCCCCCAAAGTCTCGGGCCATTCCTAGTCCAGTGGACGAAGCCACGCCCCCACCAAGGCTATAGCCCACCCGATTTTTGGCCATTTTTTCCAGGGTTTGGCACCCCTGACCTTCGGGCACTAATTTTTAGGGCGGCTATGCCCGTGGCCTATTTTTGCTACGGAAGCCGCCCGTAAAGTCTCGGGCCATTCCGAGTCCGGACAATTTCGCCACGCCCCCACCAAGGCTATAGCCCACCCGATTTTTGGCCATTTTCCGCTGGGGTTTTGGCACCCGACCTTGGGCACTAATTTTTGGGCGCGGCTATGCCCGTGGCCTATTTTGGCACACAGCCGCCCGTAAAGTCTCGGGCCATTCCGAGTCCAGCGGACGAACTTCGCCCCGCCCCCACCAAGGCTATAGCCCACCGTTTTTGGCCATTTGGGGGTTTGGCACAACCTTCGGGCACTAATTATTGGCGCGGCTGTGCCCGTGGCCTATTTTGGCTCACGGAGGCCGCCCGCAAAGTCTCGGGCATTTCCGAGGTCAGCGGACGAACTTCGCCCCCACCAAGGCTATAGCCCACCGTTTTTGGCCATTTTGGGGTTTTGGCACCCCGACCTTGGACGCTAATTTTTGGGCGCGGCTATGCCGTGGCCTCTTTTAACACGTGGGGCTGCCCCAAAGTCTCGGGCCATTCCTGAGTCCAGCGGACGAACCGCCACGCCCCCACCAAGGCTATAGCCCACCCGATTTTGGCCATTTTTCCGCAGGGGGTTTTGGCACCCGACCTTGCACTAATTTTTGGTGCGGCTATGCCCGTGGCCTATTTTGCACGGAAGCCGCCCGTAAAGTCTCGGGCCATTCCGAGTCCGAGACGGAAATTTACGCCCCCCCAAGGCTATAGCCCACCCGATTTTTAGCCATTTTCCGCTGGGTGGTTTTGGTACCCGACCTTCGGGCACTAATTTTAGGCGGCTATGCCGTGGCCTATTTTTAACACACGGAAGCCGCCCGTAAAGTCTCGGGCCATTCGAGTCCGGTGAGACGAACTTCGCCACGCCCCCACCAAGGCTATAGCCCACCGTTTTTGGCCATTTGGGGGGTTTTGGCACCCCAACCTTCGGGCACTAATTATTGGGCGCGGCTGTGCCCGTGGCCTATTTTTGGCTCTGGGAGGCGGCCCGCAAAGGCTCGGGCCTTTCCGAGTCCGGCGGACGAACTTCGTCCACGCCCCCCACGAGGCTATAGCCCACCCGTTTTTGGTCATTTGGGGGTTTTGGCACCCGACCTTCGGACGCTAATTTTTGGGGCGGCAGTGCCGTGGCCTATTTTGGCACCACGGAGGCCGCCCGCAAAGTCTCGTGCCATTCCTAGTCCGGCGGACGAACTTCGCCACGCCCCCCAAGGCTATAGCGCACCCGATTTTTGGCCATTTTCCGCAGGGGTTTTGGCACCCGACCTTCGGGTGCTAATTTTTAAGCGGCTGTGCCGTGGCCTATTTTGGCACCACGGAGGCCGCCCGCAGAGTCTCGGGCCTTTCCGAGTCCGGCGGACGAACCGCCCACCCCCCCAAGGCTGTAGCCCACCCGATTTTTGGCCATTTTTCTGCTGGGGTTTTGGCACCCCAACCTTGGGCGCTAATTATTGGGCGCGGCTGTGCCCTTGGCCTATTTTCGCACACGGTGGCCGCCCGCAAAGTCTCGGGCCATTCCGTGTCTGAGCGGACGAACTTCGCCCACACCCCCACAAAGGCTATAGCCCACCCGTTTTTGGCCATTTGGGGGTTTTGGCACCTGACCTTCGGGTAATAATTTTAGGTGCAGCTGTGCCCGTGGCCTATTTTGGCACGGAGGCCGCCGCAAAGTCTCGGGCCATTCCGAGTCCGGCGGACGAACCGCCCGCGCCCCCCACCAGGCTATAGCCCACCCGTTTTTGGCCATTTGGGGTTTTGGCACCCCGACCTTCGGAGCGCTAATTTTTAGCGGCTGTGCCCGTGGCCTAATTTGGGTGCGGCTGTGCCCATGGCCTGTTTTGGCACGGAGGCGCCCCAAAGTCTCGGGCCATTCCGTGTCCGGCGGACGAACTGCGACCACGCCCCCCACCAAGGCTATAGCCCACCCGATTTTTGGCCTTTTTCGCTGGGGTTTTGGCACCCCGACCTTGGACGCTAATTTTTGGGCGGCAACGCCCGTGGCCTATTTTTTTGAGGCCACCCCAAAGTCTCGGGCCATTCACGAGTCCGGCGGATGAACTTCGCCCACGCCCCACCAAGGCTATAGCCCACCCGTTTTTGGCCATTTTCCGCTGGGGGTTTTGGCACCCGACCTTCGGGCGCTAATTTTGGGCGCGGCTATGCCCGTGGCCTCTTTTTGCACGTGGAGGCTGCCCCCAAAGTCTCGGGCCATTCCTAGTCAATGGACGAACCCGCCACTGCAGGGCTATAGCCCCCGATTTTGGTCATTTTTCCGCAGGGGGATTTTGGCACCCCGACCTTCGGGCGCTAATTTTTGGGCGCGGCTATGCCCGTGGCCTCTTTTTGGCACACGGAGGCCGCGCCCAAAGTCTCGGGCCATTCCGAGTCCGAGGCGGACCGAACGCCACGCCCCCACAAGGCTATAGCCCACCCGATTTTGGGCCATTTTTCCGCTGGGAGTTTTGGCACCCGACCTTGGGCGCTAATTTTTTGGGTGCGGCTATGCCCGTGGCCTCTTTTTTGCAGCAGCGGAGGCTGCCCCAAAGTCTCGGGCCATTCCGAGTCAGCGGACGAACCGCCCGCCCCCCCAAGGCTATAGCCACCCGATTTTTGGCCATTTTTCCGCTGGGGGTTTTGGCACCCCGACCTTGGTGCTAATTTTTGGCTGTGCCCGTGGCCTATTTTGGCCTAAGGAGGCTGCCCGCAAAGTCTCGTGCCATTCCTAGTCCGGCGGACGAACTTCGCCCACGCCCCCTACCAGGGCTATTGCCCACCAGATTTTTGGTCATTTTTCCGCAGGGGGGTTTTGGCACCCCGACCTTCGGTTGCTAATTCTTGGGCGCGGCTATGACCGTGGCCTCTTTTTGGCACGCGGAGGCTGCCCCCAAAGTCTCGGCCCATTCCGAGTCCGGCGGACGAACTTCGCCCACGCCCCCCACCAAGGCTATAGCCCACCCGATTTTTGGCCATTTTTCCGCTGGGGGGTTTTGGCACCCCGACCTTCGGGAACTAATTTTTGGGTGCGGCTTTGTCCGTCGCCTATTTTTGGCACACGGAGGCCGCGCCCAAAGTCTCGGGCCATTCCGAGTCCGGCGGACGAACTTCGCCCACGCCCCCCACCAAGGCTATAGCCCACCCGTTTTTGGCCATTTGGGGGTTTGGCACCCCAACCTTCGGGGGCTAATTTTTGTGTGGCTGTGCCAGTGGCCTATTTTGGCACACGGAGGCCGCCCCCAAAGTCTCGGGCCATTCCGAGTCAGGCGGACGAACTTCGCCACGCCCCCACCAAGGCTATAGCCCACCCGTTTTTGGCCATTTGGGGGTTTTGGCACCCGACCATCGGGTGCTAATTTTTTGGCGCGGCTGCGTCCGTGGCCTATTTTTAACACGGAGGCCGCCCGCAAATTTTTGGGCGCGGCTGTGCCGTGGCCTATTTTGGCACACAGAGGCCGCATGCAAAGTCTCGGGCCATTCCGAGTCCGGCGGACGAACCGCCACGCCCCCAGCAAGGCTATAGCCCACCCGATTTTGGCCATTTTCCGCTGGGGGTTTTGGCACCCGACCTTCGGGCACTAATTTTTAGGCGGCTATGCCCGTGGCCTATTTTGGCACGGAGGCCGCCCCCAAAGTCTCGGGCCATTCCGAGTCAGGCGGACGAACGCCCCCACCAAGGCTATAGCCCACCCGATTTTGGCCATTTTCCGCTGGGGGTTTTGGTACCCGACCTTGGGCGCTTATTTTGGGCGCGGCTGTGCCCGAGGCCTATTTTGGCAAGATGGAGGCCGCCCGCAAAGTCTCGGGCCATTCCGAGTCCGGCGGACGAACTTCGCCCACGCCCCCCACCAAGGCTATAGCCCACCCGATTTTTGGCCATTTTTCCGCTGGGGGGTATAGGCACACCGACCTGCGGGAACTATTTTTTGGGCGCCGCTTTGTCCGTGGACTATTTATGGCACACGGACGCCGCGCTAAAGTCTCGAGCCATTCGAGTCCAGCGGACGAACTTCGCCCACGCCCCCCACAAGGCTATAGCCCTCCCGTTTTTTGGCCATTTGGGGGGTTTTGGCACCCCAACCTTGGGCGCTAATTTTTGTGCGCGGCTGTGCCCGTGGCCTATTTTTGGCACAGGAGACGCCCCCAAAGTCTCGGGCCATTCCGAGTCCAGGCGGACGAACCCGCCCCCCACCAAGGCTATAGCCCACCCGTTTTTTGGCCATTTGTGGGGTTTTGGCACCCGACCATCGGGTGCTAATTTTGGCGCGGCTGCGGCGTGGCCTGTTTTGGCACCACGGAGGCCGCCCGCAAATTTTTGGCGCGGCTGTGCCCGTGGCCTATTTTGGCACACAGAGGCCGCCCGCAAAGTCTCGGGCCATTCCGAGGAAGGCGGACGAACCGCCACGCCCCCACCAAGGCTATAGCCCACCCGATTTTTGGCCATTTTCCGCTGGGGGTTTTGGCACCCCGACCTTCGGGCACTAATTTTTGGGCGCGGCTATGCCCGTGGCCTATTTTTGCACACGGAGGCCGCCCGCAAAGTAGCGGGCCAATCCGAGTACGGCGGACGAACCGCCCCCCACCAAGGCTATAGCCCACCCGATTTTTGGCCATTTTCCGCTGGGGGTTTTGGTACCCCGACGTTCGGGCGCTAATTTTTGGGCGCGGCTGTGCCGAGGCCTATTTTGGCAAGGCGGAGGCCGCCCGCAAAGTCTCGGGCCATTCCGAGTCCGGCGGACGAACCGCCCCCCACCAAGGCTATAGCCCACCCGATTTTGGCCATTTTCCGCTGGGGGTTTTGGCACCCGACCTTGGGAACTAATTTTTGGCGGCTTTGTCCGTGGCCTATTTTTGGCACCACGGAGGCCGCGCCCAAGTCTCGGGCCATTCCGAGTCCGGCGGACGAACTTCGCCCGCCCCCACCAGGCTATAGCCCTCCGTTTTTGGCCATTTGGGGGTTTTGGCACCCCTAACCTTCGGGCACTAATTTTTGTGCGCGGCTGTGCCCGTGGCCTATTTTTTGGCACACAGGCCGCCCCCAAAGTCTCGGGCCATTCCGAGTCCAGTGGACGAACTTCGCCCACCCCCAAGGCTATAGCCCCGTTTTTTTGGCCATTTGGGGGTTTGGCACCCGACCTTGGTGCTAATTTTTGGCGCGGCTGTGCCGTGGCCTATTTTTGGCACCACGGAGGCCGCCCGCTAAGTCTTGGGCCATTCCGAGTCCGTCGAACGAACTTCGCCCACGTCCCCCACCAAGGCTATGGCACACCCGTTTTTTGGCCATTTGGCGGGTTTTGGCACCCCAACCAACGGGCGCTAAGTGTAGTGAGCGGCTGTGCCCGTGGCCTATTTTGGCACGGAGGCCGCCCCAAAGTCTCGGGCCATTCCGAGTCCGGACGAACTTCGCCACGCCCCCACCAGGCTATAGCCCACCCGTTTTTGGCCATTTGGGGGTTTTGGCACCCGACCATCGGGTGCTAATTTTTAGGCGCTGACTGTGTCCATTGGCCTATTTTGGCACCACCGGAGAATGCCCAAAGTTTCGTGCCATTCCTAGTCCGAGGCGGACGAACTTACGCCCCCACCAAGGCTATAGCCCACCGATTTTTGGCCATTTTCGCAGGGTTTAGCACCCCGACCTTCGGGAGATAATTTTTGGCCGCGGCGGTGCCCGTGGCTTATTTTTGGCACACGGAGGCCGCCCGTATTGTCTTGGGGCATTCCGAGTCCGGCGGACGAACTTCGCCCACGCCCCCCACCAACGCTATAGCCCACCCGATTTTTGGCCATTTTTCCGCTGGGGTGTTTTGGCACCCCGACCTTCGGGCGGTAATCTTTGCGCGCGGCTGTGCCCGTGGCCTATTTTTGGCACACGGAGGCCGCCCCCAAAGTCTCGGGCCATTCCGAGACCGGCGGACGAACTTCGCCCACGCCCCCCACCAAGGCTATAGCCCACCCGTTTTTTGGTCATTTGGGGGGTTTTGGAACCCCGACCTTCGGGGGCTAATTTTTGGGCGCGGCTGTGCCCTCGGCCTATTTTTGGCACACGGAGGCCGCCCGCAAAGTTTCGGGCCTTTCCGAGTCCGGCGAACTAACTTCTACCACGCCCCCCACCAAGGCTATAGCCCACCCGCCTTTTGGCCATTTTTCCGCTGGGGGTTTTGGCACCCCGACCTTCGGGCGCTAATTTTTGGGCGCGGCGGTGCCCGTGACATATTTTTGGCACACGGAGGCCGCCCGCAATGTCTCGGGCCATTCCGAGTCCGGCGGACGAACTTCGCCCACGCCCCCCAGCAAGGCTATAGCCCACCCGATTTTTCCGCTGGGGGGTTTTGGCACCCCGACCTTCGGGCACTAATTTTTGGGCGCGGCTATGCCCGTGGCCTATTTTTGGCACACGGAGGCCGCCCCCAAAGTCTCGGGCCATTGCGAGTCCGGCGGACGAACTTCGCCCCCACAAGGCTATAGCCCACCCGATTTTTAGCCATTTTTCGCTGGGGGTTTTGGTACCCGACCTTGGGCGCTAATTTTTGGCGGCTGTGCCCGAGGCCTATTTTGGCAAGGCGGAGGCCGCCCGCAAAGTCTCGGGCCATTCCGAGTCAGCGGACGAACCGCCACGCCCCCACAAGGCTATAGCCCACCCGATTTTTGGCCATTTTTCCGCAGGGGGTTTTGGCACCCCAACCTTCGGGAACTAATTTTTGTAGCGGCTTTGTCCGTGGCCTATTTTTGGCACACGGAGGCCGCGCCCAAAGTCTCGGGCCATTCCGAGTCCGGCGGACGAACTTCGCCCACGCCCCCCACCAAGGCTATAGCCCTCCCGTTTTTTGGCCATTTGGGGGGTTTTGGCACCCCAACCTTCGGGCACTAATTTTTGTGCGCGGCTGTGCCCGTGGCCTATTTTTGGCACACGGAGGCCGCCCCCAAAGTCTCGGGCCATTCCGAGTCCGGCGGACGAACTTCGCCCACGCCCCCCACCAAGGCTATAGCCCACCCGTTTTTTGGCCATTTGGGGGGTTTTGGCACCCGACCTTGGTGCTAATTTTTAGTGGCTGTGCCCGTGGCCTATTTTTGGCACACGGAGGCCGCCCGCTAAGTCTTGGGCCATTCCGAGTCCGGCGAACGAACTTCGCCCACGTCCCCCACCAAGGCTATGGCACACCCGTTTTTTGGCCATTTGGGGGGTTTTGGCACCCCGGCCTTCGGGCGCTAATTTTTGGGTGCGGCTGTGCCCGTGGCCTATTTTTGGCACACGGAGGCCGCCCGCAAAGTCTCGGGCCATTCCAAGCCTGGCGGACGAACTTCTCCCACGCCCCCCACCATGCTATAGCCCACCCGTTTTTTGGCCATTTGGGGGGTTTTGGCACCCCGACCTTCGGGTGCTAATTTTTGGGCGCGGCTATGTCCGTGGCCTATTTTTGGCACACCGGAGAATGCCCATAAAGTTTCGTGCCATTCCTAGTCCAGCGGACGAACTTCGCCACGCCCCCACCAAGGCTATAGCCCACCCGATTTTGGCCATTTTCCGCAGGGGTTTAGCACCCCGACCTTGGGCGATAATTTTTGGCGGTGCCGTGGCCTATTTTGGCACCACGGAGGCCGCCCGTAATGTCTTGGGGCATTCCGAGTCCGGCGGACGAACTTCGCCCACGCCCCCCACCAACGCTATAGCCCACCCGATTTTTGGCCATTTTTCCGCTGGGGTGTTTTGGCACCCCGACCTTCGGGCGGTAATCTTTGCGCGCGGCTGTGCCCGTGGCCTATTTTTGGCACACGGAGGCCGCCCCCAAAGTCTCGGGCCATTCCGAGACCGGCGGACGAACTTCGCCCACGCCCCCCACCAAGGCTATAGCCCACCCGTTTTTTGGTCATTTGGGGGGTTTTGGAACCCCGACCTTCGGGGGCTAATTTTTGGGCGCGGCTGTGCCCTCGGCCTATTTTTGGCACACGGAGGCCGCCCGCAAAGTTTCGGGCCTTTCCGAGTCCGGCGAACTAACTTCTACCACGCCCCCCACCAAGGCTATAGCCCACCCGCCTTTTGGCCATTTTTCCGCTGGGGGTTTGGCACCCGACCTTCGGGCGCTAATTTTTAGCGCGGCGGTGCCGTGACATATTTTGGCACACGGAGGCCGCCCGCAATGTCTCGGGCCATTCGAGTCCGGCGGACGAACACGCCCCCGGCAAGGCTATAGCCCACCCGATTTTTCGCTGGGGTTTTGGCACGACCTTGGGCACTAATTTTTAGGCGCGGCTATGCCCGTGGCCTATTTTTTTGGAGGCCGCCCCCAAAGTCTCGGGCCATTGCGAGTCCGGCGGACGAACCCGCGCCCCCCCAAGGCTATAGCCCACCGATTTTTGGCCATTTTCCGCTGGGGTTTGGCTTCCCGACCTTGGGCGCTAATTTTTCGCGGCTGTGCCCGAGGCCTATTTTGGCACACGGAGGCCGCCCGCAGAGTCTCGGGCCATGCCGAGGCAGCGGACGAACCACGCCCCCCACCAAGGCTATAGCCCACCCGTTTTTGGCCATTTGGGGGTTTTGGCTCCCGACCTTGGTGCTAATTTTTGTGCGCGGCTGTGCCGTGGCCTATTTTGGGACACGGAGGCCGCCCGCAAAGTCTCGGGCCATTCGAGTCCGGCGGACGAACTTCACCACGCCCCCACCATGGCTATAGCCCACCGTTTTTGGCCATCTGGGGTTTTGGCACCCGACCTTGGCGCTAATTTTTGGGCGCGGCTGTGCGCGTTACCTGTTTTTGGCACACGGAGGCCGCCCGCAAAGTCTCGGCCATTCCGAGTCCGGCGGACGAACTTCGCCCACGCCCCCCACCATGGCTATAGCCCACCCGTTTTTTGGCCATTTGGGTGGTTTTGGTAACCTGCCCTTCGGGCGCTAAGTTTTGGGCGTGGCTGTGCCCATGGCCTGCCACACACGGACCGCCCGCAAAGTCTCGGGCCATTCCGAGTCCAACGGACAAACTTCGCCACGCCCCCACCAAGGCTATAGCCCACCCGATTTTTAGCCATTTTCCGCTGGGGGTTTTGGCACCCCACCTTGGTGCTAATTTTTGGGCGCGGCTGTGCCCATGGCCAATTTTGGCACACGGAGGCCGCCCGCAATGTCTCGGGCCATTCCGAGTCCGGACGAACTTCGCCACGCCCCCACCAAGGCTATAGCCCACCGTTTTTGGCCATTTGGGGGTTTTGGCTCCCGACCTTGGTGCTAATTTTTGTCTTGTGGCTGTGCCCGTGGCCCATTTTGGGACACGGAGGCGCCCGCAAAGTCTCGGGCCATTCCGAGTCCGGCGGACGAACTTCACCACGCCCCCACCAAGGCTATAGCCCACCCGTTTTTGGCCATTTGGGGGTTTTGGCACCCCGACCTTGGAGCTAATTTTTAGGCGCGGCTGTGTCCGTGGCCTGCACTTTTATCTAACGGAGGCCGCCCGCAAAGTCTCGGGCTATTCCAGTCACAGCGGACGACGTCGCGCACGCCCCCACCAAGGCTATAGCCCACCCGTTTTTGGCCATTTGGGGTTTTGGCTCCCCGACCAGTTGCAAATTTTTGGCGCGGCTGTGCCCATGGCCTATTTTGGCACCACGGAGGCCACCCAATATCTCGGGCCATTCCGAGTCCGAGGCGGACGAACCGCCACGCCCCCACCAAGGCTATAGCCCACCCGTTTTTTGGCCATTTGGGGGGTTTCGGCACCCCGACCTTCGGGTGCTAATTTTTGGGCGCGGCTGTGTCCGTGGCCTACGTTTATCTAACGGAGGCCGCCCGCAAAGTCTCGGGCTATTCCGAGTACGGCGGACGAACGTCGCGCACGCCCCCCACCAAGGCTATAGCCCACCCGTTTTTTGGCCATTTGGGGGGTTTTGGCTCCCCGACCTTCGGGTGCTAATTTTTGTGCGCGGCTGTGCCCGTGGCCTATTTTGGGACACGGAGGCCGCCCGCAAAGTCTCGGGCCATTCCGAGTCCGGCGGACGAACTTCACCCACGCCCCCCACCATGGCTATAGCCCACCCGTTTTTTGGCCATTTGGGTGGTTTTGGTAACCTGCCCTTCGGGTGCTATGTTTTGGGCGTGGCTGTGCCCGTGGCCTACTTTTTGGCACACGGAGGCCGCCCGCAAAGTCTCGGGCCATTCCGAGTCCGGCGGACGAACTTAGCCCATGCCCCCCACCAAGGCTATAGCCCACCCGATTTTTGGCCATTTTTCCGCTGGGGGTTTGGCACCCGACCTTGGTGCTAATATTTACGCGGCTGTGTCCGTGGCTTACTTTTGGCACACGGAGGCTGCCCGCAAAGTCTCGGGCTATTCCGAGTCAGGGACGAACTTCACCCCACCAAGGCTATAGCCCACCCGTTTTTTCCATTTGGGGGTTTTGGCACCCGACCTTCGGGCACTAATTTTTGGGCGTGACTATGCCCGTGGCCTATTTTTACCACGGAGGCCACCCGCAATCTCTCGGGCCATTCGAGTCGGCGGATGAACCTTGCGCCCACAAGGCTATAGCCCACTCGATTTTAGCCATTTTTCGCTGGGGGTTTTGGTACCCGACCTTGGGCACTAATTTTTGGCGCGGCTTTGCCCGTGGCCTAGTTTTTTAACACCACAGGCTGCCCCCAAAGTCTCGGGCCATTCCGAGTCCGGACGAACCTTACGCCCCCGCCAAGGCTATAGCCCACCGTTTTTGGCCATTTGGGGGTTTCGGCACCCGACCTTTGCTAATTTTTAGCGGCTGTGTCCGTGGCCTACTTTAATCTAACGGAGGCCGCCCGCAAAGTCTCGGGCTATTCCGAGTACGGCGGACGTCGCGCACGCCCCCAAGGCTATAGCCCACCGTTTTTGGCCATTTGGGGGTTTTGGCACCCAGACTTGGGAGCTAATTTTTGGGCGCGGCTATGCCGTGGCCTATTTTACCACTGGAGACTGCCCCAAAGTCTTGGTCCATTCCGAGTCAGTAGACGAACTTCGCCCATGCCCCCCACCAAGGCTATAGCCCACCCGTTTTTTGGCCATTTGCGGGGTTTTGGCACCCTGACCTTCGGGAGCTAATTTTTGGGTGCGGCTGTGCCCGTGGCCTATTTTTGGCACACGGAGGCCGCCCCCAAAGTCTTGGGCCATTCCGAGTCCGCCGGACGAACCTCGCCCATGCCCCCCACCAAGGTTATAGCCCACCCATTTTTTGGCCATTTGTGGGGTTTTGGCACCCCGACCTTCGGGAGCTAATTTTTGGGCGCGGCTGTTCCCGTGGCCTATTTTTGACAAACGGAGGCTGCCCGCAAAGTCTCGGGCCATTCCGAGTCCGGCGGACCGAACCGCTACGCCCCCACCAAGGCTATAGCCCACCGTTTTTGGCCAGTTGGGGGTTTTGGCCCCGACCTTCGGGCGCTAATTTTAGGCGGCGGTGCCCGTGGCCTACTTGGCACCACGGTGGCTGCCCCAAAGTCTCGGGCCATTCCGAGTCCGAGACGAACTTAGCCACGCCCCCACCAAGGCTATAGCCCACCCGTTTTTAGCCATTTTCCGCTGGGGTTTTGGCACCCGACATTGGGCGCGGCTGTGCCGTGGCCTATTTTGGCACCACGGATGCCGCCCGCAAAGTCTCGGGCCATTCCGAGTCCGGCGGACGAACCGCCCCCCCCAAGGCTATAGCCAACCCGATTTTGGCCATTTGGGGGTTTTGGTACCCGACCGGCGGGGCTAATTTTTAGGCGCGGCTGTGACCGTGGCCTATTTTTGCACACAGAGGCCGCCCGCAAAGTCTCGGGCCATTCCAGTCCCGGACGAACTTTGCCACGCCCCACCAAGGCTATAGCCCACCCGTTTTTGGCCATTTTTTTCGCTGGGGGTTTTGGCACCCGACCATCGGGTGCTAATTTTTAGGCGGCGGTGTCCGTGGCCTACACACTGGAGGCTGCGCAAAGTCTCGGGCTATTCGAGTCCAGACGAACTTCGCCCAAGCCCCCCACCAAGGCTATAGCCCACCCGTTTTTTGGCCATATGGGGGGTTTTGGCACCCCGACCTTCGGGCGCTAATTTTTGTGTGCGGCTGTGCCCGTGGCCTATTTTTGGACACGGAGGCTGCCCGCAAAGTCTCGGGCTATTCCGAGCCCGGCGGACGAACTTCGCCCACGCCCCCCACCAAGGCTATAACCCACCCGTTTTTTGGCCATTTGGGGGGTTTTGGCACCCCGACCTTCGGGAGCTAATTTTTGGGCGTGGTTGTGCCCGTGGCCTATTTTTGGCACACGGAGACCGCCCGCAAAGTCTCGGGCCATTCCGAATCCGGCGGACGAACTTCGCCCCCCTGAGGCTATAGCCCACCCGTTTTTTGGCTATTTTTCCGCTGGGGGGTTTTGGCACCCCGACCTTCGGGTGCTAATTTTTGGGCGCGGCTGTGTCCGTGGCCTAGTTTTGGCACACGGAGGCTGCCCATAAATTCTCGGGCTATTCCGAGTCCGGCGGACGAACTTCGCCCACGCCCCCCACCAAGGCTATATCCCACCCGTTTTTTGGCCATTTGGGAGGTTTTGGCACCCCGACCTTCGGGCGCTAATCTTTGGACGCGGCTCTGCCCGTGGCATATTTTAGCACCGGAGGCCGACCCAAAGTCTCGGGCCATTCCGAGTCGGCGGACGAACTTCGCCCACCAAGGCTATAGCCCACCGTTTTTGGCCATTTTTCCGCTGGGGGGTTTTTGGCACCCCGACATTCGGGCACTAATTTTTTTGCGCGGCTGTGGCAGTGTCGTAGTTTTGGCACTCGGAGGCCGCCCCCAAAGTCTCGGGCCATTCCGAGTCCGGACGAACTTCGCCCCACCGAGGCTATAGCCCACCCGTTTTTGGCCATTTGGGGGTTTTGGCACCCGACCGGAGCTAATTTTTGGCGCGGCTGTGCCGTGGCCTATTTTGGCACGGAGGCCGCCCGCAAAGTCTCGGGCCATTCCGAGTTCGTCGGACGAACTTCGCCCCCGCCCCCCACTAAGGCTATAGCCCACCCGTTTTTTGGCCATTTGGGGGGTTTTGGCACCCCGACCGTCGGTTGCTAATTTTTGGGTACGGCTGTGCCCGTGGCCTATTCTTTGCACATGTAGGCCGCCCGCAAAGTCTCGGGCTATTCCGAGTCCAGGACGAACCGCCACGCCCCACCAAGGCTATAGCCCACCCGTTTTTGGCCATTTGGGAGGTTTTGGCACCCGACCTTGGGCGCTAATTTTTAGCGGCTGTGCCCGTGGCATATTTTAGCACACGGAGGCCGCCCCAAAGTCTCGGGCCATTCCGAGTCCGGCGGACGAACTTCGCCACGCCCCCACCAAGGCTATAGCCCACCGTTTTTGGCCATTTTCCGCTAGAGGTTTTGGCACCCGACCTTCGGGTGCTAATTTTTGTGCTGTGCCCGTGCCTATTTTACAGCACGGAAGCCGCCCGCAAAGTCTCGGGCCATTCCGATTCGTGGACGAACTTTGCCACGCCCACCACCAAGGCTATAGCCCTCCCGTTTTTGGCCATTTTCCGCTGGGGGTTTTGGCACCCGACCTTGGGTGCTAATTTTTGGTAGCGGCTGTGCCGTGCCTATTTTGGCACGGAAGCCGCCCGCAAAGTCTCGGGCCATTCGATTCAGTGGACGAACTTTGCCCACGCCCACCACCAAGGCTATAGCCCTCCCGTTTTTTGGCCATTTTTCCGCTGGGGGGTTTTGGCACCCCGACCTTCGGGTGCTAATTTTTGGGCGCGGCTGTGCCCGTGGCCTATTTTTGGCACACGGAGGCCGCCCGCAAAGTCTCGGGCTATTCTGAGTCCGGCGGACGAACTTCGCCCACGCCCCCCACCAAGGCTATAGCCCACCCGTTTTTTGGCCATTTGGGGGGTTTTGGCACCCAGACCTTCGGGCGCTAATTTTTGGGCGCGGCAGTGCCCGTGGCCTATTAATTGCACACGGAGGTCGCCCGCAAAGTCTCGGGCCATTCCGAGTCCGGCGGACGAACTTCGCCCACGCCCCCGACCAAGGCTATAGCCCACCCGTTTTTTGGCCATTTGGGGGGTTTTGGCACCCCGACCTTCGGGGACTAATTTTTGTACGCGGCTTTTCCCGTGGCCTATTTTTTTCACACAAAGGCCACCCCCAAAGTCTCGGGCCATTCCGAGTGCGGCGGACGAACTTCGCCCACGCCCCCCACCAAGGCTATAGCCCACCCGTTTTTTGGCCATTTTTCCGCTAGGGGGTTTTTGGCACCCCGACCTTCGGGTGCTAATTTTTGGGCGCGGCTGTGCCCGTGCCCTATTTTTGGCACACGGAAGCCGCCCGCAAAGTCTCGGGCCATTCCGATTCAGTGGACGAACTTTGCCACGCCCACCAAGGCTATAGCCCTCCGTTTTTGGCCATTTTTCGCTGGGGTTTTGGCACCCGACCTTGGTGCTAATTTTTGGTAGCGGCTGTGCCCGTGGCTTATTTTGGCACACGGAGTCGCCCGCAAAGTCTCGGGCTATTCCGAGTCCGGCGGACGAACTTCGCCACGCCCCCACCAAGGCTATAGCCACCGTTTTTGGTCATTTGGGGTTTTGGCACCCGACCTTCGGGCGCTAATTTTGTCTGTGGCTTTGCCTGTGGCCTATTTTGGGACACGGAGGCCGCCCGCAAAGTCTCTGGCCATTCGAGTCCAGTGGACGAACCGCCCCGCGAAGGCTACAACCCACCCGTTTTTGCCATTTGGGGGTTTTGGCACGACCTTGAGAGCTAATTTTTAGACACGGCTGTTCCGTGGCCTATTTTTACGGAGGCTGCTCGCAAAGTCTCGGGCCATTCCGAGTCCGAGCGGACGAACTTAGCCACGCCCCCCAGGCTATAGCCCACCCGTTTTTGGCCATTTGGGGGTTTTAGACCTTCGGGCGCTAATTTTTGGGCGCGGCTGTGCCCGTGGCCTATTTTGGCACATGGAGCGCCTGCAAAGTCTCGGGCCATTCCGAGTCCGGCGGACGAACTTCGCCCCCCAAGGCTATAGCCCACCCGTTTTTGGCCCTTTGGGGGTTTTGGCACCCGACCTTCGGGCGCTAATTTTTATCGCGGCTGTGCCCGTCGTCTATTTTGGCACACGGAGGGCGCCCGCAAAGTCTCGGGCCATTCCGAGTCCGGCGGACGAACTTTGCCACGCCCCAGCAAGGCTATAGCCCACCCGTTTTTGGCCATTTTCCGCTGGGGTTTTGGCACCCCGACCTTGGCTGCAAATTTTGGAGACGGCAGTGCCCGTGGCCTATTATTAACACGGAGGCCGCCTGCAAAGTCTCGGGCCATTAGTCCGAGGCGGACGAACTTCGCCACGCCCCCACCAGGCTATAGCCCACCCGTTTTTGGCCCTTTGGGGGTTTTGGCACCAGACCTTGGGCGCTAATTTTTGGGCGCGGCTGTGCCCGTGGCCTATTTTGGCACACGGAGGCCGCCCGCAAAGTCTCGGGCTATTCTGAGTCCGAGCGGACAGAACCGCCCACGCCCCCAAGGCTATAGCCCACCCGTTTTTGGCCATTTGGGGGTTTTGGCACCCAGACCTTCGGGCGCTAATTTTTGGCGCGGCAGTGCCCGTGGCCTATTAATTGCACGGAGTCGCCCGCAAAGTCTCGGGCCATTCGAGTCCGGCGGACGAACCACGCCCCGACCAAGGCTATAGCCCACCGTTTTTGGCCATTTGGGAGGTTTTGGCACCCGACCTTGGGCGCTAATTTTGGACGGCTTTGCCCGCGGCATATTTTAGCACACGGAGGCCGCCCCAAAGTCTCGGGCCATTCGAGTCCAGACGAACTTACGCCCCCCCAAGGCTATAGCCCACCCGTTTTTGGCCATTTTCCGCTAGGGGTTTTGGCACCCGACCTTGGGTGCTAATTTTTAGCGGCTGTGCCGTGCCCTATTTTGGCACCACGGAAGCCGCCCGCAAAGTCTCGGGCCATTCCGATTCAGACGAACTTTGCCACGCCCACCACCAAGGCTATAGCCCTCCCGTTTTGGCCATTTTCCGCTGGGGGTTTTGGCACCCCGACCTTGGTGCTAATTTTTAGCGGCTGTGCCGTGCCCTATTTTTGAGCCGCCCGCAAAGTCTCGGGCCATTCCGATTCAGCGGACGAACTTTGCCCGCCCACCACCAGGCTATAGCCCTCCCGTTTTTGGCCATTTTCCGCTGGGGGTTTTGGCACCCGACCTTGGTGCTAATTTTTAGGACTGTGCCGTGGCCTATTTTTGGAGGCCACCCGCAAAGTCTCGGGCTATTCTGAGTCCGGCGGACGAACTTCGCCCGCCCGCAAGGCTATAGCCACCCGTTTTTGGCCATTTGGGGGTTTGGCACCCAGACCTTGAGCTAATTTTTTTGCGCGGCAGTGCCCGTGGTAATTGCACACGGAGGTCGCCGCAAAGTCTCGGGCCATTCCGAGTCCAGCGGACGAACCGCCCGACCAAGGCTATAGCCCACCCGTTTTTGGCCATTTGGGGGTTTTGGCACCCGACCTTCGGCGACTAATTTTTGTGCTGGCTTTTCCGTGGCCTATTTTTTTCACAAAGGCCACCCATAAAGTCTCGGGCCATTCCGAGTCCGGACGAACTTACGCCCCCACCAAGGCTATAGCCCACCCGTTTTTGGCCATTTTCCGCTGGGGGTTTTGGCACCCAGACATTCGGGCACTAATTTTTGTGCGCGGCTGTGACCGTGTCCTACACCACGGAGGCCGCCCCTAAAGTCTCGGGCCATTCGAGTCCAGTGACGAACTTCGCCGCCCCGACCAAGGCTATAGCCGCCCGTTTTTGGCCATTTGGGGTTTTTTGGCACCCGACCTTGGGAGCTAATTTTTGGGCGGCTGTGCCCGTGGCCTATTTTGGCACCACGGAGCCGACCCCAAAGTCTCGGGCCATTCCGAGTTCGTCGGACGAACTTCTCCCACGCGCCCCACCAAGGCTATAGCCCACCCGTTTTTTGGCCATTTGGGGGGTTTTGGCACCTCGACCTTCGGTTGCTAATTTTTGGGTGCGGCTGTGCCCGTGGCCTATTTTTGGCACACGGAGGCCACCCGCAAAGTCTCGGGCTATTCGAGTCCGTGGGAACCGCCACGCCCCACCAAGGCTATAGCCCACCCGTTTTTGCCATTTGGGAGGTTTTGGCACCCGACCTTGGTAGCTAATTTTTGGGCGGCTGTGCCGTGGCATATTTTAGCACACGGAGGCCGCCCCAAAGTCTCGGGCCATTCCGAGTCGGCGGACGAACCGCCCCCCCAAGGCTATAGCCCCGTTTTTGGCCATTTTCGCTGGGGTTTTGGCACCCGACCGGGTTCTAATTTTAGGCGGCTGTGCCCGTGGCCTATTTTGGCACACGGAAGTCGCCCGCAAATCTCGGGCCATTCCGAGTCGAGGCGGACGAACTTCGCCACGCCCCACGAAGGCAACAGCCCACCCGTTTTTTGGCCATTTGGGGTTTTGGCACCCGACGTTAGGAGCTAATTTTTGGCGCGGCTGTTCCAGTGGCCTATTTTTTGCCACAAGGAGGCTGCCCGCAAAGACTCGGGCCATTCCGAGTCCAGTGAGACGAACACGCACCCCCAAGGCTATAGCCCACCGCTTTTTGGCCATTTGGGGGTTTTGGCACCAGAACCTTGGGCGCTATTTTTTGGGCGGCTGTGCCCGTGGCCTATTTTTGGCACATGGAGGCCGCCTGCAAAGTCTCGGGCCATTCCGAGTCCCGGACAGGAACTTGCCACGCCCCCCACCAAGGCTATAGCCCACCCGTTTTTGGCCCTTTGGGGTTTGCTTTGACCTTCGGGCACTAATTTTTATCGCGGCTGTGCCCGTGGTCTATTTTGGCACATGGAGGGCGCCCGCAAAGTCTCGGGCCATTCCGAGTCCGGCGGACGAACTTCGCCACGCCCCCACAGGCTATAGCCCACCCGTTTTTGGCCATTTGGGGGTTTGGCACCCCGACCTTCGGGAGCTAATTTTTGAGGCGGCTGTACCCGTGGCCTATTTTTGGCACATGGGCCGCCCGCAAAGTCTCGGGCCATTCCGAGTCCAGATGAACCACGCCCCCACCAAGGCTATAGCCCACCCGTTTTTGGCCATTTCGGGGTTTGGCACCCGACCTTGAGGACTAATTTTTGTCTGTGGCTTTGCCCGTGGCCTATTTTTCACCACGGAGGCCACCCGCAAAGTCTCGGGCCATTCGAGTCCGGCGGACGAACTTCGCCACCAAGCCTATAGCCCACCCGTTTTTGGCCATTTGGGAGTTTTGGCACCCGACCTTCGGGAGCTAATTTTTAGGCGCGGCTACGTCCGTGGCCTATTTTGGCACACGGAGGCCGCCCCATGAAGTCTCGGGCCATTCCGAGTTCGGCGGACGAACTTCGCCCGCCCCCAAGGCTATAGCCCACCCGTTTTTGGCCATTTGGGGGTTTGGCACCCCGACCTTGAGGCGCTAATTTTTGGGCGCGGCTGTGCCCGTGGCCTATTTTACGACACCGCGGATGCCGCCCGCAAAGTCTCGGGCCATTCCGAGTCCCGGACGAACTTCGCCACGCCCCCACAGCTATAGCCCACCCGTTTTTTGGTCATTTGGGGGGTTTTGGCACCCCGACCTTCGGGGGCTGATTTTTGGGCGCGGCTGTACCCGTGGCCTATTATTGGCACACGGAGGCGGCCCGCAAAGTCTCGGGCTATTCCGAGTCCGGCGGACGAACTTCGCCCACGCCCCCCAAGGCTATAGCCCAGATTTTTGGCCATTTTTCCGCTGGGGGGTTTTGGCACCCCGACCTTGGGGCGCTAATTTTTGGCGTGGCTGTGCCCGTGGCCTATTTTTGACACACGGAGGCCGCCCGCAAAGTCTCGAGCCATTCCGAGTCCGGCGGACGAACCGCGAAGCCCCCACCAAGGCTATAGCCCACCCGTTTTTGGCCATTTGGGGTTTGGCACCCCCGACCTTGGGCGCTAATTTTTGGGCGAGGCTGTGCCCGTGGCCTATTTTTGACACACGGATGCCGCCCGCAAAGTCTCGGGCCATTCCGAGTCGGCGGACGAACCCGCCCCCACAGGCTATAGCCCACCGTTTTTGGCCATTTGGGGGTTTGGCACCCGACCTTCGGGGGCTGATTTTTGCGGCTGTACCCGTGGCCTATTTTTGCACCACGGAGGCGGCCCGCAAAGTCACGGGCTATTCGAGTCGGCGGACGAACTTCGCCACGCCCCCCAAGGCTATAGCCCACCCGTTTTTTGGCCATTTGGGGGGTTTTGGCACCCCGACCTTCGGGCGCTAATTTTTGGGCGCGGCTATGCCTGTGGCAATATTTTTGGCACACGGAGGCCGCCCCCAACGTCTCGGGCCATTTCGAGTCCGGCGGACGAACTTCGCACACGCCCCCCACCAAGGCTATAGCCCACCCGTTTTTTTGGCCATTTGGGGGGTTTTGGCAACCCGAACTTTGCGTGCTAATTTTTGGGCGCGGCTGTGCCCGTGGCCTATTTTTGGCATACGGAGGCCGCCCGCAAAGTCTCTAGCCATTCCGAGTTCGGCGGACGAACTTCGCTCTCGCCCCCCACCAAGGCTATAGCCCACCCGTTTTTTGGCCATTTCGGGGGTTTTGGCACCTCGACCTTCGGGTGCTAATTTTTGGGCACGGCTGTGCCCGTGGCCTATTTTTGGCCCACCGAGGCCGCTCGCAAAGTCTCGTGCCATTCCTAGTCCGAGGCGGACCGAACCGCCACGCCCCCACCAAGGCTATAGCCCACCCGATTTTGGCCATTTTTCGCTGGGGTTTTGGCACCCGACCTTCGGGAGCTAATTTTTAGGCGCGGCTGTGCCCGTGGCCTATTTTGGCACAGGAGGCCGCCAAAGTCTCGGGCCATTCGAGTCCAGGGACAATTTCACCCACACCCCCACGAGGGCTATAGCCCACCCGTTTTTAGCCATTTGGGTGGTTTTGGCACCCCGACCTTGAGCACTAATTTTTAGCGCGGCTGTGCCTGTGGCTATTCCACACACACGGAGGTCTCCCGCAAAGTCTCGGGCCAGTCGGAGTCCGGCGGCCGAACTACGCCCGCCCCCAAGGCTATATCCGACCCGATCTTTGGCAATTTTTCCGCTGGGGGGTTTTGGCACCCCGACCTTCGGGCGCTAATTTTTGGGCGCGGCAATGCCCGTGGCAATATTTTTGGCACACGGAGGCCGCCTCCAACGTCTCGGGCCATTTCGAGTCCGGCGGACGAGCTTCGCACACGCCCCCCACCAAGGCTATAGCCCACCCGTTTTTTTGGCCATTTGGGGGGTTTTGGCAACCCGAACTTTGGGTGCTAATTTTTGGGCGCGGCTGTGCCCGTGGCCTATTTTTGGCATACGGAGGCCGCCCGCAAAGTCTCTAGCCATTCCGAGTTCGGCGGACGAACTTCGCTCTCGCCCCCCACCAAGGCTATAGCCCACCCGTTTTTTGGCCATTTCGGGGGTTTTGGCACCCCGACCTTCGGGTGCTAATTTTTGGGCGCGGCTGTGCCCGTGGCCTATTTTTGGCCCACAGAGGCCGCCCGCAAAGTCTCGGGCCATTCCGAGTCCGGCGGATGAACTTCGCCCACGCCACCCACCATGGCTATAGCCCACCCGTTTTTTGGCCATTTGGGTGGTTTTGGCACCCCGACCTTCGGGCGCTAATTTTTTGGCGCGGCTGTGCCTGTGGCCTATTTTTGGCACACGGAGGCATCCCGCAAAGTTTCGTGCCATTCCTAGTCCAGCGGATGAACTTCGCCCCCAAGGCTATAGCCCACCCGATTTTTGGCCATTTTTCCGCAGGGGGTTTAGCACCCCGACCTTCGGGCGCTAATTTTTGGGCGCGGCGGTGCCCGTGGCCTATTTTTGGTACACAGAGGCCGCCCGCAATGTCTCGGGCCATTCCGAGTCCGGCGGACGAACTTCGCCCTCGCCCCCCACCAAGGCTAAAGCCCACCCGATTTTTGGCCATATTTCCGCTGGGGGGTTTTGGCACCCCGACCTTCGGGCGCTAATTTTTGGGCACGGCGGTGCCCGTGGCCTATTTTTGGCACACGGAGGCCGACCGAAATGTCTCGGGCCATTCCGAGTCCGGCGGACGAACTTCACCCACACGCCCCACCAAGGCTATAGCCCACCCATTTTTTGGCCATTTGGGTGGTTTTGGCACCCCGACCTTCGGGCGCTAATTTTTTGGCGCGGCTGTGCCTGTGGCCTATTTTTGGCACACGGAGGCATCCCGCAAAGTTTCGTGCCATTCCTAGTCCAGTGGATGAACTTCGCCCACGCCCCCCACCAAGGCTATAGCCCACCCGATTTTTGGCCATTTTTCCGCAGGGGGTTTAGCACCCCGACCTTCGGGCGCTAATTTTTGGGCGCGGCGGTGCCCGTGGCCTATTTTTGGCACACAGAGGCCGTCCGCAATGTCTCGGGCCATTCCGAGTTCGGCGGACGAACTTCGCTCTCGCCCCCCACCAAGGCTATAGCCCACCCGTTTTTTGGCCATTTCGGGGGTTTTGGCACCCCGACCTTCGGGTGCTAATTTTTGGGCACGGCTGTGCCCGTGGCCTATTTTTGGCCCACCGAGGCCGCTCGCAAAGTCTCGTGCCATTCCTAGTCCGGCGGACGAACTTCGCCCACGCCCCCCACCAAGGCTATAGCCCACCCGATTTTCGGCCATTTTTCCGCTGGGGGGTTTTGGCACCCCGACCTTCGGGTGCTAATTTTTGGGCGCGGCTATGCCCGTGGCCTATTTTTTGCACATGGAGGCCGCCCGCAAAGTCTCGTGCCATTCCTAGTCCGGCGGACGAACTTTGCCCACGCCCCCCACCAAGGCTATAGCCCACCCGTTTTTTGGCCATTTGGGGGGTTTTGGCACCCTGCCCTTCGGGCGCTAATTTATGGGCGCAGCTGTGCCCGTGGCCTATTTTTGGCACACGGAGGCCGCCCGCAATGTCTCGGGCCATTCCGAGTCCGGCGGATGAACTTCGCCCACGCCCCCCACCAATGCTATAGCCCACCCGATTTTTGGCCATTTTTCCGCTGGGGGGTTTTGGCACGCCGACCTTCGGGCGCTAATTTTTATCGCGGCTATGCCCGTGGCCTATTTTTGGCACACGGAGGCCGCCCGCAAAGTCTCGGGCCATTCCGAGTCCGGCGGACGAACTTCACCCACACGCCCCACCAAGGCTATAGCCCACCCATTTTTTGGCCATTTGGGTGGTTTTGGCACCCCGACCTTCGGGCGCTAATTTTTTGGCGCGGCTGTGCCTGTGGCCTATTTTTGGCACACGGAGGCATCCCGCAAAGTTTCGTGCCATTCCTAGTCCAGTGGATGAACTTCGCCCACGCCCCCCACCAAGGCTATAGCCCACCCGATTTTTGGCCATTTTTCCGCAGGGGGTTTAGCACCCCGACCTTCGGGCGCTAATTTTTGGGCGCGGCGGTGCCCGTGGCCTATTTTTGGCACACAGAGGCCGTCCGCAATGTCTCGGGCCATTCCGAGTCCGGCGGACGAACTTCGCCCACGCCCCCCACCAAGGCTAAAGCCCACCCGATTTTTGGCCATATTTCCGCTGGGGGGTTTTGGCACCCCGACCTTCGGGCGCTAATTTTTGGGCACGGCTGTGCCCGTGGCCAATTTTTGGCACACGGAGGCTGCCCGCAAAGTCTCGGGCCATTCCGAGTCCGGCGGACGAACTTCGCCCATGCCCCCCACCAAGGCTATAGCCCACCCGTTTTTTGGTCATTTGGGGGGTTTTGGCACCCCGACCTTCGGGTGCTAATTTTTGGGCGCGGCTGTGCCCGTGGCCTATTTTTAGCACACGGAGGCCGCCCGCAAAGTCTCGGGCCATTCCGAGACCGGCGGACTAACTTCTCCCACGCCCCCCACCAAGGCAATAGCCCACCCGCTTTTTGGCCATTTTTCCGCTGGGGGGTTTGGCACCCGACCTTCGGGCGCTAATTTTTAGGCGCGGCGGTGCCCGTGGCTATTTTGGCACACACGGAGGCCGCCCGCAATGTCTCGGGCCATTCCGAGTCCCGGACGAACTTCGCCCACGCCCCCACCAATGCGATAGCCCACCCGATTTTGGCCATTTTTCGCTGGGGGTTTTGGCACCACCCGACCTTGAAGCTAATTTTTGGGGCGGCTGTGCCCGTGGTCTATTTTGGCACCACGGAGGCCGCTCGCAAAGTCTCGGGCCATTCCGAGTCCGGCGGATGAACTTCGCCACGCCCCCCGAGGTTATAGCCCACCCGTTTTTGGTCATTTGGCGGGTTTTGGTACCCCCGACCTTGGCGCTAATTTTTAGACAGCGATTCCCGTGGCCTATTTTTGGCTGCAGGCCACCCATAAGGATTTCGGGCCATTCCGAGTCCGAGCGGACGAACTTCACACCCCCACCAAGGCTATAGCCCACCCGTTTTTAGCCATTTGGGTGGTTTTGGCACCCGACCTTGGGCGCTAATTTTTAGCGGCTGTGCCTGTGGCCTATTTTGGCACACGGAGGCCGCCCCAAAGTCTCGGGCCATTCGGGTCCAGGCGGACGAACTTCGCCACGCCCCCACCAAGGCTATAGCCCACCCGATTTTTTGCCATTTTTCTGCTGGGGGGCTTTGGCACCCCGACCTTCGGGCACTAATTTTTGGGCACGGCTATGCCCGTGGCTTATTTTTGTCACACGGAGGCCGCCCCCAAAGTCTCGGGCCATTCCCAGTCCGGCGGACAAACTTCGCCCACGCCCCCCACCAAGGCTATATTGGCACCCTTTTTTTGGCCATTTTTCCGCAGGGAGGGTTTGGCTCCCCGACCTTCGGGCGCTAATTTTTGGGCGCACCTATTCCCGTGGCCTATTTTTGGCACACGGAGGCTGCCCGCAAAGTCTCGGGCCATTCCGAGTCCGGCGGATGAACTTCGCCCACGCCCCCCACCAAGGCTATAGCCCACCCGTTTTTTGGCCATTTGGGGGATTTTGGCATCCCGACCTTCGGGGGCTAATTTTTGGGCGAGGCTGTGCCCGTGGCCTTTTTGGCACACGAGGCCGACCGCATAAAGTCTCGTTCCATTCCTAGGCGGCGGACGAACTTTGCCACGCCCCCCACCAGGCTATAGCCCACCCGACGTTTGGCCATTTGGGGGGTTTTGGCACCCCGACCTTCGGGCGCTAATTTTTGGGCGCGGCTGTGCCCGTGGCCTATTTTTGTCACACGGAGGCCGCCCGCAAAGTCTCGGCCCATTCCGAGTCCGGCGGGCGAACTTCGCCCACGCCCCCCACCAAGGCTATAGCCCACCCGTTTTTGGCCATTTGGGGTTTTGGCACCCCGACCTTGGGCGCTAATTTTGATGCGGCTGCGCCGTGGCTATTTTGGCACACGGATGCCGCCCCAAAGTCTCGGGCTATTCCGAGTCTGGCGGACGAACTTCGCGCCCCCACCAAGGCTATAGCCCACCCGATTTTGGCCATTTTCCGCTGGGGTTTTGGCACCCGACCTTGGCGCTAATTTTTAAAGGCGGCTGTGCCAATGGCCTATTTTGGCACACGGAGGCCGCCCAAAAGTCTCGGGCCATTCGAGTCCGGCGGACGAACTTCGCCCCCAAGGCTATAGCCCACCGTTATTTGGCCATTTGGGGGTTTTGGCACCCGACCTTGTGCTAATTTTTAGCGGCTTTGTCCGTGGCCTATTTTTACACGGAGGCCGCCAAGTTTCGTGCCATTCCTAGTCCTGCGGACGAACCATACGCCCCACCAAGGCTATAGCCACGTTTTTGGCCATTTGGGGGTTTGGCACCCGACCTTCGGGTGCTAATTTTTGGGCGTGGCTGTGCCCGTGGCCTATTTTTGGCACCACGGAGGCTGACCATAAAGTCTCGTTCCATTCCTAGGCGGCGGACGAACTTCGCCACGCCCCCCACCAAGGCTATAGCCCACCCGTTTTTTGGCCATTTGGGGGGTTTTGGCACCCCGCCCTTCGGGCGCTAATTTTGGGGCGCAGCTGTGCCCGTGGCCTATTTTTGGTACACGGAGGCCGACCGCAATGTCTCGGGCCATTCCGAGTCCGGCGGACAAACTTCGCCCACGCCCCCCACCAAGGCTATAGCCCACTCGTTTTTTGGTCATTTTGGGGGTTTTGGCACCCCGACCTTCGGGTGCTAATTTTTGGGCGCGGCTGTGCCCGGGGCCTAGCACCGGAGGCCACCCGTAAAGTCTCGTGCCATTCCGAGTCAGCGGACGAACCGCCCCCGGGCTATAGCCCACTGATTTTTGGCCATTTTCCGCTGGGGGTTTTGGCACCCGACCTTGGCGCTAATTTTTGGCGCGGCTTGGCCCGTGGCCTATTTTTGCACCACGGAGGCTGCCCGCAAAGTCTCGGGCCATTCGAGTCCGGCGGACGAACTTCTCCACGCCCCCCCAAGGCTTATAGCCCGTCCGTTTTTGGCCATTTGGGGGTTTGGCACCCGACCTTCGGGCACTAATTTTAGGCGCGGCTGTGCCGTGGCCTATTTTGTCACCACGGAGGCCGTCCGCAATGTCTGGGCCCATTCCGGAGTCCAGGCGGGCGAACTTCGCCACGAGGCTATAGCCCACCCGTTTTTGGCCATTTGGGGTTTTGGCACCCGACCTTGGGCGCTAATTTTTGATGCGGCTGCGCCGTGGCTATTTTTGGCACACGGATGCCGCCCCAAAATCTCGGGCTATTCCGAGTCTGGCGGACGAACTTCGCCCGCCCCAAGGCTATAGCCCACCCGATTTTTGGCCATTTTCCGCTGGGGTTTTGGCACCCGACCTTCGGGAGCTAATTTTTAGCGCGGCTGTGCCAATGGCCTATTTTGGCACACGGAGGCCGCCCAAAAGTCTCGGGCCATTCGAGTCCGAGGCGGACGAACTTCGCCACGCCCCAGGCTATAGCCCACCCGTTATTTGGCCATTTGGGGGTTTTGCACCCGACCTTCGGGAGCTAATTTTTGGGCGCGGCTTTGCCCGTGGCCTATTTTTGGTACATGGAGGCCGTCCGCAAAGTTTCGTGCCATTCCTAGTCCTGCGGACGAACTTCGCCACGCCCCCCACCAAGGCTATAGCCCACCCGTTTTTTGGCAATTTGGGGGTTTTGGCACCCGACCTTGGCGCTAATTTTGGGCGGCTGTGCCCGTGGCCTATTTTGGCACATGGAGGCAGCCCAAAGTTTCATGCCATTCCTAGTCCAGTGGACGAACTTCGCCCATGCCCCCACCAGGCTATAGCCCACCGATTTTTGGCCATTTTTGCGCAGGAGTTTGGCACCCCAAACTTGGTGCTAATTTTTGGGCGGCTGTGCCTGTGGCCTATTTTTGGAACACGGAGGCCGCCCGCAAAGTCTCGGGCCATTCCGAGTCAGCGGACAAACATCGCCCCCACAAGGCTATCCCACGTTTTTGGCCATTTGGGGGTTTGGCCAAACGGGTGCTAATTTTTGGGCGCGGCTGTGCCCGTGGCCTATTTTGGCACCACGGAGGCCGCCCGCAAAGTCTCGGGCCATTCCGAGTCCGAGGCGGATGAACTTACGCCCCCACCAAGGCTATAGCCCACCCGTTTTTTGGCCATTTGGGGGGTTTTGGCACCCCGACCTTCGGGCGCTAATTTTTGGGCGCGGCAGTGTCCGTGGCCTATATTTGGCACACGGAGGCTGCCCGCAAAGTCTCAGGCCATTCCGAGTCCGGCGGACGAACTTCGCACACGCCCCCCACCAAGGCTATAGCCCACCCGATTTTTGGCCAATTTTCCGCTGGGGGGTTTTGGCACCCCGACCTTCGGGCGCTAATTTTTGGGCTTGGCTATGCCTGTGGCCTATTTTTGAAACACTGAGGCAGCCCCCAAAGTCTCGGGCCATTCCGAGTCCGAGGCGGACGAACCGCCCGCCCCCACCAAGGCTATAGCCCACCCATTTTTGGCCATTTGGGGTTTTGGCACCCGACCTTGGCGCGGCTGTGCCGTGGCCTATTTTGGCACCACGGAGGCCGCCCGCAAAGTCTCGGGCCATTCCGAGTCCGGCGGACGAACTTCGCCACGCCCCCACCAAGGCTATAGCCCACCCGATTTTTGGCAATTTTTTCCGCTGGGGGTTTTGGCACCCGACCTTCGGGCGCTAATTTTTAGGCGCGGCTATGCCCGTGGCCTTTTTTTGGCTTATGGAGGCCGCCCCCAAAGTCTCAGGCCATTCACGAGTCCAGGCGGACGAACTTCACCACGCCCCCACCAAGGCTATAGCCCACCCGTTTTTGGCCATTTGGGGGTTTTGGCACCCGACCATCGGGTGCTAATTTTTAGAGTGCGGCTATGCCCGTGGCCTATTTTTGGTACACGGAGGCCGCCCACAAAGTCTCTGGCCATTCCGAGTCCGGCGGACGAACTTCGCCCACGCCCCCCACAAGGGCTATAGCCCACCCGTTTTTTGGCCATTTGGGGGGTTTTGGAACGCCGACCTTAGCTAATTTTAGGTGCGGCTGTGCCCATGGCCTATTTTGGCACCACGGAGGCTGCCCGCAAAGTCTCGGGCCATTCCTAGTCCGGCGGACGAACTTCGCCCCCGCCAAGGCTATAGCCCACCCGTTTTTTGGCCATTTGGGGGGTTTTTGCACCCCGACCTTCGGGCACTAATTTTTGGGCGCGGCTGTGCCCGTGGCCTATTTTTGGAACACGGAGGCCGCATGCAAAGTCTCGGGCCATTCCGAGTCCGGCGGACGAACCACGCCCCCACCAAGGCTATAGCCCACCCGTTTTTTGGCCATTTGGGGGGTTTTGGCACCCCAACCTTCGGGCGCTAATTGTTGGGCGAAGTTATGCCCGTGGCATATTTTTGGCACACGGAGGCCGCCCGCAAAGTCTCGGGCCATTCCAAGTCCGGCGGACGAACTTCGCCCACGCCCCCCACCAAGGCTATAGCCCACCCGTTTTTGGGGGGTTTTGGCACCCCGACCTTCGGGCGCTAATTTTTGGGCGCGGGTGTGGCCATGACCTAATTTTTGGGCGCGGCTGTGCCCATTGCCTGTTTTTGGCACACGGAGGCCGCCCGCAAAGTCTCGGACCATTCCGAGTCCGGCGGACGAACTTCGCCCACGCCCCCCACCAAGGCTATAGCCCACCCATTTTTTGGCCATTTGGGGGGTTTTGGCACCCCGACCTTCAGGCGCGGCTGTGCCCGTGGCCTATTTTTGGCACAGGGAGGCCGCCCGCAAAGTCTTGGGCCATTCCGAGTCAGGCGGATGAAATTTCGCCCACGCCCCCCACCAAGGCAATAGCCCACCCGATTTTTGGCCATTTGGGGTGTTTTGGAACGCCGACCTTCGGTCGCTAATTTTTGGGTGCGGCTGTGCCCATGGCCTATATTTGGCACACGGAGGCTGCCCGCAAAGTCTCGGGCCATTCCTAGTCCGGCGGACGAACTTCGCCCACGCCCCCCGCCAAGGCTATAGCCCACCCGTTTTTTGGCCATTTGGGGGGTTTTTGCACCCCGACCTTCGGGCGCTAATTTTTGGGCGCGGCTGTGCCCGTGGCCTATTTTTGGAACACGGAGGCCGCATGCAAAGTCTCGGGCCATTCCGAGTCCGGCGGACGAACTTCGCCCACGCCCCCCACACAGGCTATAGCCCACCCGTTTTTTGGCCATTTGGGGGGTTTTGGCACCCCAACCTTCGGGCGCTAATTGTTGGGCGCAGCTATGCCCGTGGCATATTTTTGGCACACGGAGGCCGCCCGCAAAGTCTCGGGCCATTCCAAGTCCGGCGGACGAACTTCGCCCCCCCCAGGCTATAGCCCACCCGTTTGTGGGGGGTTTTGGCACCCCGACCTTCGGGCGCTAATTTTTGGGCGCGGGTGTGGCCATGACCTAATTTTTGGGCGCGGCTGTGCCCATTGCCTGTTTTTGGCACACGGAGGCCGCCCGCAAAGTCTCGGGCCATTCCGAGTCAGCGGACGAACAGCCCATGCCCCCCAAGGCTATAGCCCACCCGATTTTTGGCCAATTTTCCGCTGGGGGGTTTTGGCACCCCGACCTTCGGGCGCTACTTTTTGGGCTTGGCTATGCCTGTAGCCTATGTTAGAAACACAGAGGCAGCCCCCAAAGTCTCGGGCCATTCCGAGTCCGGCGGACGAACTTCGCCCACGCCCCCCACCAAGGCTATAGCCCACCCATTTTTTGGCCATTTGGGGGGTTTTGGCACCCCGACCTTCGGGCGCGGCTGTGCCCGTGGCCTATTTTTGACACACGGAGGCCGCCCGCAAAGTCTCGGGCCATTCCGAGTCCAGCGGACGAACTTCGCCCACGCCCCCCACCAAGGCTATAGCCCACCCGATTTTTGGCCATTTTTCCACTGGGGGGTTTTGGCACCCCGACCTTCGGGAGCTAATTTTTGGGCGCGGCTATGTCCATGGCCTATTTTTGGCACACGGAGGCTGCGCCCAAAGTCTCGGGCCATTCCGAGTCCGGCGGACGAACTTCGCCCACGCCCCCCACAAGGGCTATAGCCCACCCGTTTTTTGGCCATTTGGGGGGTTTTGGAACGCCGACCTTCGGTCACTAATTTTTGGGTGCGGCTGAGCCCATGGCCTATTTTTGGCACACGGAGGCCGCCCGCAAAGTCTCGGGCCATTCCTAGTCCGGCGGACGAACTTCGCCCACGCCCCCCGCCAAGGCTATAGCCCACCCGTTTTTTGGCCATTTGGGGGGTTTTTGCAGCCCGACCTTCGGGCGCTAATTTTTGGGCGCGGCTGTGCCCGTGGCCTATTTTTGGAACTCGGAGGCCGCATGCAAAGTCTCGGGCCATTCCGAGTCCAGCGAGACGAACTTCGCCCACGCCCCCACAAGGCTATAGCCCACCGTTTTTGGCCATTTGGGGGTTTTGGCACCCGACCCGGGTGCCAATTTTAGTGAAATGGCTGTGCCCGTGGCCTATTTTTGGCACATGGAGCGCCCGAAGTCTCGGGCCATTCCGAGTCAGGCGGATGAAATTTAGCCACGCCCCCACCAAGGCAATAGCCCACCCGATTTTTGGCCATTTTCCGCTGGGGGTTTGTCACCCCGACCTTCGGGAGCTAATTTTTGGGCGCGGCTGTGTCCGTGGCCTTGTTTTGGCACACCGAGGCTGCCCGGAAAGTCTCGGGCCATTCCGAGTCCGGCGGACGAACTTCGCCCACACCCCCCACCAAGGCTATAGCCCACCCGATTTTTTGCCATTTTTCCACTGGGGGGTTTTGTCACCCCGACCTTCGGGAGCTAATTTTTGGGCGCGGCTTTGTCCTTGGCCTTTTTTTGGCACACGGAGGCCGCGCCCAAAGTCTCGGGCCATTCCGAGTCCGGCGGACGAACTTCGCCCACGCCCCCCACCATGGCTATAGCCCACCCGTTTTTTGGCCATTTGGGGAGTTTTGGCACCCCGACCTTCGGGTGCTAATTTTTGGACGCGGCTGTGCCCGTGGCCTATTTTTAACCAACGGAGGCTGCCCAGAAGTCTCGTGCCATTCCGAGTCCAGCGGACGAACTTCGCCACGCCCCCACCAAGGCTATCGCCCACCCGATTTTTGGCCATTTTTCCGCAGGGTTTATGCACCCCGACCTTGGGCGCTATTTTTTGGCGCGGCTATGCCCGTGGCCTATTTTTGGCACGCGGAGGCCGCCCCCAAGGTCTCGGGCCATTCCGAGTTCGGCGGACGAACTTCGCCCACGCCCCCCCCCAAGGCTATAGCCCACCCGATTTTTGGCAATTTTTCCGCTGGGGTTTTGGCACCCGACCTTGGGCGCTAATTTTAGGCGGCTATGCCCGTGGCCTATTTTTGGCACCACGGAGGCCGCCCCAAAGTCTCAGGCCATTACGAGTCCGGCGGACGAACTTCCCCCACGCCCCCCCCCAAGGCTAAACCCCACCCGATTTTTGGCCATTTGGGGGGTTTTGGCACCCCGACCATCGTGTGCTAATTTTTGGGTGTGGCTATGCCCGTGGCCTATTTTTGGTACACGGAGGCCGCCCGCAAAGTCTCTGGCCATTCGAGTCAGCGGACGAACTTCGCCACGCCCCCACAGGGCTATAGCCCACCCGTTTTTGGCCATTTGGGGGGTTTTGGAGCCGACCTTGGTCGCTAATTTTAGGTGCGGCTGAGCCCATGGCCTATTTTTGGCACCACGGAGGCCGCCCGCAAAGTCTCGGGCCATTCCTAGTCCGTGGACGAACTTCGCCACGCCCGCCAAGGCTATAGCCCACCCGTTTTTGGCCATTTGGGGGTTTTTGCACCCGACCTTTGGGCGCTAATTTTTGGGCGCGGCTGTGCCGTGGCCTATTTTGGAACTCGGAGGCCGCATGCAAAGTCTCGGGCCATTCCGAGGTCAGTGGACGAACTTCGCCCACGCCCCCCACCAAGGCTATAGCCCACCCGTTTTTTGGCCATTTGGGGGGTTTTGACACCCCGACCTTCGGGTGCCAATTTTAGGGTGTGGCTGTGCCCGTGGCCTATTTTTGGCACATGGAGGGCGCCCGCAAAGTCTCGGGCCATTCCGAGTCCGGCGGACGAACTTCGCCCACACCCCCCACCAAGGCTATAGCCCACCCGATTTTTGGCCATTTTTCCACTGGGGGGTTTTGGTACCCCGACCTTCGGGAGCTAATTTTTGGGCGCGGCTATGTCCATGGCCTATTTTTGGCGCACGGAGGCCGCGCCCAAAGTCTCGGGCCATTCCGAGTCCGGCGGACGAACTTCGCCCACGCCCCCCACCAAGGCTATAGCCCACCCGTTTTTTGGCCATTTGGGGGGTTTTGGCACCCCGACCTTCGGGTGCTAATTTTTGGATGCGGCTGTGACCGTGGCCTATTTTTTAACGGAGGCTGCCCACAAAGTCTCGTGCCATTCCGAGTCCGGCGGACGAACGTCGCCCACGCCCCCCACCAAGGCTATCGCCCACCCGATTTTTGGCCATTTTTCCGCAGGGGGGTTTATGCACCCCGACCTTCGGGCGCTAAGTTTTGGGCGGCTATGCCCGTGGCCTATTTTTGGCACGTGGGCCGCCCCAAGGTCTCGGGCCATTCCGAGTCCGGCGGACGAACTTAAGCCGCCCCCAAGGCTATAGCCCACCCGATTTTGGCAATTTTCCGCTGGGGTTTTGGCACCCGACCTTGGGCGCTAATTTTTAGGCGCGGCTATGCCCGTGTCTATTTTTGGAGGCCGCCCCCAAAGTCTCAGGCCATTACGAGTCCGGCGGACAAACTTCGCCACGCCCCCGTGGGCTATAGACCACCCATTTATTGGCCATTTGGGGGGTTTTGGCACCCCGACCATCGGGGGCTAATTTTTGGCGACTGTGCCCGTGGCCTATTTTTGCACACGGAGGCCGCCCGTAAGTCTCGGGCCATTCCGAGTCCTACGGACGAACTTCGCCACGCCACCACCATGGCTATAGCCCAACGATTTTTGGCCATTTTCCGCTGGGGGTTTATGCACCCGACCTTGGCGCTAATTTTTGGGCACGGCTATGCCGTGGCCTATTTTTGCACACGGAGGCCGCCCGCAAAATCTCGGGCCATTCGAGTCGAGCGGATGAACTTCGCCACGCCCCAGCAAGGCTATAGCCCACCCGATTTTTGGCCATTTTTCCGCTGGGGTGTTTTGGCACCACGACCTTCGGGCGCTAATTTTTGGGCGCGGCTGTGCCCGTGGCCTAGTTTTGGCACACGGAGGCTGCCCGTAAAGTCTCGGCCAATTCCGAGTCCGGCGGACGAACTTCGCCCACGCCCACCACCAAGGCTATAGCCCACCCGTTTTTTGGCCATTTGGGGGGTTTTGGCTCCCCGACCTTCGGGTGCTAATTTTTGGGCACGGCGATTCCCGTGGCCTATTTTTGGCACACGGAGGCCACCCGCAAAGTTTCGGGCCATTCCGAGTCCGGCGGACGAACTTCACCCACACCCCCCACCAAGGCTATAGCCCACCCGTTTTTTGGCCATTTGGGTGGTTTTGGCACCCCGACCTTCGGGCGCTAATTTTTATGCGCGGCTGTGCCTGTGGCCTATTTTTGGCACACGGAGGCCGCCCGCAAAGTCTCGGGCCATTCGGAGTCCGGCGGACGAACTTCGCCCACGCCCCCCACCAAGGCTATAGCCCACCCGATTTTTGGCCATTTTTCCGCTGGGGGGTTTTGGTACCCCGACCATCGGGCGCTAATTTTTGGGCGCGGCTGTGCCCGTGGCCTATTTTTGGCACACGGAGGCCGCTCGCAAAGTCTCGGGCCATTCCGAGTCCGGCGGATGAACTTCGCCCACACGCCCCACCAACGCTATAGCCCACCCGCTTTTTGGCCATTTTTCCGCTGGGGGGTTTTGGCACCCCGACCTTCGGGTGCTAATTTTTGGGCGCGGCTTGGCCCTTGCCTATTTTTTACACACGGAGGCCGCCCGCAAAGTCTCGGGCCGTTCCGAGTCCGGCGGACGAACTTCTCCCACGCCCCCCACCAAGGCTATAGCCCATCCGTTTTTTGGCCATTTGGGGGGTTTTGGCACCCCGACCTTCGGGCGCTAATTTTTGGGCGCGGCTGTGCCCGTGGCCTATTTTTGTCACACGGAGGCCGCCCGCAAAGTCTCGGCCCATTCCGAGTCCGGCGGGCGAACTTCGCCCACGCCCCCCACCAAGGCTATAGCCCACCCGTTTTTTGGCCAATTGGGGGGTTTTGGCACCCCGACCTTCGGGCGCTAATTTTTTGATGCGGCTGCGCCCGTAGCCTATTTTTGGCACACGGATGCCGCCCCCAAAGTCTCGGGCTATTCCGAGTCTGGCGGACGAACTTCGCCCACGCCCCCCACCAAGGCTATAGCCCACCCGATTTTTGGCCATTTTTCCGCTGGGGGGTTTTGGCACCCCGACCTTCGGGCGCTAATTTTTAGGCGCGGCTGTGCCAATGGCCTATTTTTGGCACACGGAGGCCGCCCAAAAAGTCTCGGGCCATTCCGAGTCCGGCGGACGAACTTCGCCCACGCCCCCCACCAAGGCTATAGCCCACCCGTTATTTGGCCATTTGGGGGGTTTTGGCACCCCGACCTTCGGGTGCTAATTCTTGGGCGCGGCTTGTTCCGTGGCCTATTTTTGGCACACGGAGGCCGCCCGCAAAGTTTCGTGCCATTCCTAGTCCTGCGGACGAACTTCGCCACGCCCCCCACCAAGGCTATAGCCCACCCGTTTTTTGGCCATTTGGGGGGTTTTGGCACCCCGACCTTCGGGTGCTAATTTTTGGGCGTGGCTGTGCCCGTGGCCTATTTTTGGCACACGGAGGCTGACCGCAAAGTCTCGTTCCATTCCTAGGCCGGCGGACGAACTTTGCCCACGCCCCCCACCAAGGCTATAGCCCACCCGTTTTTTGGCCATTTGGGGGGTTTTGGCACCCCGCCCTTCGGGCGCTAATTTTGGGGCGCAGCTGTGCCCGTGGCCTATTTTTGGTACACGGAGGCCGACCGCAATGTCTCGGGCCATTCCGAGTCCGGCGGACAAACTTCGCCCACGCCCCCCACCAAGGCTATAGCCCACTCGTTTTTTGGTCATTTTGGGGGTTTTGGCACCCCGACCTTCGGGTGCTAATTTTTGGGCGCGGCTGTGCCCGGGGCCTATTTTTGGCACACGGAGGCCACCCGTAAAGTCTCGTGCCATTCCGAGTCCGGCGGACGAACTTCGCCCACGCCCCCCCCAGGCCTATAGCCCACCTGATTTTTGGCCATTTTTCCGCTGGGGGGTTTTGGCAACCCGGCCTTCGGGCGCTAATTTTTGGGCGCGGCTTGGCCCGTGGCCTATTTTTTGCACACGGAGGCCGCCCGCAAAGTCTCGGGCCATTCCGAGTCCGGCGGACGAACTTCTCCCACGCCCCCCACCAAGGCTATAGCCCATCCGTTTTTTGGCCATTTGGGGGGTTTTGGCACCCCGACCTTCGGGCGCTAATTTTTAGGCGCGGCTGTGCCGTGGCCTATTTTGTCGCCACGGAGGCCGCCCGCAATGTCTCGGCCCATTCCGAGTCCAGGCGAACCGCCACGCCCCACCAAGGCTATAGCCCCACCGTTTTTGGCCATTTGGGGGTTTTGGCACCCGACCTTCGGGCTCTAATTTTTGATGCGGCTGCGCCGTGGCTATTTTTGGCACACGGATGCCGCCCCCAAAGTCTCGGGCTATTCCGAGTCTGGCGGACGAACTTCGCCCACGCCCCCCACCAAGGCTATAGCCCACCCGATTTTTGGCCATTTTTCCGCTGGGGGGTTTTGGCACCCCGACCTTCGGGAGCTAATTTTTAGCGGCTGTGCCAATGGCCTATTTTGGCACGGAGGCCGCCCAAAGTATCGGGCCATTCCGAGTCCGGCGGACGAACTTCGCCCACGCCCCCCACCAAGGCTATAGCCCACCCGTTATTTGGCCATTTGGGGGGTTTTTGCGCCCCGACCTTCGGGTGCTAATTTTTGGGCGCGGCTTTGCCCGTGGCCTATTTTTGGCACATGGAGGCCGTCCGCAAAGTTTCGTGCCATTCCTAGTCCTGCGGACGAACTTCGCCACGCCCCCCACCAAGGCTATAGCCCACCCGTTTTTTGGCAATTTGGGGGGTTTTGGCACCCCGACCTTCGGGCGCTAATTTTCGGGCAAGGCTGTGCCCGTGGCCTATTTTTGGCATATGGAGGCAGCCCGCAAAGTTTCATGCCATTCCTAGTCCGGCGGACGAACTTCGCCCATGCCCCCCACCAAGGCTATAGGCCACCCGATTTTTGGCCATTTTTGCGCAGGGGGATTTGGCACCCCAAACTTCGGGTGCTAATTTTTGGGCACGGCTGTGCCTGTGGCCTATTTTTGGAACACGGAGGCCGCCCGCAAAGTCTCGGGCCATTCCGAGTCCGGCGGACAAACATCGCCCACGCCCCCCACAAAGGCTATCCCCACCCGTTTTTTGGCCATTTGGGGGGTTTTGGCACCCCAAACTACGGGTGCTAATTTTTGGGCGCGGCTGTGCCCGTGGCCTATTTTTGGCACACGGAGGCCGCCCGCAAAGTCTCGGGCCATTCCGAGTCCGGCGGATGAACTTCGCCCACGCCCCCCACCAAGGCTATAGCCCACCCGATTTTTGGCCAATTTTCCGCTGGGGGGTTTTGGCACCCCGACCTTCGGGCGCTAATTTTTGGGCTTGGCTATGCCTGTGGCCTATTTTTTAAACACTGAGGCAGCCCCCAAAGTCTCGGGCCATTCCGAGTCCGGCGGACGAACTTCGCCCACGCCCCCCACCAAGGCTATAGCCCACCCATTTTTTGGCCATTTGGGGGGTTTTGGCACCCCGACCTTCGGGCGCGGCTGTGCCCGTGGCCTATTTTTGGCACACGGAGGCCGCCCGCAAAGTCTCGGGCCATTCCGAGTCCGGCGGACGAACTTCGCCCACGCCCCCCACCAAGGCTATAGCCCACCCGTTTTTGGCCATTTTCCGCTGGGGGTTTAGGCACCCGACCTTCGGACACTAATTTTTGGCGCGGCTATGCCCGTGGCCTATTTTTAACATGAGGCCGCCCCAAAGTCTCAGGCCATTACGAGTCAATGGACGAACTTCACGCCCCCCACCAAGGCTATAGCCCACCCGTTTTTTGGCCATTTGGGGGGTTTTGGCACCCCGACCATCGGGTGCTAATTTTTGGGTGCGGCTATGCCCGTGGCCTATTTTTGGTACACGGAGGCCGCCCACAAAGTCTCTGGCCATTCCGAGTCCGGCGGACGAACTTCGCCCACGCCCCCCACAAGGGCTATAGCCCACCCGTTTTTTGGCCATTTGGGGGGTTTTATGCACCCCGACCTTCGGGCGCTAATTTTTGGGCGCGGCTATGCCCGTGGGCTATTTTTGGCACGCGGAGGCCGCCCCCAAGGTCTCGGGCCATTCCGAGTCCGGCGGACGAACTTCGCCCACGCCCCCCCCCAAGGCTATAGCCCACCCGATTTTTGGCAATTTTTCCGCTGGGGGGTTTTGGCACCCCGACCTTCGGGCACTAATTTTTGGGCGCGGCTATGCCCGTGGCCTATTTTTGGCACACGGAGGCCGCCCCCAAAGTCTCAGGCCATTACGAGTCCGGCGGACGAACTTCACCCACGCCCCCCACCAAGGCTAAAACCCACCCGTTTTTTGGCCATTTGGGGGGTTTTGGCACCCCGACCATCGTGTGCTAATTTTTGGGTGTGGCTATGCCCGTGGCCTATTTTTGGTACACGGAGGCCGCCCGCAAAGTCTCTGGCCATTCCGAGTCCAGGCGGACGAACCGCCACGCCCCCACCAGGGCTATAGCCCACCCGTTTTTTGGCCATTTGGGGGGTTTTGGAACGCCGACCTTCGGTCGCTAATTTTTGGGTGCGGCTGAGCCCATGGCCTAATTTTGGCACACGGAGGCCGCCCGCAAAGTCTCGGGCCATTCCTAGTCCGGCGGACGAACTTCGCCCACGCCCCCCGCCAAGGCTATAGCCCACCCGTTTTTTGGCCATTTGGGGGGTTTTTGCACCCCGACCTTCGGGCGCTAATTTTTGGGCGCGGCTGTGCCCGTGGCCTATTTTTGGAACACGGAGGCCGCATGCAAAGTCTCGGGCCATTCCGAGTCCGGCGGACGAACTTCGCCCACGCCCCCCACCAAGGCTATAGCCCACCCATTTTTTGGCCATTTGGGGGGTTTGGGCACCCCAACCTTCGGGCGCTAATTGTTGGGCGAAGCTATGCCCGTGGCATATTTTTGGCACACGGAGGCCGCCCGCAAAGTCTCGGGCCATTCCGAGTCAGGCGGATGAAATTTCGCCCACGCCCCCCACCAAGGCAATAGCCCACCCGATTTTTGGCCATTTTTCCGCTGGGGGGTTTTCTCACCCCGACCTTCGGGAGCTAATTTTTGGGCGCGGCTGTGTCCGTGGCCTTGTTTTGGCACACCGAGGCTGCCCGCAAAGTCTCGGGCCATTCCGAGTCCGGCGGACGAACTTCGCCCACACCCCCCACCAAGGCTATAGCCCACCCGATTTTTTGCCATTTTTCCACTGGGGGGTTTTGGCACCCCGACCTTCGGGCGCTAATTTTTGGGCGCGGCTATGCCCGTGGCCTATTTTTGGCACACGGAGGCCGCCCCCAAAGTCTCAGGCCATTACGAGTCCGGCGGACAAACTTCGCCACGCCCCCACGTGGGCTATAGACCACCCATTTTTGGCCATTTGGGGGTTTGGCACCCCGACCATCGGGTGCTAATTTTTAGAAGCGGCTGTGCCCGTGGCCTATTTTTGCACGGAGGCCGCCCGTAAAGTCTCGGGCCATTCCGAGTCCTACGGACGAACTTCGCCCACGCCACCCACCATGGCTATAGCCCAACCGATTTTTGGCCATTTTTCCGCTGGGGGTTTATGCACCCGACCTTGGGCGCTAATTTTTAGACACGGCTATGCCGTGGCCTGTACCACGGAGGCCGCCCGCAAAGTCTCGGGCCATTCCGAGTCCGGCGGATGAACTTGCCACGCCCCAACCAAGGCTATAGCACACCCGATTTTTGGCCATTTTCCGCTGGGGTGTTTGGCACCACCACCTTGGGCGCTAATTTTTGGGCGCGGCTGTGCCCGTGGCCTAGTTTTGGCACACGGAGGCTGCCCGTAAGTCTCGGCCAATTCCGAGTCGGCGGACGAACCGCCACGCCCACCACCAAGGCTATAGCCCACCCGTTTTTTGGCCATTTGGGGGGTTTTGGCTCCCCGACCTTCGGGTGCTAATTTTTGGACGCGGCTGTGCCCGTGGCCTATTTTTGGCCCATGGAGGCCGCCCGCAAAATCTCGTGCCATTCCGAGTCTGGCGGACGAACTTCGCCCACGCCCCCCACCAAGGCTATCGCCCACCCGATTTTTGGCAATTTTTCCGCTGGGGGGTTTTGGCACCACGACCTTCGGGCGCTAATTTTTGGGCACGGCTATGCCCGTTTCCTATTTTTGGCACACGGAGGCCGCCCCCAAAGTCTCGGGCCATTCCGAGTCCGGCGGACGAACTTCGCCCACGCCCCCCACCAAGGCTATAGCCCACCCGATTTTTGGCAATTTTTCCGCTGGGGGGTTTTGGCACCCCGACCTTCGGGCGCTAATTTTTGGGCGTGGCTATGCCCGTGGCCTATTTTTGGCACACGGAGGCCGCCCCCAAAGTCTCGGGCCATTACGAGTCCGGCGGACGAACTTCGCCCACGCCCCCCACCAAGGCTATAGCCCACCCGATTTTTGGCAATTTTTCCGCTGGGGGTTTTGGCACCCCGACCTTCGGGCGCTAATTTTTGGGCTTGGCTATGCCCGTGGCCTATTTTTTAAAAACGGAGGCCGCCCCCAAATTCTCGGGCTATTCCGAGTCCGGACCCGAACTTCGCCACGCCCCCACCAAGGCTATAGCCCACCCATTTTTGCCCATTTGGGGATTTTGGCACCCGACCTTCGGGCGCGGCTGTGCCCGTGGCCTGGCACCACGGAGGCCGTCCGCAAAGTCTCGGGCCATTCCGAGTCCGGCGGACGAACTTCGCCCACGCCCCCCACCAAGGCTATAGCCCACCCGATTTTTGGCCATTTTTCCGCTGGGGGGTTTAGGCACCCCGACCTTCGGACACTAATTTTTGGGCGCGGCTATGCCCGTGGCCTATTTTTTGCACACGGAGGCCACCCGCAAAGTCTCGGGCCATTCCGAGTCCGGCGGATGAAATTTCGCCCACGCCCCCCACCAAGGCTATAGCCCACCCGATTTTTGGCCATTTTTCCGCTGGGGGGTTTTGTCACCCCGACCTTCGGGCGCTAATTTTTGGGCTCAGCTGTGTCGGTGGCCTAGTTTTGGCACACCGAGGCTGCCCGCAAAGTCTCGGGCCATTCTGAGTCCGACGGACGAACTTCGCCCACGCCCCCCACCAAGGCTATAGCCCACCCAATTTTTGGCCATTTTTCCACTGGGGGGTTTTGGCACCCCGACCTTCGGGAGCTAATTTTTGGGCGCGGCTGTGCCCGTGGCCTATTTTTGGCCCATGGAGGCCGCCCGAAAAATCTCGTGCCATTCCGAGTCCGGCGGACGAACTTCGCCCACGCCCCCCACCAAGGCTATCGCCCACCCGATTTTTGGCCATTTTTCCGCTGGGGGGTTTTGGCACCCCGACTTTCGGGCGCTAATTTTTGGGCGCGGCTATGCCCGTGGCCTATTTTTGGCACACGGAGGCCGTCCCCAAAGTCTCGGGCCATTCCGAGTCCGGCGGACGAACTTCGCCCACGCCCCCCACCAAGGCTATAGCCCACCCGATTTTTGGCAATTTTTCCGCTGGGGGGTTTTGGCACCCCGACCTTCGGGCGCTAATTTTTGGCGCGGCTATGCCCATGCCCTATTTTTGGCACACGGAGGCCGCCCCCAAAGTCTCGGGCCATTACGAGTCCGGCGGACGAACTTCGCCCACGCCCCCCACCAAGGCTATAGCCCACCCGTTTTTTGGCCATTTGGGGGGTTTTGGCACCCCGACCATCGGGTGCTAATTTTTGGGCGCGGCTGTGCCCGTGGCCTATTTTTTGCACACGGAGGCGGTGCGTAAAGTCTCGGGCCATTCCGAGTCCTACGGACGAACTTCGCCCACGCCCCCCACCAAGGCTATAGCCCACCCGATTTTTGGCCATTTTTCCGCTGGGGGGTTTTGGCACCCCGACCTTCGGGCGCTAATTTTTGGGCACGGCTATGCCGTGGCCTATTTTTTGCACACGGAGGCCGCCCGCAAAGTCTCGGGCCATTCCGAGTCCGGCGGATGAACTTCTCCCACGCCCCCCACCAAGGCTATAGCCCACCCGATTTTTGGCCATTTTTCCGCTGGGGGTTTTGGCACCACGACCTTCGGGCGCTAATTTTTGGGCCCGACTGTGCCCGTGGCCTAGTTTTGGCACACGGAGGCGGCCCACAAAGTCTCGGCCCATTCCGAGTCCGGCGGACGAACTTCGCCCACGCCCCCCACCAAGGCCATAGCCCACCCGTTTTTTGGCCATTTTTCCGCTGGGGGGTTTTGGCACCACGACCTTCGGGCGCTAATTTTTGGGCGCGGCTGTGCCCGTGGCCTAGTTTTGGCACACGGAGGCGGCCCACAAAGTCTCGGCCCATTCCGAGTCCGGCGGACGAACTTCGCCCACGCCCCCCACCAAGGCCATAGCCCATACGTTTTTTGGCCATTTTTCCGCTGGGGGGTTTTGGCACCACGACCTTCGGGCGCTAATTTTTGGGCGCGGCTGTGCCCGTGGCCTAGTTTTGGCACACGGAGGCCGCCCACAAAGTCTCGGCCCACTCCGAGTCCGGCGGACGAACTTCGCCCACGCCCCCCACCAAGGCTATAGCCCACCCATTTTTTGGCCATTTGGGGGGTTTTGGCACCACGACCATCGGGTGCTAATTTTTGGGCGCGGCTGTGCCCGTGGACTATTTTTTGCACACAGAGGCCGTCCGTAAAGTCTCGGGCCATTCCGAGTCCTACGGACGAACTTCGCCCAAGCCCCCCACCAAGGCTATAGCCCACCCGATTTTTGGCCATTTTTCCGCTGGGGGGTTTTGGCACCCCGACCTTCGGGCGCTAATTTTTTGGCACGGCTATGCCGTGGCCTATTTTTTGCACACGAAGGCCGCCCGCAAAGTCTTGGGCCATTCCGAGTCCGGCGGATGAACTTCGCCCACGCCCCCCATCAAGGCTATAGCCCACCCGATTTTTGGCCATTTTTCCGCTGGGGGGTTTTGGCACCATGACCTTCGGGCGCCAATTTTTGGGCGCGGCTGTGCCCGTGGCCTAGTTTTGGTACATGGAGGCGGCCCACAAAGTCTCGGCCCATTCCGAGTCATGGACGAACTTCGCCCCCCCAAGGCTATAGGACACCCGTTTTTTGGCCAGTTGGGGGGTTTTGGCACCACGACCATCGGGTGCTAATTTTTGGGCGCGGCTGTGCCCGTGGCCTATTTTTCGCACATGGAGGCCGCCCGCAAAGTCTCGTGCCATTCCTAGCCAGCGGACGAACCACGCCCCCACCAAGGCTATAGCCCACCCGATTTTTGGCCATTTTTCCGCTAGGGGGTTTTGGCACCACGACCTTCGGGCACTAATTTTTGGGCACGGCTATGCCGTGGCCTATTTTTTGCACACGGAGGCCGCCCGCAAAGTCTCGGGCCATTCCGAGTCCGGCGGATGAACTTCGCCCACACCCCCCACCAAGGCTATAGCCCACCCGATTGTTGGCCATTTTTCCGCTGGGGGGTTTTGGCACCACGACCTTCGGGCGCTAATTTTTGGGCACGGCTGTGCTCGTGGCCTAGTTTTGGCACACGGAGGCGGCCCGCAAAGTCTCGGCCCATTCCGAGTCCGGCGGACGAACTTCGCCCACGCCCCCCACCAAGGCCATAGCCCACCCGTTTTTTGTCCATTTGGGGGGTTTTGGCACCCCGACCTTCGGGCACTAATTGTTGGGCGCAGCTATGCCCGTGGCCTATTTTTGGCACACGGAGGCCGCCCGCAAAGTCTCGAGCCATTCCGAGTCCAGCGGACGAACATCGCCCACGCCCCCCACCAAGGCTATAGCCCACCCGTTTTTTGGCCATTTGGGGGGTTTTGGCACCCCGACCTTCGTGCGCAAATTTTTGGGCGCGGGTGTGGCTGTGACCTAATTTTTGGGCGCGGCTGTGCCCATTGCCTGTTTTTGGCACACGGAGGCCGCCCGCAAAGTCTCGGACCATTCCGAGTCCGGCGGACAAACTTCGCACACGCCCCCCACCAAGGCTATAGCCCACCCGATTTTTGGCCATTTTTCCGCTGGGGGTTTTTGGCACCACGATCTTCGGGCGCTAATTTTTGGGCGCGGCTGTGCCCGTGGCCTAGTTTTGGTACACGGAGGCGGCCCACAAAGTCTCGGCCCATTCCGAGTCCGGCGGACGAACTTCGCCCACGCCCCCCACCAAGGCTATAGCCCACCCGTTTTTTGGCCTTTTGGGGGGTTTTGGCACCACGACCATCGGGTGCTAATTTTTGGGTGCGGCTGTGCCCGTGGCCTATTTTTGGCACATGGAGGCCGCCCGCAAAGTCTCGTGCCATTCCTAGCCCGGCGGACGAACTTCGCCCACGCCCCCCACCAAGGCTATAGCCCACCCGATTTTTGGCCATTTTTCCGCTGGGGGGTTTTGGCACCCCGACCTTCGGGCACTAATTTTTGGGCACGGCTATGCCGTGGCCTATTTTTTGCACACGGAGGCCGCCCACAAAGTCTCGGGCCATTCCGAGTCCGGCGGATGAACTTCGCCCACACCCCCCACCAAGGCTATAGCCCACCCGATTTTTGGCCATTTTTCCGCTGGGGGGTTTTGGCACCACGACCTTCGGGCACTAATTTTTGGGCGCGGCTGTGCCCGTGGCCTAGTTTTGGCACACGGAGGCGGCCCGCAAAGTCTCGGCCCATTCCGAGTCCGGCGGACGAACTTCGCCCACGCCCCCCACCAAGGCCATAGCCCACCCGTTTTTTGTCCATTTGGGGGGTTTTGGCACCCCGACCTTCGGGCACTAATTGTTGGGCGCAGCTATGCCCGTGGCCTATTTTTGGCACACGGAGGCCGCCCGCAAAGTCTCGGGCCATTCCGAGTCCAGCGGACGAACTTCGCCCACGCCCCCCACCAAGGCTATAGCCCACCCGATTTTTGGCCATTTGGGGGGTTTTGGCACCCCGACCTTCGTGCGCAAATTTTTGGGCGCGGGTGTGGCCGTGACCTAATTTTTGGGCGCGGCTGTGCCTATTGCCTGTTTTTGGCACACGGAGGCCGCCGACAAAGTCTCGGACCATTCCGAGTCCGGCGGACAAACTTCGCACACGCCCCCCACCAAGGCTATAGCCCACCCGATTTTTGGCCATTTTTCCGCTGGGGGGTTTTGGCACCCCGACCTTCGGGCGCTAATTTTTGGGCGCGGGTGTGCCCGTGGCCTCTTTTTGGCACACGGAGACTGCCCCCAATGTTTCGTGCCATTCCGAGTCCGGCGGACAAACTACGCCCCCACCAAGGCTATAGCCCACCCGATTTTTGGCCATTTTCCGCTGGGGGTTTTGGCACCCCGACCTTCGGGCGCTAATTTTTGGGCGCGGCTATGCCCGTGACCTATTTTTCACGGAGGCCACCCAGAAAGTCTCGGGCCATTCACGAGTCCAGGCGGACGAACTTCGCCACGCCCCCACCAAGGCTATAGCCCACCGTTTTTGGCCATTTGGGGGTTTTGGCACCCGACCTTCGGGCTCTAATTTTTAGGCGCAGCTATGCCGTGGCCTATTTTTGGCACACGGAGGCCGCCCGCAAAGTCTCGGGCCATTCCGAGTCAGCGGACGAACTTCGCCACGCCCCCACCAAGGCTATAGCCCACCCGATTTTTGGCCATTTGGGGTTTTGGCACCCCGACCTTCGTGCGCAAATTTTTGGCGCGGGTGTGGCGTGACCTAATTTTTGGCGCGGCTGTGCCCATTGCAGTTTTGGCACACGGAGGCCGCCCACAAAGTCTCGGACCATTCCGAGTCCGGCGGACAAACCGCTGCGCCCCCACCAAGGCTATAGCCCACCCGATTTTTGGCCATTTTTCCGCTGGGGTTTTGGCACCCGACCTTGGGCGCTAATTTTTGGCGCGGCTATGCCCGTGGCCTATTTTTACACCACGGAGGCCACCCAGAAAGTCTCGGGCCATTATGAGTCCGGCGGACGAACACGCCCCCCCAAGGCTATAGCCCACCGTTTTTGGCCATTTGGGGGTTTTGGCACCCGACCTTCGGGCTCTAATTTTTTGCGGGTGTGCCCGTGGCCTAATTTTTGGGCGGCTGTGCCCATGGCCTGTTTTGGCGCCACGATGGCCGCCGAAAAGTCTCGGACCATTCCGAGTCCGAGGCGGACGAACTTCGCCCATGCCCCACCAAGGCTATAGCCCACCCGATTTTTAGCCATTTTTCCGCTGGGGGTTTGGCACCCCGACCTTGGCGCTAATTTTTGGCGCGGCTATGCCCGTGGCCTCTTTTACACGGAGACTGCCCCCAATGTTTCGTGCCATTCCGAGTCCGGCGGACAAACTTTACGCCCCCACCAAGGCTATAGCCCACCCGATTTTTGGCCATTTTTCGCTGGGGTTTTGGCACCCCGACCTTGGGCGCTAATTTTTAGGCGGCTATGCCCGTGGCCTATTTTGGCACCACGGAGGCCACCCAGAAAGTCTCGGGCCATTACGAGTCCGGCGGACGAACTTCGCCCACGCCCCCCACCAAGGCTATAGCCCACCCGTTTTTTGGCCATTTGGGGGGTTTTGGCACCCCGACCTTCGGGCTCTAATTTTTGGGCATGGGTGTGCCCGTGGCCTAATTTTTGGGTGCGGCTGTGTCCATGGCCTGTTTTGGCGCACGAGGCCGCCCCAAAAGTCTCGGACCATTCCGAGTCCGGCGGACGACCTTCGCCCAGGCCCCCCACCACGGCTATAGCCCACCCGATTTTTGGCCATTTTTCCGCTGGGGGGTTTTGGCACCCCGACCTTCGGACTCTAATTTTTGGGCGCGGCTATGCCCGTGGCCTATTTTTTGCACACGGAGGCCGCCCGCAAAGTTTCGGGCCAGTCCGAGTCCGGCGGATGAAATTTCGCCCACGCCCCCCACCAAGGCTATAGCCCACCCGATTTTTGGCCATTTTTCCGCTGGCGGGTTATGTCACCCCTACCTTCGGGCAATAATGTTTGGGCTCGGCTGTGTCCGTGTCCTAGTTATGGCACCCCGACGCTGCCCGCAAAGTCTCGGGCCCTTCTGAGTCAGGACAATTTTAAGCCCCCACCAAGGCTATAGCCCACCCGTTTTTGGCCATTTGGGGGTTTTGGCACCCGACCTTCGGGTGCTAATTTTTAGCGCGGCTGTGCCGTGGCCTATTTTGGCACACGGAGGCCACCGCAAAGTCTCGGGCCATTCCAAGCCAGCGGACGAACCCGCCCCCACCAAGGCTATAGCCCACCCGATTTTTGGCCATTTTTCCGCTGGGGGGTTTTGGCACCCCGACCTTCAGGCACTAAATTTTGGACGCGGCTGTGCCCGTGGCCTATTTTTGGTGCACGGTGACCAGCCGCAAATTCTCGGGCCATTCCGAGTCCGGCGGACGAACTTCGCCCACGCCCCCCACCAAGGCTATAGCCCACCCGTTTTTTGGCCATTTGGGGGGTTTTGGCACCCCGACCTTCGGGTGCTAATTTTTGGGCGCGGCTGTGCCCGTGGCCTATTTTTGGCACATGGAGGCCGCCCGCAAAGTCTCGTGCCATTCCTAGCCCGGCGGACGAACTTCGCCCACGCCCCCCACCAAGGCTATAGCCCACCCGATTTTTGGCCATTTTTCCACTGGGGGGTTTTGGCACCCCGACCTTCGGGCATTAAATTTTGGGCGCGACTGTGCCCGTGGCCTATTTTTAGCGCCCGGAGGCCACCCGCAATGTCTCGGGCCATTCCGAGTCCGGCGGACGAACTTCGCCCACGCCCCCCACCAAGGCTATAGCCCACCCGATTTTTGGCCATTTTTCCACTGGGGGGTTTTGGCACCCCGACCTTCGGGGGCTAATTTTTGGGCGCGGCTATGCCCGTGGCCTATTTTTGGCACACGGAGGCCGCCCGCAAAGTCTAGGGCCATTCCGAGTCCGGCGGACGAACTTCGCCCACGCCCCCCACCAAGGCTATAGCCCACCCGTTTTTTGGCCATTTGGGGGGTTTTGGCACCCCGACCTTCGGGTGCTAATTTTTGGGCGCGGCTGTGCCCGTGGCCTATTTTTGGCACACGGAGGCCGCCCGCAGAGTCTCATGCCATTCCTAGTCCGGCGGACGAACTTCGCCCACGCCCCCCACCACGGCTATTGCCCACCGGATTTTGGCCATTTTTCCGCTGGGGGTTTTGGCACCCCAACCTTAGTGCTAATTTTTGGGCGGCTGTGCCCGTGGCCTATTTTTGGCACACGGAGGCCGCCCGCAGAGTCTCATGCCATTCCTAGTCCGGACGAACTTCGCCACGCCCCCACCAAGGCTATAGCCCACCCGTTTTTAGCCATTTTGGGGTTTTGGCTCCCGACCTTCGGGTGCTAATTTTTAGGCGGCTGTGCCCGTGGCATATTTTTGGCACACGGAGGTCACCCGCAATGTCTCGGGCCATTCCAAGTCCGGCGGACGAACTTCGCCCACGCCCCCCACCAAGGCTATAGCCCACCCGATTTTTGGCCCTTTTTCCGCTGGGGGGTTTTGCCACCCCGACCTTCGGGGGCTAATGCTTGGGCGCGTCTATGCCCGTGGCCTATTTTGGCACACGGAGGCTGCCCGCAAAGTCTAGGGCCATTCCGAGTCAGCGGACGAACCGCCCCCAAGGCTATAGCCCACCCGTTTTTGGCCATTTGGGGTTTTGGCACCCGGCGTTCGGGTGTTAGTTTTTGGGCGCGGCTGTGCCCGTGGCCTATTTTTGGCAGACGGAGGCCGCCCGCAGAGTCTCATACCATTCCTAGTCCGGCGGACGAACTTCGCCCACGCCCCCCACCAAGGCTATTGCCCACCCGATTTTTGGCCATTTTTCCACTGGGGGGTTTTGGCACCCCGACCTTCGGGTGCTAATTTTTGGGCGCGGCTATGCCCGTGGCCTATTTTTGGCACACGGAGGCCGCCCGCAAAGTCTAGGGCCATTCCGAGTCCGGCGGACGAACTTCGCCCACGCCCCCCACCAAGGCTATAGCCCACCCGATTTTTGGCCATTTGGGGGGTTTTGGTACCCCGACCTTCGGGGGCTAATTTTTGGGCGCGGCTGTGCCCGTGGCCTATTTTTGGCACACGGAGGCAGCCCGCAAAGTGTCCTGCCATTCCTAGTCCGGCGGACGAACTTCGCCCACGCCCCCCAACAAGGCTATAGCCCACCCGATTTTTGGCCATTTTTCCGCTGGGGGGTTTTGGCACCCCGACCATCGGGCACTAAATTTTGGGCGCGGCTGTGCCCGTGGCCTATTTTTGGCGCACGGAGACCACCCGCAAAATCTCGGGCCATTCGGAGTCCGGCGGACGAACTTCACCCACGCCCCCCACCAAGGCTATAGCCCACCCGTTTTTTGGCCATTTGGGGGGTTTTGGCACCCCGACCTTCGGGTGCTAATTTTTGGGCGCGGCTGTGCCCGTGGCCTATTGTTGGCACACGGAGACCGTCCGCAAAGTCTCGGGCCATTCCTAGTCCGGCGGACGAACTTCGCCCACACCCCCAACAAGGCTATAGCCCACCCGATTTTTGGCCATTTTTCCGCTGGGGGGTTTTGGCACCCCGACCTTCGGGCACTAAATTTTTGACGCGGCTGTGCCAGTGTCCTATTTTTGGCGCACGGAGACCACCCGCAAAGTCTCGGGCCATTCGGAGTCCGGGGGACGAACTTCGCCCACGCCCCCCGCCAAGGCTATAGCCCACCCGTTTTTTGGCCATTTGGGGGGTTTTGGCACCCCGACCTTCGGGCGCTAATTTTTGGACGCGGCTGTGCCCGTGGCCTATTTTTGGCACACGGAGGCCGCCCACAAAGTCTCGGGCCATTCCGAGTCTGGCGGACGAACTTCGCCCACGCCCCCCAGCAAGGCTATAGCCCACGCGTTTTTTGGCCATTTGGGGGGTTTTGGCACCCCGAACTTCGGGCGCTAATTTTTTGGCGCGGCTGTGCCCGTGGCCTACTTTTGGCACACGGAGGCCGCCCGCAAAGTCTCGGGCCATTCTGAATCCGGCGGACGAACTTCGCCCACGCCCCCACCAAGGCTATAGCCCACCCGTTTTTGGCCATTTTCCGCTGGGGGTTTTGGCACCCGACCTTGGTGCTAATTTTTAGCGGCTGTGCCCGTGTCTATTTTGGCACATGGAGGCCGCCCGCAAAGTCTCGGGCCATTCCGAGTCAGGCGCGCCGCCCACGCCCCACCAAGGCTATAGCCCACCCGTTTTTTGGCCATTTGGGGGATTTTGGCTCCCCGACCTTCGGGTGATAATTTTTGTGCGCGGCTGTGCCCGTGGCCTATTTTTAGCATACGGAGGCCGCCCGTAAAGTCTCGGGCCATTCCGAATCCGGCGGACAAACTTCGCCCACGCCCCCCACCAAGGCTATTGCCCACCCGTTTTTTGGCCATTTGGGGGGTTTTGGCACCCCGAACTTCGGGCGCTAATTTTTGGCCGCGGCTGTGCCCGTGGCCTATTTTTGGCACACGGACGCCGCCGGCAAAGTCTCGGGCCATTCCGAGTCCGGCGGACGAACTTCGCCCACGCCCGCCACCAAGGCTATAGCCCACCCGTTTTTTGGCCATTTGGGGTGTTTTGGCACCCCGACGTTCGGGCGCTAATTTTGGGTGTGGCTGTGCCCGTGGCCTATTTTTGGCACACGGAGGCCGCCCGCAAAGTCTCGGGCCATTCCGAGTCCGGCGGACGAACTTCGCCCACGCCCCCCACCAAGGCTATAGCCCACCCATTTTTTGGCCATTTGGGGGGTTTTGGCACCCCGACGTTCGGGCGTTAATTTTTGGGCGCGGCTGTGCCCGTGGCCTACTTTTGGCACACGGAGGCTGCCCGCAAAGTCTCGGGCCATTCCGAATCCGGCGGACGAACTTCGCCCACGCCCCCCACCAAGGCTATAGCCCACCCGTTTTTTGGCCATTTTTCCGCTGGGGGGTTTTGGCACCCCGACCTTCGGGTGCTAATTTTTGGGCGCGGCTGTGCCCGTGTCCTATTTTTGGCACATGGAGGCCGCCCGCAAAGTCTCGGGCCATTCCGAGTCCGGCGGGCGAACTTCGCCCACGCCCCCCACCAAGGCTATAGCCCACCCGTTTTTTGGCCATTTGGGGGATTTTGGTTCCCCGACCTTCGGGTGATAATTTTTGTGCGCGGCTGTGCCCGTGGCCTATTTTTAGCACACGGAGGCCGCCCGTAAAGTCTCGGGCCATTCCGAATCCGGCGGACAAACTTCGCCCACGCCCCCCACCAAGGCTATTGCCCACCCGTTTTTTGGCCATTTGGGGGGTTTATGCACACCGAACTTCGGGTGCTAATTTTTGGGCGCGGCTGTGCCCGTGGCCTATTTTTGCCACACGGTGGCCGCCCGCAAAGTCTCGGGCCATTCCGAGTCCGGCGGACGAAATTCGCCCACGCCCCCCACCAAGGCCCACCCGTTTTTTGGCCATTTGGGGGGTTTTGGCACCCCGACGTTCGGGCGATAATTTTGGGCGTGGCTGTGCCCGTGGCCTATTTTTGGCACACGGAGGCCGCCCGCAAAGTCTCGGGCCATTCCGAGTCCGGCGGACGAACTTCTCCCACGCCCCCCACCAAGGCTATAGCCCACCCATTTTTTGGCCATTTGGGGGGTTTTGGCACCCCGACGTTCGGGCGTTAATTTTGGGCGCGGCTGTGCCCATGGCCTATTTTTGGTACACGGAGGCCGCCCGCAAAGTCTCGGGCCATTCCGAGGTCAGGACGAACCGCCCCCACCAAGGCTATAGCCCACCCATTTTTTGGCCATTTGGGGAGTTTTGGCACCCCGACGTTCGCGCGTTAATTTTGGGCGCGGCTGTGCCCATGGCCTATTTTTGGTACACGGAGGCCGCCCGCAAAGTCTCGGGCTATTCCGAGTCCGGCGGATGAACTTCGCCCACGCCCCCCACCAAGGCTATAGCCTACCCGTTTTTTGGCCATTTGGGGGGTTTTGGCACCCCGACCTTCGGGCGCTAATTTTTGGGCGCGGCTGTGCCCGTGGCCTATTTTTAGCACACGGAGGCTGCCCGCAAAGTCTCGGGCCATTCCGAGTCCGGCGGACGAACTTCGCCCACCCCCCCACCAAGGCTATAGCCCACCCGTTTTTTGGCCATTTGGGGGGTTTTGGCACCCCGACCTTCGGGCGCTAATTTTTGGGCGCGGCTGTGCCCATGGCCTACAGCACGGAGGCCGCCCGCAAAGTCTCGGGCCATTCCGAATCCGAGCGGACGAACCGCCCCGCCCCCCAAGGCTATAGCCCACCCGTTTTTGGACATTTTTCCGCTGGGGGTTTTGGCACCCCGACCTTCGGGTGCTAATTTTTGGCGTGCTGTGCCCGTGTCCTATTTTGGCACATGGAGCCGCCCGCAATGTCTCGGGCCATTCCGAGTCCGGCGGGCGAACTCCACGCCCCCACCAAGGCTATAGCCCACCCGTTTTTGGACATTTTTCCGCTGGGGGTTTTGGCACCCGACCTTGTGCTAATTTTTGGGCGCGGCTGTGCCCGTGTCCTATTTTTGGCACATGGAGCCGCCCGCAAAGTCTCGGGCCATTCCGAGTCCGGACGAACCGCCACGCCCCCACCAAGGCTATAGCCCACCCCGTTTTTGGCCATTTGGGGTTTGGCACCCCGACCTTCGGGCGCTAATTTTTAGAAGCGGCTGTGCCCGTGGCCTACAGCACGGAGGCCGCCCGCAAAGTCTCGGGCCATTCGAATCCAGGACGAACTTCGCACACGCCCCCCACCCAGGCCATAGCCCACCCGTTTTTTGGCCATTTTTCCGCTGGGGGGTTTTGGCACCCCGACCTTCGGGTTCTAATTTTTGGGCGCGGCTGTGCCCGTGTCCTATTTTTGGCACATGGAGGCACCCGCAAAGTCTCGGGCCATTCCGAGTCCGGCGGACGAACTTCGCCCACGCCCCCCACCAAGGCTATAGCCCACCCGTTTTTTGGACATTTTTCCGCTGGGGGGTTTTGGCACCCCGACCTTCGGGTGCTAATTTTTGGGCGCGGCTGTGCCCGTGTCCTATTTTTGGCACATGGAGGCCGCCCGCAAAGTCTCGGGCCATTCCGAGTCCGGCGGGCGAACTTCGCCCACGCCCCCCACCAAGGCTATAGCCCACCCGTTTTTTGGCCATTTGGGGGATTTTGGCTCCCCGACCTTCGGGTGATAATTTTTGTGCGCGGCTGTGCCCGTGGCCTATTTTTGGCACATGGAGGCCGCCCGCAAAGTCTCGGGCCATTCCGAGTCAGTAGGCGAACCGCCACGCCCCCACCACGGCTATAGCCCACCCGTTTTTTGGACATTTTTCCGCTGGGGGGTTTTGGCACCCTGACCTTCTGGTGCTAATTTTTGGGCGCGGCTGTGCCCGTGGCCTACTTTTGGCATACGGAGGCCGCCCGCAAAGTCTCGGGCCATTCCGAACCCGGCGGACGAACTTCGCCCACGCCCCTCCACCAAGGCTATAGCCCACCCGTTTTTTGGACATTTTTCCGCTGGGGGGTTTTGGCACCCCGTCCTTCGGGTGCTAATTTTTGGGCGCGGCTGTGCCCGTGTCCTATTTTTGGCACATGGAGGCCGCCCGCAAAGTCTCGGGCCATTCCGAGTCCGGCGGGCGAACTTCGCCCACGCCCCCCACCAAGGCTATAGCCCACCCGTTTTTTGGACATTTTTCCGCTGGGGGGTTTTGGCACCCTGACCTTCTGGTGCTAATTTTTGGGCGCGGCTGTGCCCGTGGCCTACTTTTGGCATACGGAGGCCGCCCGCAAAGTCTCGGGCCATTCCGAATCCGGCGGACGAACTTCGCCCACGCCCCTCCACCAAGGCTATAGCCCACCCGTTTTTTGGACATTTTTCCGCTGGGGGGTTTTGGCACCCCGACCTTCGGGTGCTAATTTTTGGGCGCGGCTGTGCCCGTGTCCTATTTTTGGCACATGGAGGCCGCCCGCAAAGTCTAGGGCCATTCCGAGTCCGGCGGACGAACTTCGCCCACGCCCCCCACCAAGGCTATAGCCCACCCGTTTTTTGGCCATTTGGGGGGTTTTGGCACCCCGGCCTTCGGGCGCTAATTTTTGGAAGCGGCTGTACCCGTGGCCTACTTTTGGCACACGGAGGCCGCCCGCAAAGTCTCGGGCCATTCCGAATCCGGCGGACGAACTTCGCCCACACCCCCCACCAAGGCTATAGCCCACCCGTTTTTTGGCCATTTTTCCGCTGGGGGGTTTTGGCACCCCGACCTTCGGGTGCTAATTTTTGGGCGCGGCTGTGCCCGTGTCCTATTTTTGGCACATGGAGGCTGCCCGCAAAGTCTCGGGCCATTCCGAGTCCGGCGGACGAACTTCGCCCACGCCCCCCACCAAGGCTATAGCCCACCCGTTTTTTGGACATTTTTCCGCTGGGGGGTTTTGGCACCCCGACCTTCGGGTGCTAATTTTTGGGCGCGGCTGTGCCCGTGTCCTATTTTTGGCACATGGAGGCCGCCCGCAAAGTCTCGGGCCATTCCGAGTCCGGCGGGCGAACTTCGCCCACGCCCCCCACCAAGGCTATAGCCCACCCGTTTTTTGGCCATTTGGGGGATTTTGGCTCCCCGACCTTCGGGTGATAATTTTTGTGCGCGGCTGTGCCCGTGGCCTATTTTTAGCACACGGAGGCCGCCCGTAAAGTCTCGGGCCATTCCGAATCCGGCGGACAAACTTCGCCCACGCCCCCCACAAAGGCTATTGCCCACCCGTTTTTTGGCCATTTGGGGGGTTTTGGCACCCCGAACTTCGGGCGCTAATTTTTGGCCGTGGCTGTGCCTGTGGCCTATTTTTGGCACACGGAGTCCGCCGGCAAAGTCTCGGGTCATTCCGAGTCCGACGGACGAACTTCGCCCACGCCCGCCACCAAGGCTATAGCCCACCCGTTTTTTGGCCATTTGGATGGTTTTGGCACCCCGACCTTCGGGCGCTAATTTTTGGGTGCGGCTGTGCCCGTGGTCTATTTTTGGCACACGGAGGGCGGTCGCAAAGTCTCGGGCCATTCGAGTCAGCGGACGAACCGCCCACGCCCCCCAAGGCTATAGATTTTTGGCCATTTGGGGGTTTTGACCTTCGGGCGCTAATTTTTTTGGAATCATATTTTTGGCACACGGAGGCCGCCCGTAAAGTCTCGGGCCATTCCGAATTTCGGCCATTTGGGGTTTGGCACCTTGGCAAAGGCCTACCTCGGGCCATTGTCAAGGCGCCCACCCGTTTTTGGCCATTTTTTGGGGGTTTTGGCACCCCGACCTTGGTGCTAATTTTTGGCGTGGCTGTGCCCGTGGCTATTTTTGGCACATGTCTCGGGCCATTCACCAAGGCTATAAGCCCACCCGTTTTTGGCCAACCCGGGCCCACATGCAAAGTCTCGGGCCATTCCGATTTACGCCCCCACCAAGGCTATAGCCCACCCGTTTTTGGACATTTTTCCGCTGGGGGTTTTGGCACCCCGACCGGGTGCTAATTTTGGGCGGCTGTGCCCGTGTCCTATTTTGGCACATGGAGGCCGCCCGCAAAGTCTCGGGCCATTCCGAGTCCGGCGGGCGAAGCCACGCCCCCACCAAGGCTATAGCCCACCCGTTTTTGGCCATTTGGGGATTTTGGCTCCCGACCTTGGGTGATAATTTTTGTACTGTGCCCGTGGCTATTTTTGCCGCCCGTAAAGTCTCGGGCCATTCGAATCGGACAAACTTGGCTATTGCCCACCCGTTTTTGGCCATTTTTTTCGGGCGCTAATTTTTGGCCGTGGCTGTGCCTGTGGCCTATTTTGGCACACGGAGGCCGCCGGCAAAGTCTCGGGCCATTCCGAGTGCCCGCCACCAAGGCTATAGTCCACCCGTTTTTTGGCCATTTGGATGGTTTTGGCACCCCGACCTTCGGGCGCTAATTTTTGGATGCGGCTGTGCCCGTGGCCTATTTTTGGCACACGGAGGCCGCCCGCAAAGTCTCGGGCCATTCCGAGTCCGGCGTACAAACTTCGACCACGCCCCCCACCAAGGCTCTAGCCCAACCGATTTTTGGCCATTTGGGAGGTTTTGGCACCCCTACCTTCGGGCGCCTATTTTTGGGCGCGGCTGTTCCCGTGGCATATTTTTGGCACACGGAGGCCGCCCGTAAAGTCTCGGGCCATTCCGAATCGGGCGGACGAACTTCGCCCACGCCCCCAACCAAGGCTATAGCCCACCCGTTTTTTGGCCATTTTTCCGCTGGGGGGTTTTGGCACCCCGACCATCGTGTACTAATTTTTGGGCGTGGCTGTGCCCGTAGCCTATTTTTGGCACACGGAGGCCACCTGCAAAGTCTCGGGCCATTCCGAATCCTGCGGGCGAACTTCGCCCACGCCCCCCACCAAGGCTATAGCCCACCCGTTTTTTGGCCATTTGGGGGGTTTTGTCACCCCGACCTTCGGGCGCTAATTTTTGGGCGCGGCTGTGCCCGTGGCCTAATTTTGGCACACGGAGGCCGCCCGCAAAGTCTCGGGCCATTCCGAATCCGGCGGACGAACTTCGCCCACGCCCCCCACCAAGGCTATAGCCCACCCGTTTTTTGGCCATTTGGGGGGTTTTGGCACCCCGACCTTGGCGCTAATTTTTGCGGCTGTGCCCGTGGCCTACAGCACCACGGAGGCCGCCCGCAAAGTCTCGGGCCATTCGAATCCGGCGGACGAACCGCCACGCCCCCACCAAGGCTATAGCCCACCCGTTTTTTGGCCATTTTTACGCTGGGGGGTTTTGGCACCCCGACCTTCGGGTGCTAATTTTTGGGTGCGGCTGTGCCCGTGTCCTATTTTTGGCACACGGAGGCCGCCCGCAAAGTCTTGGGCCATTCCGAGTCCGGCGGGCGAACTTCGCCCACGCCCCCCACCAAGGCTATAGCCCACCCGTTTTTTGGCCATTTGGGGGGTTTTGGCACCCCGACCTTCTGGTGCTAATTTTTGGGCGCGGCTGTGCCCGTGGCCTACTTTTGGCACACGGAGGCCGCCCACAAAGTCTCGGGCCATTCCGAATCCGGCGGACGAACTTCGCCCACGCCCCCCACCAAGGCTATAGCCCACCCGTTTTTTGGACATTATTCCGCTGGGGGGTTTTGGCACCCCGACCTTCGGGTGCTAATTTTTGGGCGCGGCTGTGCCCGTGTCCTATTTTTGGCACATGGAGGCCGCCCACAAAGTCTCGGGCCATTCCGAGTCCGGCGGACGAACTTCGCCCACGCCCCCCACCAAGGCTATAGCCCACCCGTTTTTTGGCCATTTGGGGGGTTTTGGCACCCCGACCTTCGGGCGCTAATTTTTGGAAGCGGCTGTGCCCGTGGCCTACTTTTGGCACACGGAGGCCGCCCGCAAAGTCTCGGGCCATTCCGAATCCGGCGGACAGCCACGCCCCCACCAAGGCTATAGCCCACCCGTTTTTGGCCATTTGGGGGTTTTGGCACCCCGACCTTCGGTGCTAATTTTTGGCGGCTGTGCCTGTGGCCTAGCACGGAGGCCGCCCGCAAAGTCTCGGGCCATTCGAATCCGGTGCCCCCCACCAAGGCTATAGCCCACCCGTTTTTTGGCCATTTTTCCGCTGGGGGGTTTTGGCACCCCGACCTTCGGGTGCTAATTTTTGGGTGCGGCTGTGCCCGTGTCCTATTTTTGGCACACGGAGGCCGCCCGCAAAGTCGTTGGCCATTCCGAGTCCGGCGGGCGAACTTCGCCCACGCCCCCCACCAAGGCTATAGCCCACCCGTTTTTTGGCCATTTGGGGGATTTTGGCACCCCGACCTTCGGGTGATAATTTTTGTGCGCGGCTGTGCCCGTGGCCTATTTTTAGCACACGGAGGCCGCCCGTAAAGTCTCGGGCCATTCCGAATCCGGCGGACAAACTTCGCCCACGCCCCCCACCGAGGCTATTGCCCACCCGTTTTTTGGCCATTTGGGTTTGGCACCCCGAACTTCGGGCGCTAATTTTTGGGCGCGGCTGTGCCCGTGGCCTATTTTTGGCACACGGAGGCCGCCGGAAAAGTCTCGGGCCATTCCGAGCCCGGCGGACGAACTTCGCCCACGCCCCCCACCAAGGCTATAGCCCACCCGTTTTTTGGCCATTTGGATGCTTTTGGCACCCCGACCTTCGGGCTCTAATTTTTGGGTACGGCAGTGCCCGTGGTCTATTTTTGGCACACAGAGGCCGGTCGCAAAGTCTCGGGCCATTCGGAGTCCGGCGGACGAACTTCGCCCACGCCCCCTACCAAGGCTATAGCCCACCAATTTTTTGGCCATTTGGGGGGTTTTGGCACCCCGACCTTCGGGCGCTAATTTTTGGATGCGGCTGTGCCAGTGGCCTATTTTTGGCACATGGAGGCCGCCGGCAAAGTCTCGGGCCATTCCGAGTCCGGCGGACGATCTTCGCCCACGCCCCCCACCAAGGCTATAGCCCACCCGATTTTGGACATTTGGGGGGTTTTGTAACCCCGACCTTCGGGCACTAATTTTTGGGCGCGCCTGTGCCCGTGGCCTACTTTTGGCACACGGAGGCCGCCCGCAAAGTCTCGGGCCATTCCGAATCCGGCGGACGAACTTCGCCCACGCCCCCCACCAAGGCTATAGCCCACCCGTTTTTTGGCCATTTTTCCGCTGGGGGGTTTTGGCACCCCGACCTTCGGGTGCTAATTTTTGGGTGCGGCTGTGCCCGTGTCCTATTTTTGGCACACGGAGGCCGCCCGCAAAGTCGTGGGCCATTCCGAGTCCGGCGGGCGAACTTCGCCCACGCCCCCCACCAAGGCTATAGCCCACCCGTTTTTTGGCCATTTGGGGGATTTTGGCACCCCGACCTTCGGGCGATAATTTTTGTGCGCGGCTGTGCCCATGGGCTATTTTTGGCACACGGAGGCCGCCCGCAAAGTCTCGGGCCATTCCGAGTCCGGCGGGCGAACTTCGCCCACGCCCCCCACCAAGGCTATAGCCCACCCGTTTTTTGGCCATTTGGGGGATTTTGGCACCCCGACCTTCGGGTGATAATTTTTGTGCACGGCAGTGCCCGTGGCCTATTTTTGGCACACGGAGGCCGCCCGTAAAGTCTCGGGCCATTCCGAGTCCGGCGGACGAGCTTCGCCCACGCCCCCCACCAAGGCTATAGCCCACCCGATTTTGGACATTTGGGGGGTTTTGTAACCCCGACCTTCGGGCGCTAATTTTTGGGCGCGCCTGTGCCCGTGGCCTACTTTTGGCACACGGAGGCCGCCCGCAAAGTCTCGGGCCATTCCGAATCCGGCGGACGAACTTCGCCCACGCCCCCCACCAAGGCTATAGCCCACCCGTTTTTTGGCCATTTTTCCGCTGGGGGGTTTTGGCACCCCGACCTTCGGGTGATAATTTTTGTGCGCGGCTGTGCCCGTGGCCTATTTTTAGCACACGGAGGCCGCCCGTAAAGTCTCGGGCCATTCCGAATCCGGCGGACAAACTTCGCCCACGCCCCCCACCGAGGCTATTGCCCACCCGTTTTTTGGCCATTTGGGTTTGGCACCCCGAACTTCGGGCGCTAATTTTTGGGCGCGGCTGTGCCCGTGGCCTATGGCACACGGAGGCCGCCGGAAAAGTCTCGGGCCATTCCGAGCCCGGCGGACGAACTTCGCCCACGCCCCCCACCAAGGCTATATAGCCCACCCGTTTTTTGGCCATTTGGATGCTTTTGGCACCCCGACCTTCGGGCTCTAATTTTTGGGTACGGCAGTGCCCGTGGGCTATTTTTGGCACAGGGAGGCCGCCGGCCAAGTCTCGGGCCATTCGGAGTCAGGCGGACGAACTTCGCCACGCCCTACCAAGGCTATAGCCCACCAATTTTTGGCCATTTGGGGTTTTGGCACCCGACCTTGGGCGCTAATTTTTGGATGCGGCTGTGCCAGTGGCCTATTTTTGGCACATGGAGGCCGCCGGCAAAGTCTCGGGCCATTCCGAGTCCGGCGGACGATCTTCGCCCACGCCCCCGACCAAGGCTATAGCCCACCCGATTTTGGACATTTGGGGGGTTTTGTAACCCCGACCTTCGGGCGCTAATTTTTGGGCGCGCCTGTGCCCGTGGCCTAACTTTGGCACACGGAGGCCGCCCGCAAAGTCTCGGGCCATTCCGAATCCGGCGGACGAACTTCGCCCACGCCCCCCACCAAGGCTATAGCCCACCCGTTTTTTGGCCATTTTTCCGCTGGGGGGTTTTGGCACCCCGACCTTCGGGTGCTAATTTTTGGACGCGGCTGTGCCCGTGGCCTTTTTTTGGCACACGGAGGCCGCCCGCAAAGTCTCGGGTCATTCCGAGTCCGGCGGGCGAACTTCGCCCACGCCCCCCACCAAGGCTATAGCCCACCCGTTTTTTGGCCATTTTGGGGATTTTGGCACCCCGACCTTCGGGCGATAATTTTTGTGCGTGGCTGCGTCCGTGGCCTATTTTTGGCACACGGAGGCCGCCCATAAAGTCTCGGGCCATTCCGAGTCCGGCGGACGAACTTCGCCCACGCCCCCCACCAAGGCTATAGCCCACCCGTTTTTTGGCCATTTGGGGGATTTTGGCACCCCGACCTTCGGGTGCTAATTTTTGTGCGTGGCTGCGCCCGTGGCCTATTTTTGGCACATGGAGGCCGCCCATAAAGTCTCGGGCCATTCCGAGTCAGTGGACGAACCGCCACGCCCCCACCAAGGCTATAGCCCACCGTTTTTGGCCATTTGGGATTTTGGCACCCGACCTTCGGGCGATAATTTTTGTCTGTGGCTGTGCCCATGGGCTATTTTGGCACACGGAGGCCGCCCGCAAAGTCTCGGGCCATTCCGAGTCAGGCGGGCGAACTTCGCCACGCCCCCACCAGGCTATAGCCCACCCGTTTTTGGCCATTTGGGGGATTTTGGCACCCGACCTTGGGTGATAATTTTTGTGCGGCCGTGCCCGTGGCCTATTTTTGGCACGGAGGCCGCCCGTAAAGTCTCGGGCCATTCGAATCCGGCGGACGAACTTACGCCCCCACCAAGGCTATTGCCCACCCGTTTTTGGCCATTTGGGGGTTTTGCTTTTGAACTTGGCGCTAATTTTTGCGGCTGTGCCCCGTGGCCTATTTTTTGGCACATGGAGGCCGCCGGCAAAGTCTCGGGCCATTCGAGTCCGGACGATCTTCGCCACGCCCCCACCAAGGCTATAGCCCACCCGTTTTTTGGCCATTTGGATGGTTTTGGCACCCCGACCTTCGGGTGATAATTTTTGGGTGCGGCTGTGCCCGTGGTCTATTTTTGGCACACGGAGGCCGCCTGCAAAGTCTCGGGCCATTCCGAGTCCGGCGGACAAACTTCGCCCACGCCCCCCACCAAGGCTCTAGCCCAACCGATTTTTGGCCATTTGGGAGGTTTTGGCACCCCGACCTTCGGGCGCCTATTTTTGGGCGCGGCTGTTCCCGTGGCATATTTTTGGCACACGGAGGCCGCCCGTAAAGTCTCGGGCCATTCCGAATCCGGCGGACGAACTTCGCCCACGCCCCCCACCAAGGCTATAGCCCACCCGTTTTTTGGCCATTTGGGGGGTTTTGTCACCCCGACCTTCGGGTGCTAATTTTTTGACTCGGCTGTGCCCGTGGCCTATTTTTGCCACACGGAGGCCGCCCGCTTAGTCTCGGGCCATTCCGAGTCCGGCGGACGAACTTCGCCCACGCCCCCCACCAAGGCTATAGCCCACCCGATTTTTGGCCATTTTTCCGCTGGGGGATTTTGGCACCCCGAACTTCGGGTGCTAATTTTTGGGCGCGGCTGTGCCCATGGCCTATTTTTAGCACACGGAGGCCGTCCGCATAGCCTCGGCCCATTCCGAGTCCGGCAGACAAACTTCGCCCACGCCCCCCACCAAGGCTATAGCCCACCCGTTTTTTGGCCATTTGGGGGGTTTTGGCACCCCGAACTTCGGGTGCTAATTTTTGGGCGCGGCTGTGCCCGTGGCCTATTTTTGGCACACGGAGGCCGCCCGCAAAGTCTCGGGCCATTCCGAGTCCGGCGGACGAACTTCGCCCATGCCCCCCACCTAGGCTTTAGCCTACCCGTTTTTTGGCCATTTCGGGGGTTTTGGTACCCCGACCTTCGGGCGCTAATTTTTGGCCGCGGCTGTGCCCGTGGCCTATTTTTGGCACACGGAGGCCGCCCGCAAAGTCTCGGGCCATTCCGAGTCCGGCGGACGAACTTCACCACGCCCCCACCCAGGCTATATCCCACCCGATTTTGGCCATTTGGGGGTTTTGGCACCCGACCTTGGGCGCTAATTTTGCAGGCCCGGCTGTGCCCGTGGCCTAATTTTGGCACACGGTGGCCGTCCGCAAAGTCTCGGGCCAGTCCGAATCCGGCGGACGAACTTCGCCGACGCCCCCCACCAAGGCTCTAGCCCACCCGTGTTTTGGCCATTTTCCGCTGGGGGTTTTGGCACCCGACCTTCGGGTGCTAATTTTAGACGGCTGTGCCGTGGCCTTTTTTAACACACGGAGGCCGCCCGCAAAGTCTCGGGTCATTCCGAGTCCGGCGGCGAACCACGCCCCCACCAAGGCTATAGCCCACCCGTTTTTGGCCATTTTGGGGATTTTGGCACCCGACCTTCGGGCGATAATTTTTGTGCGTGGCTGCGTCGTGGCCTATTTTTGGCACACGGAGGCCGCCCATAAAGTCTCGGGCCATTCCGAGTCCGGACGAACTTCGCCACGCCCCCACCAAGGCTATAGCCCACCCGTTTTTGGCCATTTGGGGGATTTTGGCACCCGACCTTGGTGCTAATTTTTGTGCGTGGCTGCGCCGTGGCTATTTTTGGCACATGGGCCGCCCATAAAGTCTCGGGCCATTCCGAGTCCAGGCGGACGAACCGCCACGCCCCCCACCAAGGCTATAGCCCACCCGTTTTTTGGCCATTTGGGTGGTTTTGGCACACCGACCTTCGGGCGATAATTTTTGTCTTGGCTGTGCCCATGGGCTATTTTGGCACACGGGGCGCCCAAAGTCTCGGGCCATTCCGAGTCCGGCGGGCGAACTTCGCCACGCCCCACCAAGGCTATAGCCCACCGTTTTTGGCCATTTGGGGATTTTGGCACCCGACCTTGGGTGATAATTTTTGTGCGGCAGTGCCGTAGCCTATTTTTGGCACGGAGGCCGCCCGTAAAGTCTCGGGCCATTCCGAATCCGGCGGACGAACTTCGCCCGCCCCACCAAGGCTATTGCGTTTTTGGCCATTTGGGGGGTTTTGGCACCCCGAACTTCGGGCGCTAATTTTTGGCCGCGGCTGTGCCCGTGGCCTATTTTTGGCACATGGAGGCCGCCGGCAAAGTCTCGGGCCATTCCGAGTCCGGCGGACGATCTTCGCCCACGCCCCCCACCAAGGCTATAGCCCACCCGTTTTTTGGCCATTTGGATGGTTTTGGCACCCCGACCTTCGGGTGATAATTTTTGGGTGCGGCTGTGCCCGTGGTCTGGCCCCCAGCACCACGGAGGCCGCCTGCAAAGTCTCGGGCCATTCCGAGTCCGGCGGACAAACTTCGCCCACGCCCCCCACCAAGGCTCTAGCCCAACCGATTTTTGGCCATTTGGGAGGTTTTGGCACCCCGACCTTCGGGCGCCTATTTTTGGGAGCGGCTGTTCCCGTGGCATATTTTTGGCACACGGAGGCCGCCCGTAAAGTCTCGGGCCATTCCGAATCCGGCGGACGAACTTCGCCCACGCCCCCCACCAAGGCTATAGCCCACCCGATTTTTGGCCATTTGGGGGGTTTGTCACCCGACCTTGGGTGCTAATTTTTGACTCGGCTGTGCCCGTGGCCTATTTTTGCCACCACGGAGGCCGCCCGCAGTCTCGGGCCATTCGAGTCCAGCGGACGAACTTCGCCCCGCCCCCACAAGGCTATAGCCCACCCGATTTTTGGCCATTTTTCGGCTGGGGATTTTGGCACCCAGAACCGGGTGCTAATTTTTGGCGCGGCTGTGCCCATGGCCTATTTAGCACACGGAGGCCGTCCATAGCCTCGGCCCATTCCAGTCCGGCAGACAAACGCCACGCCCCCACCAAGGCTATAGCCCACCGTTTTTGGCCATTTGGGGGTTTTGGCACCCAGACTTGGTGCTAATTTTTGAAGCGGCTGTGCCCGTGGCCTATTTTTGGCACACGGAGGCCGCCCGCAAAGTCTCGGGCCATTCCGAGTCCGGCGGACGAACTTCGCCCATGCCCCCCACCTAGGCTTTAGCCTACCCGTTTTTTGGCCATTTCGGGGGTTTTGGTACCCCGACCTTCGGGCGCTAATTTTTGGCCGCGGCTGTGCCCGTGGCCTATTTTTGGCACACGGAGGCCGCCCGCAAAGTCTCGGGCCACTCCGAGTCCGGCGGACGAACTTCACCCACGCCCCCCACCAAGGCTATAGCCCACCCGATTTTGGCCATTTGGGGGGTTTTGGCACCCCGACCTTCGGGCGCTAATTTTTGGGCCCGGCTGTGCCCATGGCCTACTTTTGGCACACGGAGGCCGTCCGCAAAGTCTCGGGCCATTCCGAATCCGGCGGACGAACTTCGCCCACGCCCCCCACCAAGGCTATAGCCCACCGTTTTTGGCCATTTTTCCGCTGGGGGGTTTTGGCACCCCGACCTTCGGGTGCTAATTTTTGGGCGCGGCTGTGCCCGTGGCCTATTTTTGGCTCACGGAGGCCGCCCGCAAAGTCTCGGGCCATTCCGAGTCTGGCGGGCGAACTTCGCCCATGCCCCCCACCAAGGCTATAGCCCACCCGTTTTTTGGCCATTTGGGGGATTTTGGCACCCCGACCTTCGGGAGATAATTTTTGTGCGCGGCTGTGCCCGTGGTCTATTTTTGGCACACGGAGGCCGCCCGGAAAGTCTCGGGCCATTCCGAGTCCGGCGGACGAACTTCGCCCACGCCCCCCACCAAGGCTATTGCCCACCCGTTTTTTGCCCATTTGGGGGGTTTTGGCACCCCGAACTTCGGGGCCTAATTTTTGGGCGCGGCTGTGCCCGTGGCCTATTTTTGGCACACGGAGGCCGCCATCAAAGTCTCGGGCCATTCCGAGACCGGCGGACGAACTTTGCCTACGCCCCCCACCAAGGCTATGGCCCACCCGATTTTTGGCCATTTGGGGGGTTTTGGCACCCCGACCTTCGGGGGCTAATTTTTGGGCGCGGCTGTGCCCGTGGCCTATTTTTTGCACATGGAGGCCGCCCGCAATGTCTCGGGCCACTCCGAGTCCGGCGGACGAACTTTGCCCACGCCCCCCACCAAGGCTATAGCCCACCCGATTTTTGGCCATTTTTCCGCTGGGGTTTTGGCACCCGACCTTGGTGCTAATTTTTAGGCACGGCTGTGTCCGTGGCCTACACACGGAGGCTCCCATAAAGTCTCGGGCTATTCCGTGTCAGCGGACGAACCGCCACGCCCCCACCAAGGCTATAGCCCACCCGATTTTGGGCATTTTCCGCTGGTGGGTTTTCCACCCGACCTTCGGGCACTAATTTTGTGCGCGGCTGTGCCCGTGTCCTATTTTTGGCACCACGGAGGCCGCCCGTAAAGTCTCGGGCCATTCCGAGTCGGCGAGCGAACTTCGCCCACGCCCCCACAAAGGCTATAGCCCACCGTTTTTGGCCATTTGGGGGTTTTGGCACCGACCTTCGGTTGCTAATTTTTGGAGTGCGGCTGTGCCCGTGGCCTATTTTGGCACATGGAGCCGCTCGCAAAGTCTCGGGCTATTCCGAATCCGGCGGACGAACTTCGCCCACGCCCCCCACCAAGGCTATAGCCCACCCGTTTTTTGGCCATTTGGGGGGTTTCGGCACCCCGACCTTCGGGCGCTAATTTTTGGGCGCGGCTGTGCCCGTGGCCAATTTTTGGCACACGGAGGCCGCCCGCAAAGTCTCGGGCCATTCCGAGGCCGGCGGACGAACTTCCCCCACGACCCCCACCAAGGCTATAGCCCACCCGTTTTTTGCCCATTTGGGGGGTTTTGGCACCCCGAACTTCGGGCGCTAATTTTTGGGCGCGGCTGTGCCCTTGGCCTTTTTTTGGCACACGGAGGCCGCCGGCAAAGTCTCGGGCCATTCCGAGTCCGGCGGACGAACTTCGCCCACGCCCCCCACCAAGGCTATAGCCCACCCGATTTTTGGCCATTTGGGGGGTTTTGGCACCCCGACCTTCGGGGCCTAATTTTTGGGCGCGGCTGTGCCCGTGGCCTATTTTTGGCACACGGAGGCCGCCCGCAAAGTCTCGGGCCATTCCGAGACCGGCGGACGAACTTTGCCAACGCCTCCCACCAAGGCTATGGCCCCCCCGTTTTTTGGCCATTTGGGGGGTTTTGGCACCCCAACCTTCGGGAGCTAATTTTTGGGCGCGGCTGTGCCCGTGGCCTATTTTTGGCACACGGAGGTCGCCCGCAAAGTCTCGGGCCATTCCGAGTCCGGCGGACGAACTTCGCCCACGCCCCCCACAAAGGCTATAGCCCACCCGTTTTTTGGCCATTTGGGGGGTTTTGGCACGCCGACCTTTCGTTGCTAATTTTTGGGTGCGGCTGTGCCCGTGGCCTATTTTTGGCACATGGAGGCCGCTCGCAAAGCCTCGGGCTATTCCGAATCCGGCGGACGAACTTCGCCCACGCCCCCCACCAAGGCTATAGCCTACCCGTTTTTTGGCCATTTGGGGGGTTTCGGCACCCCAACCTTCGGGCGCTAATTTTTGGGTGCGGCTGTGCCCGTGGCCTATTTTTGGCAAACGGAGGCCGCCCGCAAAGTCTCGGGCCATTCCGAGGCCGGCGGACGAACTTCCCCCACGACCCCCACCAAGGCTATAGCCCACCCGTTTTTTGCCCATTTGGGGGGTTTTGGCACCCCGAACTTCGGGCGCTAATTTTTGGGCGCGGCTGTGCCCTTGGCCTTTTTTTGGCACACGGAGGCCACCGGCAAAGTCTCGCCCCATTCCGAGTCCGGCGGACGAACTTCGCCCACGCCCCCCACCAAGGCTATAGCCCACCCGATTTTTGGCCATTTGGGGGGTTTTGGCACCCCGACCTTCGGCCTAAGGCGCGGCTGTGCCGTGGCCTATTTTGGCACCACGGAGGCCGCCCGCAAAGTCTCGGGCCATTCCGAGACCGGCGGGACGAACTTTGCCGCCCCCCACAAGGCTATAGCCCACCCGTTTTTGGCCATTTGGGGTTTTGGCACCCGACCTTCGGGAGCTAATTTTTGGGCGCGGCTGTGCCCGTGGCCCCAGCACGGAGTGTCGCCCGAGTCTCGGGCCATTCCGAGTCCGGCGGACGAACTACGCCCACGCCCCCCACCAAGGCTATAGCCCACCCGATTTTTGGCCATTTCGGGGGTTTTGGCCCCCCGACCTTCGGGGCCTAATTTATGGGCGCGGCTGTGCCCGTGGACTATTTTTGGCACACGGAGGCCGCCCGCAAAGTCTCGGGCCATTCCGTGACCGGCGGACGAACTTTGCCTACGCCCCCCACCAAGGCTATAGCCCACCCGATTTTTGGCCATTTGGGGGGTTTTGACACCCCGACCTTCGGGGGCTAATTTTTGGGCGCGGCTGTGGCCGTGGCCTATTTTTTGCACATGGAGGCCGCCCGCAATGTCTCGGGCCAATACGAGTCCGGCGAACGAACTTCGCCCACGCCCCCCACAAAGGCTATAGCCCACCCGTTTTTTGGCCATTTGGGGGCTTTTGGCACGCCGACCTTCGGTTGCTAATTTTTTGGTGCGGCTGTGCCCGTGGCCTATTTTGGGCACATGGAGGCCGCTCGCAAAGTCTCGGGCTATTCCGAATCCGGCGGACGAACTTCGCCCACGCCCCCCACCAAGGCTATAGCCCACCCGTTTTTTGGCCATTTGGGGGGTTTCGGCACCCCGACCTTCGGGCGCTAATTTTTGGGAGCGGCTGTGCCCGTGGCCTATTTTTGGTAAACGGAGGCCGCCCGCAAAGTCTCGGGCCATTCCGAGGCCGGCGGACGAACTTCCCCCACGCCCCCCACCAAGGCTATAGCCCACCCGTTTTTTGGCCATTTTTCCGCTGGGGGGGTTTTGGCACCCCGACCTTCGGCACTAATTTTTGTGCGCGGCTGTGCCCGTGTCCTATTTTTGGCACACGGAGGCCGCCCGCAATGTCTCGGGCCATTCCGAGTCCGGCGAACCAACTTCGCCCACGCCCCTCACCAAGGCTATAGCCCACGCGTTTTTTGGCCATTTGGGAGGTTTTGGCACCCCGACCTTCGGGCGCTAATTTTTGGACGCGGCTGTGCCCGTGGCATATTTTTGGCACACGGAGGCCGCCCCCAAAGTCTCGGGCCATTCCGAGGCCGGCGGACGAACAGCCACGCCCCCCAAGGCTATAGCCCACCGTTTTTGGCCATTTTCCGCTGGGGTTTTGGCACCCGACCTTGGTGCTAATTTTTAAGCGGCTGTGCCCGTGCCCTATTTTTGGCACACGGAAGCCGCCCGCAATTCTCGGGCCATTCCGATTCCGGCGGACGAACTTTGCCCACGCCCACAACCAAGGCTATAGCCCACCCGTTTTTTGGCCATTTTTCCGCTGGGGGGTTTTGGCACCCCGACCTTCGGGTGCTAATTTTTGGGCGCGGCTGTGCCCGTGGCCTATTTTTGGCACACGGAGGCCGCCCGCAATGTCTCGGGCCATTCCGAGACTGGCGAGCGAACCGCCACGCCCCCACCAAGGCTATAGCCCACGCGTTTTTGGCCATTTGGGAGGTTTTGGCACCCGACCTTGGGCGCTAATTTTGGACGGCTGTGCCCGTGGCATATTTTTGCAGCTCACGGAGGCCGCCCGCAAACTCTCGGGCCATTCCGAGTCCGAGCGGACGAACCGCCACGCCCCACCAAGGCTATAGCCCACCCGTTTTTGGCCATTTGGGAGGTTTTGCACCCCGACCTTGGTGCTAATTTTTGGGCAGCGGCTGTGCCGTGGCATATTTTAGCACAGGCCGCCCCAAGTCTCGGGCCATTCCGAGTCAGTGGACGAACCTTACGCCCCCACCAAGGCCATAGCCCACCCGTTTTTGGCCATTTTTCCGCTGGGGTTTTGGCACCCCCGACCTTTGGGTGCTAATTTTTTGGCGGCTGTGCCGTGCCCTGGCACCACGGAAGCTGCCAAAGTCTCGGGCCATTCCGATTCGAGCGGACGAACTTTGCCACGCCCACCACCAAGGCTATAGCCCACCCCGTTTTTGGCCATTTTTCCGCTGGGGTTTTGGCACCCGACCTTGACTGCTAATTTTGGGCGCGGCTGTGCCCGTGGCCTGTTCCCAGGACACGGAGGCCGCCCGCAAAGTCTCGGGCCATTCCGAGTCAGTGGACGAACCATCGCACGCCCCCACCAAGGCTACAGCCCACCCGTTTTTTGGCCATTTGCGGGGTTTTGGCACCCCGACCTTCGGGAGCTAATTTTTGGGCGCGGCTGTTCCCGTGGCCTATTTTTGGCACACGGAGGCTGCCCGCAAAGTCTCGGGCCATTCCGAGTCCGGCGGACGAACTTAAGCGCCCCACCAAGGCTACAGCCCACCCGTTTTTTGGCCATTTGGGGGGTTTTGGCACCCAGACCTTCGGGAGCTAATTTTTGGGCGCGGCTGTGCCCGTGGCCTATTTTTGGCACATGGAGGCCGCCTGCAAAGTCTCAGGCCATTAGAGTCCATGTAGACGAACTTCGCCCACGCCCCCCACCAAGGCTATAGCCCACCCGTTTTTTGGCCCTTTGGGGGGTTTTGGCACCCCGACCTTCGGGCGCTAATTTTTTGTCGCGGCTGTGCCCGTGGTCTATTTTTGGCACACGGAGGACACCCGCAAAGTCTCGGGCCATTCCGAGTCCGGCGGACGAACTTTGCCCACGCCCCCCAGCAAGGCTATAGCCCACCCGTTTTTTGGCCATTTTTCCGCTGGGGGGTTTCGACACCCCGACCTTCGGCTGCTAATTTTTGGGTGTGGCAGTGCCCATGGCCTATTATTGGCACACGGAGGCCGCCCGCAAAGTCTCGGGCCATTCCGAGTCCAGCGGACGAACTTCGTCCACGCCCCCGACCAAGGCTATAGCCCACCCATTTTTTGGCCATTTGGGGGGTTTTGGCACCCCGACCTTCGGGGACTAATTTTTGTACGCAGCTTTGCCCGTGGCCTATTTTTTTCACACGGAGGCCACCCGCAAAGTCTCGGGCCATTCCGAGTCCGGCGGACGAACTTCGCCCACGCCCCCCACCAAGGCTATAGCCCACCCGTTTTTTGGCCATTTGGGGTTTTTGCCATGACCTTGATATAAATTTTTAAGCGGCTGAGCCCGTGGCATATTTTTGTCACACGGAGGCCACCCGCAAAGTCTCGGGCCATTCCGAGTCCGGCGGACGAACTTCGCCCACGCCCCCCACCAAGACTATAGCCCACCCGTTTTTTGGCCATTTGGGGGGTTTTGGCACCCCGACCTTCGGGCGCTAATTTTTGGACGCGGCTGTTTCCATGGCCTATTTTTGGCACACGGAGGCCGCCCGCAAAGTCTCGGGCCATTCCGAGTCCGGCGGACGAACTTCGCCCACGCCCCCACCAAGGCTATAGCCCACCCGTTTTTTGGCCATTTGGGGGGTTTTGGCACCCTGACCTTCGGGCGCTAATTTTTGGGCGCGGCTGTGCCCGTGGCCTATTTTTGGCACATGGAGGTCGCCTGCAAAGTCTCGGGCCATTCCGAGTCCGGCGGACGAACTTCGCACACGCCCCCCACCAAGGCTATAGCCCACCCGTTTTTTGGCCCTTTGGGGGGTTTTGGCACCCCGACCTTCGGGCGCTAATTTTTTGTCGCGGCTGTGCCCGTGGTCTATTTTTGGCACACGGAGGACACCCGCAAAGTCTCGGGCCATTCCGAGTCCGGCGGACGAACTTTGCCCACGCCCCCCAGCAAGGCTATAGCCCACCCGTTTTTTGGCCATTTTTCCGCTGGGGGGTTTCGACACCCCGACCTTCGGCTGCTAATTTTTGGGTGTGGCAGTGCCCATGGCCTATTATTGGCACACGGAGGCCGCCGCATAAAGTCTCGGGCCATTCGAGTCCAGCGGACGAACTTAAATCACGCCCGACCAAGGCTATAGCCCACCCATTTTTTGGCCATTTGGGGGGTTTTGGCACCCCGACCTTCGGGGACTAATTTTTGTACGCAGCTTTGCCCGTGGCCTATTTTTTTCACACGGAGGCCACCCGCAAAGTCTCGGGCCATTCCGAGTCCGGCGGACGAACTTCGCCCACGCCCCCCACCAAGGCTATAGCCCACCCGTTTTTTGGCCATTTGGGGGGTTTTGGCACGCCGACCTTCGGTCGCTAATTTTTGGGCGCGGCTGTGCCCGTGGCCTATTTTTGACACACGGAGGCCACCCGCAAAGTCTCGGGCCATTCCGAGTCCGGCGGACGAACTTCGCCCACGCCCCCCACCAAGACTATAGCCCACCCGTTTTTTGGCCATTTGGGGGGTTTTGGCACCCCGACCTTCGGGCGCTAATTTTTGGACGCGGCTGTGCCCATGGCCTATTTTTGGCACACGGAGGCCGCCCGCAAAGTCTCGGGCCATTCCGAGTCCGGCGGACGAACTTCGCCCACGCCCCCACCAAGGCTATAGCCCACCCGTTTTTTGGCCATTTGGGGGGTTTTGGCACCCCGACCTTCGGGAGCTAATTTTTGGGCGAGGCTGTGCCCGTGGCCTATTTTTGGCACACGGAGGCCGCCCGCAAAGTCTCGGGCCATTCCGAGTCCGGCGGACGAACTTCGCCCACGCCCCCCACCAAGGCTATAGCCCACCCGTTTTTTGGCCATTTTTCCGCTGGGGGGTTTTAGGCACCCCGACCTTCGGGTGCTAATTTTTGGGCGAGGCTGTGCCCGTGCCCTACTTTTGGCACATGGAAGCCGCCCGCAAAGTTCGGTCCATTCCGATTCCGGCGGACGAACTTTGCCCACGCCCACCACCAAGGCTATAGCCCACCCGTTTTTTGGCCATTTTTCCGCTGGGGGGTTTTGGCACCCCGACCTTCGGGGACTAATTTTTGTACGCAGCTTTACCCGTGGCCTATTTTTTTCACACGGAGGCCACCCGCAAAGTCTCGGGCCATTCCGAGTCCGGCGGACGAACTTCGCCCACGCCCCCACCAAGGCTATAGCCCACCCGTTTTTGGCCATTTGGGGGTTTTGGCACCCCGACCTTCGGGCGCTAATTTTTAGCGCGGCTGTGCCCATGGCCTATTTTGGCACGGAGGCCGCCATAAAGTCTCGGGCCATTCCGAGTCCGAGCGGACGAACCGCCCCCCACCAAGGCTATAGCCCACCCGTTTTTGGCCATTTGGGGGTTTTGGCACCTGACCTTGAGCGCTAATTTTTGGGCGCGGCTGTGCCGTGGCCTATTTTGGCACACGGAGGCCGCCCACAAAGTCTCGGGCCATTCCGAGTCCGGCGGGACGAACTTCGCCACGCCCCCACCAAGGATATAGCCCACCCGTTTTTGGCCATTTGGGGTTTGGCACCCGACCTTCGGGAGCTAATTTTTGGGCGCGGCTGTGCCCGTGGCCTATTTTTGGCACCACGGAGGCCGCCCGCAATGTCTCGGGCCATTCCGAGTTCGTCGAGCGAACCCGCCCCCACCAAGGCTATAGCCCACCCGTTTTTGGCCATTTGGGGGTTTTGGCACCCGACCTTCGGTTGCTAATTTTTGGAGTGCGGCTGTGCCCGTGGAATATTTTGGCACACGGAGGCGCCCGCAAAGTCTCGGGCTATTCGAGTCCGGCGGACGAACTTCGCCCGCCCCCACAAGGCTATAGCCCACCCGTTTTTGGCCATTTGGGAGGTTTTGGCACCCGACCTTCGGCGCTAATTTTTAGACGGCTGTGCCCGTGGCATATTTTGGCACCACGGAAGCCGCCCCCAAAGTCTCGGGCCATTCCGAGTCCGGCGGACGACCTTCCCCCCCGCCCCCCACCAACGCCAAAGCCCACCCGTTTAGGGGCCAATTTTCCGCTGGGGGGTTTTTGGCACCCCGACCTTTGGGTGCTAATTTTTAAGCGGCTGTGCCCGTGCCTATTTTTGCACCGCGGAAGCTGCCCGCAGAAGTCTCGGGCCATTCGATTCAGTGGATGAACTTTGCCCACGCCCACCACCAAGGCTATAGCCCACCCGTTTTTTGGCCATTTTTCGCTGGGGGTTTTGGCACCCGACCTTGAGTGCTAATTTTTGGGCGGCTGTGCCCGTGGCCTATTTTGGCACCACGGAGGCCGCCCGCAAAGTCTCGAGCTATTCGAGTCCGTGGACGAACTTCGCCACGCCCCCACCAAGGCTATAGCCCACCCGTTTTTGGTCATTTGGGGGTTTCGGCACCCGACCTTGGCGCTAATTTTTGTGCGGCTTTGCCCGTGGCCTATTTTGGGACACGGAGGCCGCCATAAAATCTCTGGCCATTCGAGTCCGGCGGACGAACCGCGCCTCCCACCAAGGCTACAGCCAACCCGTTTTTTGCCCATTTGGGGGGTTTTGGCACCCCGACCTTCGGGAGCTAATTTTTGGGCGCGGCTGTTCCCGTGGCCTATTTTTGGCACATGGAGGCCGCCTGCAAAGTCTCGGGCCATTCCGAGTCCGGCGGACGAACTTCGCCCACGCCCCCACCAAGGCGAAAGCCCCCCCCTTTTTTGGCCATTTGGGGTTTTGGCACCTGACCTTGGGCGCTAATTTTTGGGTGCGGCTGTGCCCGTGGCCTATTTTGGCACGGAGGCCGCCCACAAAGTCTCGGGCCATTCCGAGTCCGGCGGAAGATCTGCACACCCTCGAGACACCAAGGAGTTTTCACAGCCGTTTTTTGGGCATTTGGGGGGTTTTGGCACCCCGACCTTAGGGCGCGAATTGTTGGGGGCGGCTGTACCCGTGGCCTATTTTTGGCACATGGAGGCCGCCCGCAAAGTCTCGGGCCATTCCGAGTCCGGCGGACGAACCGCCACGCCCCCACCAAGGCGATAGCCCACCCGTTTTTTGGCCATTTGTGGGGTTTGGCACCCCGACCTTCAAGCGCTAATTTTGGGCGCGGCTATGCCCGTGGCCTATTTTTGCCAAGCGGAGGCCGACCCCAATGTCTCGGGCCATTCCGAGTCCAGCGGACGAACTTCGCCCGCCCCCCGAAGGCTGACCCACCCGCTTTTTTGGCCATTTGGGGGTTTTGGCACCCGACCTTCGGGAGCTAATTTTTTAGCGGCTGTTCCATTAGCTATTTTTGGCACATGGAGCCGCCTGCAAAGTCTCGGGCCATTCCGAGTCAGTGGACGAATCCGCCCCCCCACAAGGCTATAGCCCACCGTTTTTGGCCCTTTGGGGTTTGGCACCCGACCTTCGGGCGCTAATTTTTGTCGCGGCTGTGCCCGTGGCCTATTTTGGCACACACGGAGGACGCCGCAATGTCTCGGGCCATTCGAGTCCGGCGGGAACCGCCACGCCCCCAGCAAGGCTATAGCCCACCCGTTTTTTGGCCATTTTTCCGCTGGGGGGTTTCGGCACCCCGACCTTCGGCTGCTAATTTTTGGGCGCGGCAGTGCCCGTGGCCTATTATTGGCACACGGAGGCCGCCCGCAAAGTCTCGGGCCATTCCGAGTCCGGCGGATGAACTTCGCCCACGCCCCCACCAAGGCTATAGCCCACCCGTTTTTTGGCCATTTGGGGGGTTTTGGCACCCTGACCATCGGGCGCTAATTTTTGGGCGCGGCTGTGTCCGTGGCCTATTTTTGGCACACGGAGGCCGCCCACAAAGTCTCGGGCCATTCTGAGTCCAGTAGGACGAGATTCGCCCCCACCAAGGCTATAGCCCACCCGTTTTTGGCCATTTGGGGGTTTGGCACCCCGACCTTCGGGAGCTAATTTTTGGGCGGCTGTACCGTGGCCTATTTTTGGCACATGGAGCCGCCGCGCAAAGTCTCGGGCCATTCCGAGTCCAGGCGGACGAACTTCGCCACGCCCACCAAGGCTATAGCCCACCCGTTTTTGGCCATTTGTGGGGTTTGGCACCCGACCTTCAGCGCTAATTTTTGGCGCGGCTATGCCCGTGGCCTATTTTTGCCAAAGCGGAGGCCGACCCCAATGTCTCGGGCCATTCCGAGTCGGCGGACGAACTTCGCCACGCCCCACGAGGCTACAGCCCACCCGTTTTTGGCCATTTGGGGGTTTTGGCACCCGACCTTGGAGCTAATTTTTAAGCGCGGCTGTTCCCGTGGCCTATTTTTGGCACATGGAGCCGCCTGCAAAGTCTCGGGCCATTCCGAGTCCAGCGGACGAACCGCCCCCCCCACCAAGGCTATAGCCCACCCGTTTTTTGGCCCTTTGGGGGGTTTTGGCACCCCGACCTTCGGGCGCTAATTTTTTGTCGCGGCTGTGCCCGTGGCCTATTTTTGGCACACGGAGGACGCCCGCAAGGTCTCGGGCCATTCCGAGTCCGGCGGACGAACTTCGCCCACGCCCCCCAGCAAGGCTATAGCCCACCCGTTTTTTGGCCATTTTTCCGCTGGGGGGTTTCGGCACCCCGACCTTCGGCTGCTAATTTTTGGGCGCGGCAGTGCCCGTGGCCTATTATTGGCACACGGAGGCCGCCCGCAAAGTCTCGGGCCATTCCGAGTCCGGCGGATGAACTTCGCCCACGCCCCCACCAAGGCTATAGCCCACCCGTTTTTTGGCCATTTGGGGGGTTTTGGCACCCTGACCATCGGGCGCTAATTTTTGGGCGCGGCTGTGTCCGTGGCCTATTTTTGGCACACGGAGGCCGCCCACAAAGTCTCGGGCCATTCTGAGTCCGGCGGACGAAGTTCGCCCACGCCCCCCACCAAGGCTATAGCCCACCCGTTTTTTGGCCATTTGGGGGGTTTGGCACCCCGACCTTCGGGAGCTAATTTTTGGGGGCGGCTGTACCCGTGGCCTATTTTTGGCACATGGAGGCCGCCCGCAAAGTCTCGGGCCATTCCGAGTCCGGCGGACGAACTTCGCCCACGCCCCCCACCAAGGCTATAGCCCACCCGTTTTTTGGCCATTTGTGGGGTTTGGCACCCCGACCTTCAAGCGCTAATTTTTGGGCGCGGCTATGCCCGTGGCCTATTTTTGCCAAACGGAGGCCGACCCCAATGTCTCGGGCCATTCGAGTCAGCGGACGAACTTATTACGCCCCCACGAGGCTACCCCACCCGTTTTTTGGCCATTTGGGGGGTTTTGGCACGACCTTCGGGAGCTAATTTTTAGGCGCGGCTGTTCCATTGGCCTATTTTGGCACATGGAGCCGCCTGCAAAGTCTCGGGCCATTCCGAGTCAGGCGGACGAACTTCGCCACGCCCACCAAGGCTATAGCCCACCCGTTTTTGGCCCTTTGGGGTTTTGGCACCCGACCTTGGGCGCTAATTTTTGTCGCGGCTGTGCCCGTGGCCTATTTTTGGCACGGAGGACGCCCGCATAGGTCTCGGGCCATTCCGAGTCGGCGGACAGCGGACCGAACTTCGCCCGCCAAAGGCTATAGCCCACCCGTTTTTGGCCATTTTCCGCTGGGGTTTGGCACCCCGACCTTCGGCTGCTAATTTTTGGGCGCGGCAGTGCCGTGGCTGTATTGGCACCACGGAGGCCGCCCGCAAAGTCTCGGGCCATTCCGAGTCAGGCGGATGAACTTCATGCCACGCCCCCACCAAGGCTATAGCCCACCCGTTTTTGGCCATTTGGGGGTTTGGCACCCCTGACCATCAGGCGCTAATTTTTGGGCGCGGCTGTGTCCGTGGCCTATTTTTGGAGGCCGCCCACAAAGTCTCGGGCCATTCTGAGTCCAGGCGGACGAGTTCGCCCCGCCCCACCAAGGCTATAGCCCACCCGTTTTTGGCCATTTGGGGGTTTGGCACCCCGACCTTCAAGCGCTAATTTTTGCGGCAATGCCGTGGCCTATTTTTGCCAAGCGAGGCCGACCCCAATGTCTCGGGCCATTCCGAGTCCGGACGAACTTCCCCGCCCCCACGAAGGCTGAGCCCACCCGTTTTTGGCCATTTGGGGTTTGCACCCCGACCTTCGGGAGCTAATTTTTAGTGGCTGTTCCCGTGGCCTATTTTTGGCACATGGAGGCCGCCTGCAAAGTCTCGGGCCATTCGAGTCCGGCGGACGAACCGCCCGCCCCCACCAAGGCTATAGCCCACCCGTTTTTGGCCCTTTGGGGGTTTTGGCACCCGACCTTAGCTAATTTTTATCGCGGCTGTGCCCGTGTCTATTTTGGCACACGGAGGACGCCCGCAAGGTCTCAGGCCATTCCGAGTCCAGGACGAACCGCCCGACGCCCCAGCAAGGCTATAGCCCACCGTTTTTGGCCATTTTTCCGCTGGGGGGTTTCGGCACCCCGACCTTCGGCTGCTAATTTTTGGGCGCGGCAGTGCCCGTGGCCTAGTATTGGCACACGGAGGCCGCCCGCAAAGTCTCGGGCCATTCCGAGTCCGGCGGACGAACTTCGCCCACGCCCCCCACCAAGGCTATAGCCCACCCGTTTTTTGGCCCTTTGGGGGGTTTTGGCACCCCGAACTTCGGGCGCTAATTTTTTGTCGCGGCTGTGCCCGTGGTCTATTTTTGGCACACGGAGGATGCTCGCAAAGTCTCGGGCCATTCCGAGTCCGGCGGACGAACTTTGCCCACGCCCCCCAGCAAGGCTATTGCCCACCCGTTTTTTGGCCATTTTTCCGCTGGGGGGTTTAGGCACCCCGACCTTCGGCTGATAATTTTTGGGCGCGGCTGTGCCCATGGCCTATTTTTGGCACACGGAGGCCGCCCGCAAAGTCTCGGGCCATTCCGAGTCCGGCGGACGAACTTCGCCCACGCCCCCCACCAAGGCTATAGCCCACCCGTTTTTTGGCCATTTGGGGGGTTTTGGCACCCCGACCTTCGGGCGCTAATTTTTGGGCGCGGCTGTGCCGTGGCCTATTTTTGGCACACGGATGTCGCCCGCAAAGTAGCGGGCCATTCGAGTCCGGCGGACGAACCGCCCCCCCCCAAGGCTTTTGCCCCCCCCGTTTTTGGGCCATGGGGGGGTTTTGGCACCCCGACCTTCGGGCGCTATTTTTTGGTCGCGGCTGTGCCCGTGGCCTATTTTTGGCACACGGAGGCCGCCCGCAAAGTCTCGGGCCATTCCGAGTTCGTCGGACGAACTTCGCCCACGCCCCCCACCAAGGCTATAGCCCACCCGTTTTTTGGCCATTTGGGGGGTTTTGGCACCCCGACCTTCGGTTGCTAATTTTTGGGTGCGGCTGTGCCCGTGGCATATTTTTGGCACACGGAGGCCGCCCGCAAAGTCTCGGGCTATTCCGGGTCCGGCGGACGAACCCCGCCCCCACCAAGGCTATAGCCCACCCGTTTTTGGCCATTTGGGTGGTTTTGGGACCCCGACCTTGGGCGCTAATTTTTAGACGGCTGTGCCCGTGGCATATTTTTGGGCTGCCCCCAAAGTCTCGGGCCATTCCGAGTCCGGCGGACGAACCGCCACGCCCCCACCAAGGCTATAGCCCACCCGTTTTTGGCCATTTTCCGCTGGGGTTTTGGCACCCGACCTTCGGGCGCTAATTTTTGGGCGCGGCTGTGCCCGTGCCCTATTTTTGGCACACGGAAGCTGCCCGCAAATTCTCGGGCCATTCCGATTCCGGCTGCCGAACTTGGCCCACGCCCACAACCAAGGCTATAGCCCAGCCGTTTTTGGCCATTTTTCCGCTGGGGGGTTTTGGCACCCCGACCTTCGGCTGCAAATTTTTGGGCGCGGCTGTGCCCGTGGCCTATTTCTGGCACACGGAGGCCGCCCGCAAAGTCTCGAGCTATTCCGAGTCCGGCGGACGAACTTCGCCCACGCCCCCCACCAAGGCTATAGCCCACCCGTTTTTTGGTCATTTGGGGGGTTTCGGCACCCCGACCTTCGGGCGCTAATTTTTGTGCGCGGCTTTGCCCGTGGCCTATTTTGGGACACGGAGGCCGCCCGCAAAATCTCTGGCCATTCCGAGTCCGGCGGACGAACTTCGCCCACGCCCCCCACGAAGGCTACAGCCCACCCGTTTTTTGCCCATTTGGGGGGTTTTGGCACCCCGACCTTCGGGAGCTAATTTTTGGGCGCGGCTGTTCCCGTGGCCTTTTTTTGGCACATGGAGGCCGCCTGCAAAGTCTCGGGCCATTCCGAGTCCGGCGGACGAACTTCGCCCACACCCCCACCAAGGCTATAGCCCACCCGTTTTTTGGCCATTTGGGGGGTTTTGGCACCCTGACCTTCGGGCGCTAATTTTTGGGCGCGGCTGTGCCCGTGGCCTATTTTTGGCACACGGAGGCCGCCCACAAAATCTCTGGCCATTCCGAGTCCGGCGGACGAACTTCGCCCACGCCCCCCACCAAGGCTATAGCCCACCCGTTTTTTGGTCATTTGGGGGGTTTCGGCACCCCGACCTTCGGGCGCTAATTTTTGTGCGCGGCTTTGCCCGTGGCCTATTTTGGGACACGGAGGCCGCCCGCAAAATCTCTGGCCATTCCGAGTCCGGCGGACGAACTTCGCCCACGCCCCCCACGAAGGCTACAGCCCACCCGTTTTTTGCCCATTTGGGGGGTTTTGGCACCCCGACCTTCGGGAGCTAATTTTTGGGCGCGGCTGTTCCCGTGGCCTTTTTTTGGCACATGGAGGCCGCCTGCAAAGTCTCGGGCCATTCCGAGTCCGGCGGACGAACCCACACCCACCCCAAGGCTATAGCCCACCCGTTTTTTGGCCATTTGGGGGGTTTTGGCACCCCGACCTTCGGGCGCTAATTTTTGGGTGCGGCTGTGCCCGTGGCCTATTTTTGGCACACGGAGGCCGCCCACAAAGTCTCGGGCCATTCCGAGTCCGGCGGACGAACTTCGCCCACGCCCCCCACCAAGGCTATAGCCCACCCGTTTTTTGGCCATTTGGGGGGTTTTGGCAACCCACCCGGGAGCTAATTTTTGGGCGGCTGTACCCGTGGCCTATTTTGGCACATGGAGCCGCCGCAAAGTCTCGGGCCATTCCGAGTCCGGCGGAGGAACTTCGCCCACGCCCCCCACCAAGGCTATAGCCCACCCGTTTTTTGGCCATTTGGGGGGTTTGGCACCCCGACCTTCAAGCGCTAATTTTTGGGCGCGGCTGTGCCCGTGGTCTATTTTTGGCACACGGAGGACGCCCGCAAGGTCTCGGGCCATTCCGAGTCCGGCGGACGAACTTCGCCCACGCCCCCCAGCAAGGCTATAGCCCACCCGTTTTTGGCCATTTTCGCTGGGGTTTCAGCACCCGACCTTCGGCTGATAATTTTTGGGCGCGGCTGTGCCCATGGCCTAGCACACGGAGGCCGCCCGCAAAGTCTCGGGCCATTCCGAGTCCGAGCGGACGAACTTCGCCCCGCCCCCACCAAGGCTATAGCCCACCCGTTTTTGGCCATTTAGGGGTTTTGGCACCTGACCTTCGGGCGCTAATTTTTGGGCGCGGCTGTGCCCGTGGCCATTTTTTGGCACACGGAGCCGCCCACAAAGTCGCGGGCCATTCCGAGTCCGGCGGACGAACTTCGCTCACGCCCCCCACCAAGGCTATAGCCCACCCGTTTTTTGGCCATTTGGGGTTTTGGCACCCGACCTTCGGGAGCTAATTTTTAGGCGCGGCTGTGCCGTGGCTATTTTTGGCCACGGAGGCCGCCCGCAAAGTCTCGGGCCATTCCGGAGTTCGTCGGACGAACTTCGCCCCCACCAAGGCTATAGCCCACCCGTTTTTGGCCATTTGGGGGTTTGGCACCCGACCTTGGTTGCTAATTTTTGGGTAGGGCTGTGCCCATTGGCCACAGCACACGGAGGCCGCCCGCAAAGTCTCGGGCCATTCCGTCAGTAGGAACCGCCCACGCCCCACCAAGGCTATAGCCCACCCGTTTTTGGCCATTTGGGGTTTGGCACCCTGACCTTCGGGCGCTAATTTTTGGCGCGGCTGTGCCGTGGCCTATTTTGGCACGGAGGCCGCCACAAGTCTCGGGCCATTCCGAGTCCGGCGGACGAACCGCCCACGCCCCCCAAGGCTATAGCCCACCCGTTTTTGGCCATTTGGGGGTTTGGCACCCGACCTTCAAGCGCTAATTTTTGGGCGTGCTATGCTATTTTTAAGCGGAGGCCGACCCCAATGTCTCGGGCCATTCGGGGAGTCGGCGGACACGCCCCCACAGCCCACCCGTTTTTTGGCCATTTGGGGGGTTTTGGCACCCCGACCTTCGGGAGCTAATTTTTGGGCGCGGCTGTTCCCGTGGCCTATTTTTGGCACATGGAGGCCGCCTGCAAAGTCTCGGGCCATTCCGAGTCCGGCGGACGAACTTCGCCCACGCCCCCCACCAAGGCTATAGCCCACCCGTTTTTTGGCCCTTTGGGGGGTTTTGGCACCCCGACCTTCGGGCGCTAATTTTTTGTCGCGGCTGTGCCCGTGGCCTATTTTTGGCACACGGAGGACGCCCGCAAGGTCTCGGGCCATTCCGAGTCCGGCGGACGAACTTCGCCCACGCCCCCCAGCAAGGCTATAGCCCACCCGTTTTTTGGCCATTTTTCCGCTGGGGGTTTCGGCACCCCGACCTTTGGCTGCTAATTTTTGGGCGCGGCAGTGCCCGTGGCCTATTATTGGCACACGGAGGCCGCCCGCAAAGTCTCGGGCCATTCCGAGTCCGCCCCGACCAAGGCGATAGCCCACCCGTGATTGGGCCATTTGGGGGGTTTTGGCACTCCGACCTTCGGGGACTAATTTTTGTACGCAGCTTTGCCCGTGGCCTATATTTTTCACACGGAGGCCACCCGCAAAGTCTCGGGCCATTCCGAGTCAGTGAGACGACTTCGCCCCACCAAGGCTATAGCCCACCCGTTTTTGGCCATTTGGGGGTTTTGCACGCCGACCTTGTCGCTAATTTTTGGCGCGGCTGTGCCGTGGCCTATTTTGACACACGGAGGCCGCCCGCAAAGTCTCGGGCCATTCCAAGTCCGGCAGACGAACTTCGCCCACGCCCCCCACCAAGACTATAGCCCACCCGTTTTTTGGCCATTTGGGGGGTTTTGGCACCCCGACCTTCGGGCGCTAATTTTTGGGCGCGGCGGTGCCCATGGCCTATTTTTGGCACACGGAGGCCGCCAGCAAAATCTCGGGCCATTCCGAGTCCGGCGGACGAACTTCGCCCACGCCCCCACCAAGGCTATAGCCCACCCGTTTTTTGGCCATTTGGGGGGTTTTGGCACCCTGACCTTCAGGCGCTAATTTTGGGCGCGGCTGTGTCAAGCCTATTTTTACAACACACGGAGGCCGCCCGCAAAGTCTCGGGCCATTCCGAGTCCGGCGGACGAACTTCGCCCACGCCCCCGACCAAGGCTATAGCCCACCCGTTTTTTGGCCATTTGGGGGGTTTTGGCACCCCGACCTTCGGGGACTAATTTTTGTACGCAGCTTTGCCCGTGGCCTATTTTTTTCACACGGAGGCCACCCGCAAAGTCTCGGGCCATTCCGAGTCCGGCGGACGAACCGCCACGCCCCCACGAGGCTATAGCCCACCCGTTTTTTGGCCATTTGGGGGGTTTTGGCACGCTGACCTTCGGTCGCTAATTTTTGGGCGCGGCCGTTCCCGTGGCCTATTTTTGACACACGGAGGCCGCCCACAAAGTCTCGGGCCATTCCGAGTCCGGCGGACGAACTTCGCCCACGCCCCCCACCAAGACTATAGCCCACCCGCTTTTTGGCCATTTGGGGGGTTTTGGCACCCCGACCTTCGGGCGCTAATTTTTGGGCGCGGCTGTGTCCATGGCCTATTTTTGGCACACGGAGGCCGCCCGCAAAGTCTCGGGCCATTCCGAGTCCGGCGGACGAACTTCGCCCACGCCCCCACCAAGGCTATAGCCCACCTGTTTTTTGGCCATTTGGGGGGTTTTGGCACCCTGACATTCGGGTGCTAATTTTTGGGCGCGGCTGTGCCCGTGGCCTATTTTTGGCACACGGAGGCCGCCCGCAAAGTCTCGGGCCATTCCGAGTTCGTCGGACGAACCAGGCCCCCACAGGCTATAGCCCACCCGTTTTTGGCCATTTGGGGGTTTTGGCACCCCGACCTTCGGATTGCTAATTTTTGGGTGCGGCTGTGCCCGTGGCATATTTTGGCACGGAGGCCGCCCGCAAAGTCTCGGGCTATTCCGAGTCCGGCGGACGAACTTCGCCACGCCCCCAAGGCTATAGCCCACCGTTTTTGGCCATTTGGGAGGTTTGGCACCCGACATTCGGGCGCTAATTTTTGGGCGGCTGTGCCCGTGGCATATTTTGCACACGGAGGCCGCCCAAAGTCTCGGGCCATTCAGTCTGGCGGACGAACTTCGCCACGCCCCACCAAGGCTATAGCCCACCGTTTTTGGCCATTTGGGGGTTTTGGCACCCGACCTTGGGGACTAATTTTTGTGCAGCTTTGCCCGTGGCCTATTTTTTCACACGGAGCCGCCCGCAAAGTCTCGGGCCATTCCGAGTCCGCCACGCCCCCACCAAGGCTATAGCCCACCCGTTTTTGGCCATTTTCCGCTGGGGTTTTGGCACCCCGACCTTAAATTGCTAATTTTTAGGCGGCTCTGCCCGTGCCCTATTTTTGGCACGGAAGCCGCCCGCAAAGTCTCGGGCTATTCCGAGTCCGGACGAACTTCGCCACGCCCCACCACGGCTATAGCCCACCCGTTTTTTGGCCATTTGGGAGGTTTTGGCACCCCGACCTTCGGTTTCTAAATATATCGAGCGGCTTAGCCCGTCACAAATTTTTTGCACAAGTAGGCCCCCCTCAAAGTCTCGGGCTATTCCGAGGCCGGCGGACGAACTTCGCCCGCCCCCAAGGCTATAGCCCACCCGTTTTTGGCCATTTGGGAGGTTTTGGCACCCGACATTCGGCGCTAATTTTTGGGCGGCTGTGCCCGTGGCATATTTTGGCACGGAGGCCGCCCCAAAGTCTCGGGCCATTCCGAGTCGAGCGGACGAACTTCGCCCGCCCCCACCAAGGCTATAGCCCACCCGTTTTTTGGCCATTTTTCCGCTGGGGGGTTTTGGCACCCCGACATTCGGGTGCTAATTTTTGGGCGCGGCTGTGCCCGTGGCCTATTTTTGGCACACGGAGGCCGCCCGCAAAGTCTCGGGCCATTCCGAGTTCGTCGGACGAACTTCGCCCAGGCCCCCCACCAAGGCTATAGCCCACCCGTTTTTTGGCCATTTGGGGGGTTTTGGCACCCCGACCTTCGGTTGCTAATTTTTGGGTGCGGCTGTGCCCGTGGCATATTTTTGGCACACGGAGGCCGCCCGCAAAGTCTCGGGCTATTCCGAGTCCGGCGGACGAACTTCGCCCACGCCCCCCACCAAGGCTATAGCCCACCCGTTTTTTGGCCATTTGGGGGGTTTTGGCACGCTGACCTTCGGTCGCTAATTTTTGGGCGCGGCCGTTCCCGTGGCCTATTTTTGACACACGGAGGCCGCCCGCAAAATCTCGGGCTATTCCGAGTCCGGCGGACGAACTTCGCCCACGCCCCCCACCAAGGCTATAGCCCACCCGTTTTTTGTCCATTTGGGGGGTTTTGGCACCCCGACCTTCGGGGACTAATTTTTGTACGCAGCTTTTCCCGTGGCCTATTTTTTTCACACGGAGGCCACCCGCAAAGTCTCGGGCCATTCCGAGCCCGGCGGACGAACTTCGCCCACGCCCCCACCATGGCTATAGCCCACCCGTTTTTTGGCCATTTGGGGGGTTTTGGCACCCTGACCTTCGGGCGCTAATTTTTGGGCGCGGCTGTGCCCGTGGCCTATTTTTGGCACACGGAGGCCGCCCACAAAGTCTCGGGCCATTCCGAGTCCGGCGGACGAACTTCGCCCACGCCCCCCACCAAGGCTATAGCCCACCCGTTTTTTGGCCATTTGGGGGGTTTTGGCACCCCGACCTTCGGGAGCTAATTTTTGGGCACGGCTGTGCCCGTGGCCTATTATTGGCACACGGAGGCCGCCCGCAAAGTCTCGGGCCATTCCGAGTCCGGCGGACGAACTTCGCCCACGCCCCCGACCAAGGCTATAGCCCACCACGATCTTGGCAATTTGGGGGGTTTTGGCACCCAGACCTTCGGGCACTAATTTTTGTCGCAGCTTTTCCCGTGGCCTATTTTTTCACCACGGAGGCCACCCGCAAAGTCTCGGGCCATTCGCCCACGCCCCACCATGGCTATAGCCCACCGTTTTTGGCCATTTGGGGGGTTTTGGCACCCTGACCTTCGGGCGCTAATTTTTGGGCGCGGCTGTGCCCGTGGCCTATTTTGGCACACGGAGGCCGCCCACAAAGTCTCGGGCCATTCCGAGTCCGGCGGACGAACCGCCACGCCCCACCAAGGCTATAGCCCACCCGTTTTTTGGCCATTTGGGGGTTATGGCACCACGAACATCGGGAGCTAATTTTTGGGCGCGGCTGTGCCCGTGGCCTATTTTTGGCACACGGAGGCCGCCCGCAAAGTCTCGGGCCATTCCGAGTTCGTCGGACGAACTTCGCCCACGCCCCCCACCAAGGCTATAGCCCACCCGTTTTTTGGCCATTTGGGGGGTTTTGGCACCCCGACCTTCGGTTGCTAATTTTTGGGTGCGGCTGTGCCCGTGGCATATTTTTGGCACACGGAGGCCGCCCGCAAAGTCTCGGGCTATTCCGAGTCCGGCGGACGAACTTCGCCCACGCCCCCCACCAAGGCTATAGCCCACCCGTTTTTTGGCCATTTGGGAGGTTTTGGCACCCCGACATTCGGCGCTAATTTTTGGACGCGGCTGTGCCCGTGGCATATTTTTGGCACACGGAGGCCGCCCCAAAGTCTTGGGCCATTCCGAGTCCGGCGGACGAACTTCGCCCACGCCCCCCACCAAGGCTATAGCCCACCCGTTTTTTGGCCATTTTTCCGCTGGGGGGTTTTGGCACCCCGACCTTCGGGTGCTAATTTTTGGGCGCGGCTCTGCCCGTGGCCTATTTTTGCAGCCGCCCGCAAAGTCTCGGGCCATTCCGATTCCGGACGAACTTTGCCACGCCCAACCAAGGCTATAGCCCACCCGTTTTTGGCCATTTTCCGCTGGGTGGTTTTGGCACCCGACCTTGGTGCGATACTTTTTGGGCGCTGCTGTGCCCGTGGCCTATTTTTGTCACGGAGGCCGCCCGCAAAATCTCGGGCTATTCCGAGTCCGGCGGACGAACTGCGCCACCGCCCCCCATCAAGGCTATAGCCCACCCGTTTTTTGGTCATTTGGGAGGTTTCGGCACCCCGACCTTCGGGCGCTAATTTTTGTGCGCGGCATTGCCCTTGGCCTATTTTTGGCACATGGAGGCCGCCTGCAAAGTCTCGGGCCATTCCGAGTCCGGCGGACGAACTTCGCCCACGCCCCCCACCAAGGCTATAGCCCACCCGTTTTTTGGCCCTTTGGGGGGTTTTGGCACCCCAACCTTGGCGCTAATTTTTGTCGCGGCTGTGCCCGTGGCATATTTTTGCTGGAGGCCGCCCGCAAAGTCTCGGGCTATTCCGAGTCGGACGAACTTCGCCACGCCCCCACCAAGGCTATAGCCCACCCGTTTTTTGGCCATTTGGGAGGTTTTGGCACCCCGACATTCGGGCGCTAATTTTTGGGCGGCTGTGCCCGTGGCACACGGAGGCCGCCCCAAAGTCTCGGGCCATTCCGAGTCTGGCGGACGAACCGCCCACGCCCCACCAAGGCTATAGCCCACCGTTTTTGGCCATTTTTCCGCTGGGGTTTTGGCACCCGACCTTGGTGCTAATTTTTGCAGCGGCTGTGCCCGTGGCCTATTTTTGGCACACGGAGGCCGCCCGCAAAGTCTCGGGCCATTCCGAGTTCGTCGGACGAACTTCGCCCACGCCCCCCACCAAGGCTATAGCCCACCCGTTTTTTGGCCATTTGGGGGGTTTTGGCACCCCGACCTTCGGTTGCTAATTTTTGGGTGCGGCTGTGCCCGTGGCATATTTTTGGCACACGGAGGCCGCCCGCAAAGTCTCGGGCTATTCCGAGTCCGGCGGACGAACTTCGCCCACGCCCCCCACCAAGGCTATAGCCCACCCGTTTTTTGGCCATTTGGGAGGTTTTGGCACCCCGACATTCGGGCGCTAATTTTTGGACGCGGCTGTGCCCGTGGCATATTTTTGGCACACGGAGGCCGCCCCAAAGTCTCGGGCCATTCCGAGTCTGGCGGACGAACTTCGCCCACGCCCCCCACCAAGGCTATAGCCCACCCGTTTTTTGGCCATTTGGGGGGTTTTGGCACCCCGACCTTCGGGGACTAATTTTTGTACGCAGCTTTGCCCGTGGCCTATTTTTTTCACACGGAGGCCACCCGCAAAGTCTCGGGCCATTCCGAGTCCGGCGGACGAACTTCGCCCACGCCCCCCTCCAAGGCTATAGCCCACCCGTTTTTTGGCCATTTGGGGGGTTTGTGCACGCCGACCTTCGGGAGCTAATTTTTGGTCACGGCTGTGCCCGTGGCCTATTTTTGGCACACGGAGGCCGCCCGCAAAGTCTCGGGCCATTCCGAGTTCGTCGGACGAACTTCGCCCACGCCCCCCACCAAGGCTATAGCCCACCCGTTTTTTGGCCATTTGGGGGGTTTTGGCACCCCGACCTTCGGTTGCTAATTTTTGGGTGCGGCTGTGCCCGTGGCATATTTTTGGCACACGGAGGCCGCCCGCAAAGTCTCGGGCTATTCCGAGTCCGGCGGACGAACTTCGCCCACGCCCCCCACCAAGGCTATAGCCCACCCGTTTTTTGGCCATTTGGGAGGTTTTGGCACCCCGACATTCGGGCGCTAATTTTGGACGGCTGTGCCCATTGGCATATTTTTGGCACACGGAGGCCGCCCCAAAGTCTCGGGCCATTCCGAGTCTGGCGGACGAACTTCGCCCACGCCCCCCACCAAGGCTATAGCCCACCCGTTTTTTGGCCATTTTTCCGCTGGGGGGTTTTGGCACCCCGACCTTCGGGTGCTAATTTTTGGGCGCGGCTGTGCCCGTGCCCTATTTTTGGCACACGGAAGCCGCCCGCAAAGTCTCGGGCCATTCCGATTCCGGCGGACGAACTTTGCCCACGCCCACCACCAAGGCTATAGCCCACCCGTTTTTTGGCCATTTTTCCGCTGGGGGGTTTTGGCACCCCGACCTTCGGGTACTAATTTTTCGGCGCGGCTGTGCCCGTGGCCTATTTTTGGCACACGGAGGCCGCCCGCAAAGTCTCGGGCCATTCCGAGTTCGTCGGACGAACTTCGCCCACTCCCCCCACCAAGGCTATAGCCCACCCGTTTTTTGGCCATTTGGGGGGTTTTGGCACCCCGACCTTCGGGCGATAATTTTTGGGCGCGGCTGTGCCCATGGCCTATTTTTGGCACACGGAGGCCGCCCGCAAAGTCTCGGGCCATTCCGAGTCCGGCGGACGAACTTCGCCCACGCCCCCCACCAAGGCTATAGCCCACCCGTTTTTTGGCCATTTGGGGGGTTTTGGCACCCTGACCTTCGGGCGCTAATTTTTTTGCGCGGCTGTGCCCGTGGCCTATTTTTGGCACACGGAGGCCACCCACAAAGTCTCGGGCCATTCCGAGTCCGGCGGACGAACTTCGCCCACGCCCCCCACCAAGGCTATAGCCCACCCGTTTTTTGGCCATTTGGGGGGTTTTGGCACCCCGACCTTCGGGAGCTAATTTTTGGGCGCGGCTATGCCCGTGGCCTATTTTTGGCACACGGAGGCTGCCCGCAAAATTTCGGGCCATTCCGAGTCCGGACGTCGCCAACGCCCCAAGGCTATAGCCCACCTGATTTTGGGCATTTTTCCGCTGGGGGTTTTGGTACCGACCTTCGGGCGCTAATTTTTAGGCGCGGCTATACCCGTGGCCTATTTTTTGGCAAATGGAGGCCGCCCCCAAAGTCTCAGGCCATTCCGAGTCCGTGGACGAACTTACCACGCCCCCCACCAAGGCAATAGCCCACCCGTTTTTTGGCCATTTGGGGGGTTTTGGCACCCCGACCTTCGGGGGCTAATTTTTGGGCGCGGCTGTACCCGTGGCCTATTTTTGGCACACGGAGGGGGCCTTCAAAGTCTCGGGCCATTCCGAGTCCGGTGGACGAACTTCGCCCACGCCCCCCACCAAAGCTATAGCCCACCCGATTTTTGGGCATTTTTCCGCTGGGGGGTTTTGGCACACCGACCTTCGGGCGCTAATTTTTGGGCGCGGCTGTACCCATGGCCTATTTTTGGCACATGGAGGCCGCCCGCAAAGTCTCGGGCCATTCCGAGCCCGGCGGACGAACTTCGCCCACGCCCCCCGCCAAGGCTATAGCCCACCCGTTTTTTGGCCATTTGGGGGGTTTTGGCACCCCGACCTTCGGGACCTAATTTTTGGGCGCGGCTGTACCCGTGGCCTATTTTTGGCACACGGACCCCGCCCCCAATGTCTTGGGCCATTCCGAGTCCGGCGGACGAACTTCGCCCACGCCCCCCACCAAGGCTATAGCCCACCCGTTTTTTGGCCATTTGGGGGGTTTTGGCACCCCGACCTTCGGGAGCTAATTTTTGGGCGCGGCTGCGTCCGATGCCTATTTTTGGGACATGGAGGCCGCCCGCAAAGACTCGGGCCATTCCGAGTTCGGCGGACGAACTTCGCCCCCGCCCCCCACCAAGGCTATAGCCCACCCGTTTTTTGGCCATTTGGGGGGTTTTGGCACCCCGACCTTCGGTTGCTAATTTTTGAGTGCACGGCTGGCCCGTGGCCTATTTTAGCACACGGAGGCTGCCCGCAAAGTCTCGGGCCATTCCGAGTCAGCGGACCGAACCACGCCCCCACAAGGCTATAGCCCACCCGATTTTTGGCCATTCGGGGGGTTTTGGCACCCCGAACTTCGGGAGCTAATTTTTGGGTGCGTCTGTGCCCGTGGCCTATTTTTGGCACACGGAGGCCGCCCGCAAAGTCTTGGGCCATTCCGAGTCCGGCGGACGAACTGCGCCACGCCCCCCACCAAGGCTATAGCCCACCCGTTTTTGGCCATTTGGGGTTTGGCACCCGACCTTCAGCGCTAATTTTTGGGCGCGGCTATGCCCGTGGCCTATTTTTGCCAAAGCGGAGGCCGACCCTAATGTCTCGGGCCATTCGAGTCGGACGAACCGCGCCCCCAAGGCTATAGCCCACCCGTTTTTGGCCATTTGGGGGTTTTGGCACCCGACCATCGGGAGCTCATTTTTAGGCACGGCTGTATCCGTGGCCTATTTTTAACACCACGGAGGCCGCCCGCAAAGTCTCGGGCCATTCCGAGTCGCCCACGCCCCCACCAAGGCTATAGCCCACCCGTTTTTTGGCCATTTGTGGGGTTTTGGCACCCTGACCTTCGGGCGCTAATTTTTGGGTGCGGCTGTGCCCGTGGCCTATTTTTGGAACACGGAGGCCGCCCGCAAAGTCTTGGGCAAATCCGAGTCGGCGGACGAACTTCGCCCACGCCCCCCACCAAGGCTATAGCCCACCCGTTTTTTGGCCATTTGGGGGGTTTTGGCACCCCGACCTTCGGGAGCTAATTTTTGGGTGCGGCTGTGCCCGTGGCCTATTTTTGGCACACGGAGGCTGCCCATAAAATTCGGGCCATTCCGTGTCCGGTGGACGAACCGCCAACGCCCCACCAAGGCTATAGCCCACCTGATTTTGGGCATTTTTCCGCTGGGGTTTTGGCACCCGACCTTCGGGCGCTAATTTTTGGGCGCGGCTATACCCGTGGCCTATTTTTGGCAAATGGAGCCGCCCCAAAGTCTCAGGCCATTCCGAGTCCGACGGACGAACCGCCACGCCCCCACCAAGGCAATAGCCCACCGTTTTTGGCCATTTGGGGTTTGGCACCCCGACCTTCGGGGCTAATTTTTAGCGGCTGTACCCGTGGCCTATTTTGGCACACGGAGGGGCCTTCAAAGTCTCGGGCCATTCCGAGTCCGAGGCGGACGAACTTCGCCACGCCCCCCACCAAGGCTATAGCCACCCAATTTTTGGGCATTTTCCGCTGGGGTTTTGGCACACCGACCTTGGGCGCTAATTTTTAGGCGCGGCTGTACCCGTGGCCTATTTTTGGCACATGGAGCCGCCCGCAAAGTCTCGGGCCATTCGAGTCCGGCGGACGAACCGCCCACGCCCCCACCAGGCTATAGCCCCCCGTTTTTGGCCATTTGGGGGGTTTTGGCACACCGACCTTCGGGAGCTAATTTTTGGGCGCGGCTGTACCCGTGGCATATTTTTGGCACACGGAGGCCGCCCCCAATGTCTTGGGCCATTCCGAGTCCAGCGGACGAACTTCGCCCATGCCCCCCACCAAGGCTATAGCCCACCCGTTTTTTGGCCATTTGGGGGGTTTTGGCACCCCGACCTTCGGGAGCTAATTTTTGGGCGCGGCTGCGTCCGATGCCTATTTTTGGAACACGGAGGCCGCCCGCAAAGACTCGGGCCATTCCGAGTTCGGTGGACGAACTTCGCCCCCGCCCCCCACCAAGGCTATAGCCCACCCGTTTTTTGGCCATTTGGGGGGTTTTGGCACCCCGACCTTCGGTTGCTAATTTTGGGTGCGGCTAGGCCATTGGCCTATTTTTGGCACACGGAGGCCACCCACAAAGTCTCGGGCCATTCCGAGTCCGGCGGACGAACTTCGCCCACGCCCCCCACGAAGGCTATAGCCCACCCGTTTTTTGGCCATTTGGGGGGTTTTGGCACCCCGACCTTCGGGAGCTAATTTTTGGGCGCGGCTATGCCCGTGGCCTATTTTTGGCACACGGAGGCTGCCCGCAAAATTTCGGGCCATTCCGAGTCCGGCGGACGTACTTCGCCAACGCCCCCCACCAAGGCTATAGCCCACCTGATTTTTGGGCATTTTTCCGCTGGGGGGTTTTGGTACCCCGACCTTCGGGCGCTAATTTTTGGGCGCGGCTATACCCGTGGCCTATTTTTGGCAAATGGAGGCCGCCCCCAAAGTCTCAGGCCATTCCGAGTCCGGCGGACGAACGCCCCCCACCAAGGCAATAGCCCACCCGTTTTTTGGCCATTTGGTGGGTTTTGGCAACCCGACCATCGGGGGCTAATTTTTGGGCGCAGCTGTACCCGTGGCCTATTTTTGGCACACGGAGGGGGCCATCAAAGTCTCGGGCCATTCCGAGTCCGGTGGGCGAACCGCCCACGCCCCCAGCTATAGCCCACCCGATTTTGGGCATTTTCCGCTGGGGTTTTGGCACACCGACCTTCGGGCGCTAATTTTTGCGCGGCTGTACCCATGGCCTATTTTGGCACATGGAGCCGCCCGCAAAGTCTCGGGCCATTCGAGCCCGGCGGACAGCCACGCCCCCAAGGCTATAGCCCACCACGTTTTTGGCCATTTGGGGGTTTTGGCACCCGACCTTCGGGACTTAATTTTTGGGCGCGGCTGTACCCGTGGCCTATTTTTAACACGGACCGCCCCAATGTCTTGGGCCATTCCGAGTCCGGCGGACGAACTTCGCCCGCCCCACCAAGGCTATAGCCCACCCGTTTTTGGCCATTTGGGGGTTTTGGCACCCCGACCTTCGAGCTAATTTTTAGGCGCGGCTGCGTCCGTGCCTATTTTGGAACACGGAGGCCGCCGCAAAGACTCGGGCCATTCCGGTTCGGACAGGCTCGCCCCGCCCCCACCAAGGCTATAGCCCACCCGTTTTTTGGCCATTTGGGGGGTTTTGGCACCCCGACCTTCGGTTGCTAATTTTTGGGTACGGCTAGGCCCGTGGCCTATTTTTGGCACACGGAGGCTGCCCGCAAAGTCTCGGGCCATTCCGAGTCCGGCGGACGAACTTCGCCAACGCCCCCCACCAAGGCTATAGCCCACCTGATTTTTGGGCATTTTTCCGCTGGGGGGTTTTGGTACCCCGACCTTCGGGAGCTAATTTTTGGGTGCGGCTGTGCCCGTGGCCTATTTTTGGCACACGGAGGCTGCCCAAAAAATTTCAGGCCATTCCAAGTCCGGCGGACGAACCGCCCCCCAAGGCTACAGCCCACCCGATTTTTGGGCATTTTTCCGCTGGGGGGTTTTGGCACCCCGACCTTCGGGCGCTAATTTTTGGGCGCGGCTATACCCGTGGCCTATTTTTGGCAAATGGAGGCCGCCCCCAAGTCTCGACCCATTCCGAGTCCGGAGGACGAACTTCGCCCACGCCCCCCACCAAGGCAATAGCCCACCCGTTTTTTGGCCATTTGGGGGGTTTTGGCACCCCGACCTTCGGGGGCTAATTTTTGGGCGCGGCTGTACCCGTGGCCTATTTTTGGCACACGGAGGCGGCCCGCAAAGTCTCGGGCCATTCCGAGTCCGGCGGACGAACTTCGCCCACGCCCCCCTCCAAGGCTATAGCCCACCCGATTTTTAGGCATTTTGCGGCTGGGGGGTTTTGGCACCCCGACCGTCGGGCACTAATTTTGGGCGGCTGTACCGTGGCCTATTTTGGCACTTGGAGGCCGACCGCAAAGTCTCGGGCCATTCCGAGTCCGGCGGACGAACCGCCACGCCCACCACCACGGCTATAGCCCACCCGTTTTTTGGCCATTGGGGGGGTTTGGCACCCCGACCGTCCAGCGCTCATTTTTGGGCGCGGCTTTGCCCGTGGCCAATTTTTGCCACACGGAGGCCGCCCCCAATGTTTCGGGCTATTCCGAGTCCAGGACGAACCGCCCGCCCCCACCAATGCAATAGCCCACCCGTTTTTGGCCATTTTCCGCTGGGGGTTTTGGCACCCGACATTCGGGCGCTAATTTTTGGGTGCGGCTGAGCCCGTGGCCTATTTTGGCACACGGAGGCCGCCGCAAAGTCTCGGGCCATTCCGAGTCCGAGGCGGACGAACTTCGCCCACGCCCCCACCATGGCTATAGCCCACCCGTTTTTGGCCATTTTTCCGCTGGGGGTTTTAGCACCCCGACCTTAGTGCTAATTTTTAGCGCGGCTGTGTCCGTGGCCTATTGGCACCACTGGAGGCCGCCCGCAAAGTCTTGGGCCATTCCGAGTCCGGACGAACCGCCACGCCCCCCAAGGCTATAGCCCACCGTTTTTGGCCATTTGGGGGTTTTGGCACCCGACCTTCGGTGATTAATTTTTGGCTTTGCCCGTGGCCTATTTTTTTCACACGGAGGCCACCAGCAAAGTCTCGGGCCATTCCGAGTCCGGCGGACGAACTTCGCCCACGCCCCCCACGAAGGCTATAGCCCACCCGTTCTTTGGCCATTTGGGGGGTTTTGGCACCCCGACCTTCGGGCGCAAATTTTTGGGCGTGGCTGTGCCCGTGGCCTATTTTTGGCACACGGAGGCTGTCCCCAAAGTCTCGGGCCATTCCGAGTCCGGCAGACGAACTTCGCCCACGCCCCCCACCAAGGCTATAGCCCACCCGAATTTTTGCCATTTTTCTGCTGGGGGGTTATGGTACCCCGACCTTCGGGAGCTAATATTTGGGTGCGGCTGTGCCCGTGGCCTATTTTTGGCACACGGAGGCCGCCCGCAAAGTCTCGGGCCATTCTGAGTCCGGCGGACGAACTTCACCACGCCCCCACCAAGGCTATAGCCACCGTTTTTGCCCATTTGGTGGGTTTTGGCACCCGACCTTCGGGCACTAATTTTAGGCGCGGCTGTGCCCATGGCCTATTTTGGCACACGGAGGCGGCCCGCAAAGTCTCGGGCCATTCCGAGTCCGAGCGGACGAACTTCGCCACGCCCCCACCAAGGCTATAGCCCACCCGTTTTTGGCCATTTGGGGGTTTTGGCACTGACCTTGTTGCTAATTTTTGGGTGCGGCTGTGCCCGTGGCCTATTTTTGGCACACGGAGGCCGCCCGCAAAGTCTCGGGCCATTCCGAGTCCGGCGGACGAACTTCGCCCACGCCCCCCACCAAGGCTATAGCCCACCCGTTTTTTGCCCATTTGGTGGGTTTTGGCACCCCGACCTTCGGGCGCTAATTTTTGGGTGCGGCTGTTCCCGTGGCCTATTTTTGGCACATGGAGGCCGCCTGCAAAGTCTCGGGCCATTCCGAGTCCGGCGGACGAACTTCGCCCACGCCCCCCACCAAGGCTATAGCCCACCCGTTTTTTGGCCCTTTGGGGGGTTTTGGCACCCCGACCTTCGGGTGCTAATTTTTGGGCGCGGCTGTGCCCGTGGTCTATTTTTGGCACATGGAGGCCGCCCGCAAAGTCTCGGGCCATTCCGAGTCCGGTGGACGAACTTTGCCCACGCCCCCCACCAAGGCTATAGCCCACCCGTTTTTTGGCCATTTTTCCGCTGGGGGGTTTTGGCGCCCCGACCTTCGGCTGCTAATTTTTGGGGGCGGCATTGCCCGTGGCCTATTATTGGCACACGGAGGCCGCCCGCAAAGTCTTGGGCCATTCCGAGTCCGGCGGACGAACTTCGCCCACGCCCCCCACCAAGGCTATAGCCCACCCGTTTTTTGGCCATTTGGGGGGTTTGGCACCCCGACCGTCAAGCGCTAATTTTTGGGCGCGGCTATGCCCGTGGCCAATTTTTGCCACACGGAGGCCGCCCCCAATGTTTCGGGCTATTCCGAGTCCGGCGGACGAACTTCGCCCACGCCCCCCACCAATGCTATAGCCCACCCGTTTTTTGGCCATTTTTCCGCTGGGGGGTTTTGGCACCCCGACATTCGGGCGCTAATTTTTGGGTGCGGCTGAGCCCGTGGCCTATTTTTGGCACACGGAGGCCGCCCGCAAAGTCTCGGGCCATTCCGAGTCCGGCGGATGAACTTCGCCCACGCCCCCCACCATGGCTATAGCCCACCCGTTTTTTGGCCATTTTTCCGCTGGGGGGTTTTAGCACCCCGACCTTCGGGTGCTAATTTTTGGGCGCGGCTGTGTCCGTGGCCTACTTTTGGCACACGGAGGCTGCCCGCAAAGTGTCGGGCTACTCCGAGTCCGGCGGACGAACTTCGCCCACGCCCCCCACCAAGGCTATAGCCCACCAGTTTTTTGGCCATTTGGGGGGTTTTGGCACCCCGACCTTCGGGAGCTAATTTTTGGGTGCGGCTGAGCCCGTGGCTTATTTTTGGCACACGGAGGCCGCCCGCAAAGTCTCGGGCCATTCCGAGTCCGGCGGACGAACTTCGCCCACGCCCCCCACCATGGCTATAGCCCACCCTTTTTTTGGCCATTTTTCCGCTGGGGGGTTTTAGCACCCCGACCTTCGGGTGCTAATTTTTGGGCGTGGCTGTGTCCGTGGCCTACTTTTGGCACACGGAGGCTGCCCGCAAAGTGTCGGGCTATTCCGAGTCCGGCGGACGAACTTCGCCCACGCCCCCCACCAAGGCTATAGCCCACCCGTTTTTTGGCCATTTGGGGGGTTTGGCACCCCGACCGTCAAGCGCTAATTTTTGGGCGCGGCTATGCCCGTGGCCAATTTTTACCACACGGAGGCCGCCCCCAATGTTTCGGGCTATTCCGAGTCCGGCGGACGAACCCGCCCCCACCAATGCTATAGCCCACCCGTTTTTTGGCCATTTTTCCGCTGGGGGGTTTTGGCACCCCGACATTCGGGCGCTAATTTTTGGGTGCGGCTGAGCCCGTGGCCTATTTTTGGCACACGGAGGCCGCCCGCAAAGTCTCGGGCCATTCCGAGTCCGGCGGATGAACTTCGCCCACGCCCCCCACCATGGCTATAGCCCACCCGTTTTTTGGCCATTTTTCCGCTGGGGGGTTTTAGCACCCCGACCTTCGGGTGCTAATTTTTGGGCGCGGCTGTGTACGTGGCATACTTTGGCACCACGGAGGCTGCCCGCAAAGTGTCGGGCTACTCAGGAGTCCGTGACGAACCGCCCACGCCCCACAGGCTATAGCCCACCAGTTTTTTGGCCATTTGGGGGGTTTTGGCACCCCGACCTTCGGGAGCTAATTTTTGGGTGCGGCTGAGCCCGTGGCTTATTTTTGGCACACGGAGGCCGCCCGCAAAGTCTCAGGCCATTCCGAGTCCGGCGGACGAACTTCGCCCCCACCATGGCTATAGCCCACCCGTTTTTTGGCCATTTTCCGCGGGGGGGTTTTAGCACCCCGACCTTCGGGTGCTAATTTTTGGGCGCGGCTGTGTCCGTGGCCTACTTTTGGCACACGGAGGCTGCCCGCAAAGTGTCGGGCTATTCCGAGTCCAGGACGAACTTCCACGCCCCCACCAAGGCTATAGCCCACCGTTTTTGGCCATTTGGGGGTTTGGCACCCCGACCTTCAAGCCCTAATTTTTGGGCGCGGCTATGCCGTGGCCTATTTTTTGCCACCGGAGGCCGCCCCAATGTTTCGGACCATTCCGAGTCCGGCGGACGAACCTTGACAAGGCTATAGCCCACCCGTTTTTTGGCCATTTTTCCGCTGGGGGGTTTTGGCGCCCCGACCTTCGGCTGCTAATTTTTGGGGGCGGCATTGCCCGTGGCCTATTATTGGACACGGAGGCCGCCCGCAAAGTCTCGGGCCATTCCGAGTCCGGTGGACGAACTTCGCCCACGCCCCCCACCAAGGCAATAACCCACCCGTTTTTTGGCCATTCGGGGGGTTTTGGCACCCCGACCTTTGGGAGCTAATTTTTGGGCGTGGCTGTGCCCGTGGCCTATTTTTGGCACACGGAGGCCGCCCGCAAAGTCTCGGGCCATTCCGAATCCGGCGGACGAACTTCGCCCACGCCCCCCACCAAGGATATTGCCCACCCGTTTTTTGGCCATTTGGGGGGTTTTGGCACCCCGACCTTCGGGCGCTAATTTTTGGGCGCGGCTGTGCCCGTGGAATATTTTTGGCACACGGAGGCTGCCCGCAAAGTCTCGGGCTATTCCGAGTCCGGCGGACGAACTTCGCCCACGCCCCCCACCAAGGCTATAGCCCACCCGTTTTTTGGCCATTTGGGGGGTTTTGGCACCCCGACCTTCGGGCGCTAATTTTTGGGTGCGGCTGTGCCCGTGGCCTATTTTTGGCACATGGAGGCCGCCTGCAAAGTCTCGGGCCATTCCGAGTCCGGCGGACGAACTTCGCCCGCGCCCCCCACCAAGGCTATAGCCCACCCGTTTTTTGTCCCTTTGGGGGGTTTTGGCACCCCGACCTTCGGGTGCTAATTTTTCGGCGCGACTGTGCCCGTGGTCTATTTTTGGCACATGGAGGCCGCCCGCAAAGTCTCGGGCCATTCCGAGTCCGGTGGACGAACTTTGCCCACGCCCCCCACCAAGGCTATAGCCCACCCGTTTTTTGGCCATTTTTCCGCTGGGGGGTTTTGGCGCCCCGACCTTCGGCTGCTAATTTTTGGGGGCGGCAGATCCCGTGGCCTATTATTGGCACACGGAGGCCGCCCGCAAAGTCTTGGGCCATTCCGAGTCCGGCGGACGAACTTCGCCCACGCCCCCCACCAAGGCTATAGCCCACCCGTTTTTTGGCCATTTGGGGGGTTTTGGTACCCCGACCTTCGGTGATTAATTTTTGCGCGCGGCTTTGCCCGTGGCCTATTTTTTTCACACGGAGGCCACCAGCAAAGTCTCGGGCCATTCCGAGTCCGGCGGACGAACTTCGCCCACGCCCCCCACGAAGGCTATAGCCCACCCGTTCTTTGGCCATTTGGGGGGTTTTGGCACCCCGACCTTCGGGCGCAAATTTTTGGGCGCGGCTGTGCCCGTGGCCTATTTTTGGCACACGGAGGCTGTCCCCAAAGTCTCGTGCCATTCCGAGTCCGGCAGACGAACTTCGCCCACGCCCCCCACCAAGGCTATAGCCCACCCGAATTTTTGCCATTTTTCTGCTGGGGGGTTATGGTACCCCGACCTTCGGGAGCTAATATTTGGGCGCGGCTGTGCCCGTGGCCTATTTTTGGCACACGGAGGCCGCCCGCAAAGTCTCGGGCCATTCTGAGTCCGGCGGACGAACTTCACCCACGCCCCCCACCAAGGCTATAGCCCACCCGTTTTTTGCCCATTTGGTGGGTTTTGGCACCCCGACCTTCGGGCACTAATTTTTGGGCGCGGCTGTGCCCATGGCCTATTTTTGGCACACGGAGGCGGCCCGCAAAGTCTCGGGCCATTCCGAGTCCGGCGGACGAACTTCGCCCACGCCCCCCACCAAGGCTATAGCCCACCCGTTTTTTGGCCATTTGGGGGGTTTTGGCACCCCGACCTTCGGTTGTTAATTTTTGGGTGCGGCTGTGCCCGTGGCCTATTTTTGGCACATGGAGGCCGCCCGCAAAGTCTCGGGCCATTCCGAGTCCGGTGGACGAACTTTGCCACGCCCCCAAGGCTATAGCCACCCGTTTTTGGCCATTTTCCGCTGGGGTTTTGGCGCCCGACCTTCGGCTGCTAATTTTTGGGGCGGCAGATCCGTGGCCTGTATTGGCACACGGAGGCCGCCCGCAAAGTCTTGGGCCATTCCGAGTCCGGCGGACGAACTTCGCACGAGCCCCCCACCAAGGCTATAGCCCACCCGTTTTTTGGCCATTTGGGGGGTTTTGGTACCACGACCTTCGGTGATTAATTTTTGCGCGGCTTTGCCGTGGCCTATTTTTCACACGGAGGACAACAGCAAAGTCTCGGGCCATTCCGAGTCCGGGGGACGAACTTCGCCCGCCACGAAGGCTATAGCCCACCCGTTCTTTGGCCATTTGGGGGTTTGGCACCCGACCTTCAGCGCAAATTTTTGGCGCGGCTGTGCCCGTGGCCTATTTTGGCACGGAGGCTGTCCCCAAAGTCTCGTGCCATTCGAGTCCGGCAGGCGAACTTCGCCACGCCCCCAATGCTATAGCCCACCCGAATTTTGCCATTTTTCTGCTGGGGGTTATGGTACCCCGACCTTGAGCTAATATTTAGGCGCGGCTGTGCCCGTGGCCTATTTCTGGCGCATGGAGGCCCCCCGCCAAGTCTCGGGCCATTCTGAGTCCAGTGGACGAACTTCACCACGCCCCCACCAAGGCTATAGCCCACCGTTTTTGCCCATTTGGTGGGTTTTGGCACCCCGACCTTCGGGCACTAATTTTTAGGCGGCTGTGCCCATGGCCAGCACGGAGGCGGCCCGCAAAGTCTCGGGCCATTCCGAGTCCGGCGGACGAACTTCGCCCACGCCCCCCACCAAGGCTATAGCCCACCCGTTTTTTGGCCATTTGGGGGGTTTTGGCACCCCGACCTTCGGTGGTTAATTTTTGGGTGCGGCTGTGCCCGTGGCCTATTTTTGGCACATGGAGGCCGCCCGCAAAGTCTCGGGCCATTCCGAGTCCGGCGGACGAACTTCACCCACGCCCCCCACCAAGGCTATAGCCCACCCGTTTTTTGCCCATTTGGTGGGTTTTGGCACCCCGACCTTCGGGCACTAATTTTTGGGCGCGGCTGTGCCCATGGCCTATTTTTGGCACACGGAGGCGGCCCGCAAAGTCTCGGGCCATTCCGAGTCCGGCGGACGAACTTCGCCCACGCCCCCCACCAAGGCTATAGCCCACCCGTTTTTTGGCCATTTGGGGGGTTTTGGCACCCCGACCTTCGGTTGCTAATTTTTGGGTGTGGCTGTGCCCGTGGCCTATTTTTGGCACACGGAGGCCGCCCGCAAAGTCTCGGGCCATTCTGAGTCCGGCGGACGAACTTCGCCCACGCCCCCCACCAAGGCTATAGCCCACCCGTTTTTTGGCCATTTGGGGGGTTTTGGCACCCCGACCTTCGGGAGCTAATTTTTGGGTGCGGCTGTGCCCGTGGCCTATTTTTGGCACACGGAGGCTGCCCGCAAAATTTCGGCCCATTCCGAGTCCGGCGGACGAACTTCGCCAACGCCCCCCACCAAGGCTATAGCCCACCCGTTTTTTGGCCCTTTGGGGGGTTTTGGCACCCCGACCTTCGGGTGCTAATTTTTCGGCGCGACTGTGCCCGTGGTCTATTTTTGGTACATGGAGGCCGCCCGCAAAGTCTCGGGCCATTCCGAGTCCGGCGGACGAACTTTGCCCACGCCCCCCACCAAGGCTATAGCCCACCCGTTTTTTGGCCATTTTTCCGCTGGGGGGTTTTGGCGCCCCGACCTTCGGCTGCTAATTTTTGGGGGCGGCAGTGCCCGTGGCCTATTATTGCCACACGGAGGCCGCCCGCAAAGTCTTGGGCCATTCCGAGTCCGGCGGTCGAATTTCGCCCACGCCCCCCACCAAGGCTATAGCCCACCCGTTTTTTGGCCATTTGGGGGGTTTTGGCACCCCGACCTTCGGTGATTAATTTTTGCGCGCGGCTTTGCCCGTGGCCTATTTTTTTCACACGGAGGCCACCAGCAAAGTCTCGGGCCATTCCGAGTCCGGCGGACGAACCGCCCCCGAAGGCTATAGCCCACCCGTTCTTTGGCCATTTTGGGGGTTTGGCACCCGACCTTCGGGCGCAAATTTTTGGGCGCGGCTGTGCCCGTGGCCTATTTTTGGCACACGGAGGCTGTCCCCAAAGTCTCGTGCCATTCCGAGTCCGGCAGACGAACTTCGCCCACGCCCCCCCCCAAGGCTATAGCCCACCCGAATTTTGCCATTTTTCTGCTGGGGGTTTTGGTACCCGACCTTCGGGAGCTAATATTTGGCGCGGCTGTGCCCGTGGCCTATTATTTTTTGGCACCACGGAGGCCGCCCGCAAAGTCTCGGGCCATTCTGAGTCCGGCGGACGAACTTCACCACGCCCCACCAAGGCTATAGCCCACCGTTTTTGCCCATTTGGTGGGTTTTGGCACCCGACCTTGGACACTAATTTTTAGGGCGCGGCTGTGCCCATGGCCTACAGCACACGGAGGCGGCCCGCAAAGTCTCGGGCCATTCCGAGTCCGGCGGACGAACTTCGCCCACGCCCCCCACCAAGGCTATAGCCCACCCGTTTTTTGGCCATTTGGGGGGTTTTGGCACCCCGACCTTCGGTTGTTAATTTTTGGGTGCGGCTGTGCCCGTGGCCTATTTTTGGCACACGGAGGCCGCCCGCAAAGTCTCGGGCCATTCTGAGTCCGGCGGACGAACTTCGCCCACGCCCCCCACCAAGGCTATAGCCCACCCGTTTTTTGGCCATTTGGGGGGTTTTGGCACCCCGACCTTCGGGAGCTAATTTTTGGGTGCGGCTGTGCCCGTGGCCTATTTTTGGCACACGGAGGCTCCCGCAAAATTTCGGCCCATTCCGAGTCCTGCGGACGAACTTCGCCAACGCCGCCCACCAAGGCTATAGCCCACCCGATTTTTGGGCATTTTTCCGCTGGGGGGTTTTGGTACCCCGACCTTCGGGCGCTAATTTTTGTGTGCGGCTATACCCGTGGCCTATTTTTGGCAAATGGAGGCCGCCCCCAAAGTCTCGGGCCATTCCGAGTCCGGCGGACGAACTTCGCCCACGCCCCCCACCAAGGCAATAGCCCACCCGTTTTTGGCCATTTGGGGTTTGGCACCCGACCTTCGGGGCTGATTTTTGGGCGCGGCTGTACCGTGGCCTATTTTTGGCACACGTGGCGGCCACGCAAAGTCTCGGGCTATTCTGAGTCCGAGGCGGACGAACCACGCCCCCCACCAAGGCTATAGCCCACCCGATTTTTGGGCATTTTTCCGCTGGGGGGTCTTGGCACCCCGACCTTCGGGCGCTAATTTTTGGACGCGGCTGTGCCCGTGGCCTATTTTTGGCACACGGAGGCCACCCGCAAAGTCTCGGGCCATTCCGAGTCTGGCGGACGAACTTCGCCCACGCCCCCCACAAAGGCTATAGCCCACCCGTTTTTAGGCCAATTGGGGGATTTTGGCACCCCGAACTTCAGGTGCTAATTTTTGGGCGCGGCTGTGCCCGTGGCCTATTTTTGGAAAACGGAGGCCGCCCGCAAAGTCTCGGCCCATTCCGAGTCCGGCGGACGAACTTCGCCCACGCCCCCCACCAAGGCTATAGTCCACCCGTTTTTTGGCCATTTGGGGGGTTTTGGCACCCCGACCTTCGGGCGCTAATTTTTGGCGCGGCTGTGCCCGTGGCCTATTTTTGACACACGGAGGCCGCCCGCAAAGTCTCGGGCCATTCCGAGTCCGGCGGACGAACTTCGCCCACGCCCCCCACCAAGGCTATAGCCCACCCGTTTTTTGGCCATTTGCGGGGTTTTGGTGCCCCGACCTTCGGGCGCTAATTTTTGGGTGCGGCTGTGCCCGTGGCCTATTTTTGACACACGGAGGCCGCCCGCAAAGTCTCGAGCCATTCCGAGTCCGGCGGACGAACTTCGCCGAAGCCCCCCACCAAGGCTATAGCCCACCCGTTTTTTGGCCATTTGGGGGGTTTTGGCACCCCGACCTTCGGGCGCTAATTTTTGGGCGCGGCTGTGCCCGTGGCCTATTTTTGACACACGGATGCCGCCCGCAAAGTCTCGGGCCATTCCGAGTCCGGCGGACGAACTTCGCCCACGCCCCCCACCAAGGCTATAGCCCACCCGTTTTTTGGCCATTTGGGGGGTTTTGGCACCCCGACCTTCGGGGGCTGATTTTTGGGCGCGGCTGTACCCGTGGCCTATTTTTGGCACACGGAGGCGGCCCGCAAAGTCTCGGGCTATTCCGAGTCCGGCGGACGAACTTCGCCCACGCCCCCCACCAAGGCTATAGCCCACCCGATTTTTGGGCATTTTTCCGCTGGGGGGTCTTGGCACCCCGACCTTCGGGCGATAATTTTTGGACGCGGCTGTGCCCGTGGCCTATTTTTGGCGCACGGATGCCGCCCGCAAAGTCTCGGGCCATTCTGAGTCCGGCGGACGAACTTCGCCCACGCCCCCCACCAAGGCTATAGCCCACCCGTTTTTTGGCCATTTGGGGGGTTTTGGCACCCCGACCTTCGGGAGCTAATTTTTGGGTGCGGCTGTGCCCGTGGCCTATTTTTGGCACACGGAGCCTGCCCGCAAAATTTCGGCCCATTCCGAGTCCTGCGGACGAACTTCGCCAGCGCCGCCCACCAAGGCTATAGCCCACCCGATTTTTGGGCATTTTTCCGCTGGGGGGTTTTGGCACCCCGACCTTCGGGCGCTAATTTTTGTGTGCGGCTATACCCGTGGCCTATTTTTGGCAAATGGAGGCCGCCCCCAAAGTCTCGGGCCATTCCGAGTCCGGCGGACGAACTTCGCCCACGCCCCCCACCAAGGCAATAGCCCACCCGTTTTTTGGCCATTTGGGGGGTTTTGGCACCCCGACCTTCGGGGGCTGATTTTTGGGCGCGGCTGTACCCGTGGCCTATTTTTGGCACACGTAGGCGGCCCGCAAAGTCTCGGGCTATTCCGAGTCCGGCGGACGAACTTCGCCCACGCCCCCCACCAAGGCTATAGCCCACCCGATTTTTGGGCATTTTTCCGCTGGGGGGTCTTGGCACCCCGACCTTCGGGCGCTAATTTTTGGACGCGGCTGTGCCCGTGGCCTACTTTTGGCACACGGAGGCCACCCGCAAAGTCTCGGGCGATTCCGAGTCTGGCGGACGAACTTCGCCCACGCCCCCCACAAAGGCTACAGCCCACCCGTTTTTTGGCCAATTGGGGGATTTTGGCACCCCGAACTTCGGGTGCTAATTTTTGGGCGCGGCTGTGCCCGTGGCCTATTTTTGGAAAACGGAGGCCGCCCGCAAAGTCTCGGCCCATTCCGAGTCCGGCGGACGAACTTCGCCCACGCCCCCCAGCAACGCTATAGCCCACCCGTTTTTTGGCCATTTGGGGGGTTTTGGCACCCCGACGTTCGGGCGCTAATTTTGGGCGCGGCTGTGCACGTGGCCTATTTTTGGCACACGGAGGCCGCCCGCAAAGTCTCGGGCCATTCCGAGTCCGGCTGATGAACTTCGCCCACGCCCCCCACCAAGGCTATAGCCCACCCGATTTTTGGCCATTTTTCCGCTGGGGGGTTTTGGCACCCCGAACTTCGGGTGCTAATTTTTGGGCGCGGCTGTGCCAGTGGCCTATTTTTAGCACACGGAGGCTGTCCGCATAGTCTCGGGCCATTCCGAGTCCGGCGGACGAACTTCGCCCACGCCCCCACCAAGGCTATAGCCCACCCTTTTTTTGGCCATTTGGGGGGTTTTGGCACCCCAACCGTCGGGTGCTAATTTTGGGGCGCGGCTGTGCCCGTGGCCTATTTTTGGCACACGGAGGCCGCCCGCAAAGTCTCGGGCCATTCCGAGTCCGGCAGGCGAACTTCGCCCACGCCCCCCACCAAGGCTATAACCCACCCGTTTTTTCGCCATTTGGGGGGTTTTGGCACCCCAAACTTCGGGTGCTAATTTTTGGGCGCGGCTGTGCCCGTAGCCTATTTTTGGCACACGGAGGCCGCCCACAAAGTCTCGGGCCATTCCGAGTCCGGCGGACGAATTTCGCCCACGCCCCCCACCAAGGCTATAGCCCACCCGTTTTTTGGCCATGTGGGGGTTTTGCACCCGGGTGCTAATTTTTGGCGGCTGTGCCCGTGGCCTATTTTGGCACACGGGCCGCCCGCAAAGTCTCGGGCCATTCCGAGTCCAGGCGGAAGAACTTCGCCACGCACCCCTGAGGCTATAGCCCACCCGATTTTGGCCATTTTTCCGCTGGGGTTTTGGCACCTGACCTTCGGGCACTAATTTTTGGGCGTGGCTCTGCCTGTGGCCTATTTTGGCACCACGGAGGCCGCCCGCAAAGTCTCGGGCCATTCCGAGTCAATGGACGAACTTCGCCCACGCCCCCCATCAACGCTATAGCCCACCCGTTTTTTGGCCATTTGGGGGGTTTTGGCACCCCGACGTTCGGGCGCTAATTTTGGGCGCGGCTGTGCACGTGGCCTATTTTTGGCACACGGAGGCCGCCCGCAAAGTCTCGGGCCATTCCGAGTCCGGCTGACGAACTTCGCCCACGCCCCCCACCAAGGCTATAGCCCACCCGATTTTTGGCCATTTTTCCGCTGGGGGGTTTTGGCACCCCGAACTTCGGGTGCTAATTTTTGGGCGCGGCTGTGCCAGTGGCCTATTTTTAGCACACGGAGGCTGTCCGCATAGTCTCGGGCCATTCCGAGTCCGGCGGACGAACTTCGCCCACGCCCCCACCAAGGCTATAGCCCACCCTTTTTTTGGCCATTTGGGGGGTTTTGGCACCCCAACCGTCGGGTGCTAATTTTGGGGCGCGGCTGTGCCCGTGGCCTATTTTTGGCACACGGAGGCCGCCCGCAAAGTCTCGGGCCATTCCGAGTCCGGCAGGCGAACTTCGCCACGCCCCCAAGGCTATAACCACCCGTTTTTCGCCATTTGGGGGTTTTGGCACCCCTAACTTCGGGTGCGAATTTTTGGGCGCGGCTGTGCCCGTAGCCTATTTTGGCACACGGAGGCCGCCCACAAAGTCTCGGGCCATTCGAGTCCGGCGGACGAATTTCGCCACGCCCCACCAAGGCTATAGCCCACCGTTTTTGGCCATTTGGGGGGTTTTGGCTCCCGAAGTGCTAATTTTTAGCGCGGCTGTGCCCGTGGCCTATTTTTGCCACACAGAGGCCGCCCGAAAAGTCTCGGGCCATTCCGAGTCCGGCGGACGAACTTCGCCACGCCCCCACCAGGCTATAGCCCACCCATTTTTTGGCCATTTGGGGTGTTTCGGCACCCGACCTTGGGCGCTAATTTTTGGGCGCGGCTGTGCCCGTGGCGTATTTTGGCACACGGAGGCCGCCCGCAAAGTCTCGGGCCATTTCGAGGTCCGGACGAACTTTGCCACGCCCCCACCAAGGCTATAGCCCACCCGTTTTTTGGCCATTTTTTTGCTGGGGTATTTTGGCACCCCGACCTTGGGGTGCTAATTTTTGGGCGCGGCTGTGCTCGTGGCCTATTTTTGGCACACGGAGGGCGCCCGAAAAGTCCCGGGCCATTCCGAGTCCGGCGGGCGAACTTCGCCCCCCCTGAGGCTATAGCCCGTTTTTGGCCATTTGGGGATTTTGGCACCCCGACCTTCAGGCGATAATTTTTGTGTGCGGCTGTGCCAGTGGCCTATTTTTGGCACACGGAGGCCGCCCGTAAAGTCTCGGGCACCTCCGAGTCCGGCGGACGAACTTCGCCCACGCCCCCCACCAAGGCTATAGCCCACCCGTTTTTTGGCCATTTGGGGGGTTTTGGCACCCCGACCTTCGGGCGCTAATTTTTGTGCGCGGCTGTGCCCGTGGCCTATTTTTGGCACACGGAGGCCGCCCGCAAAGTCTCGGGCCATTACGCGTCCGGCGGAGTTAATACGCCCTCGCCCCCCACCAAGGCTATAGCCCACCCGTTTTTTTGGCCATTTTGGGGGGTTTTGGCACCCGAACCTTCGGGCGCTAATTTTTGGGCGCGGCTGTGCTCGTGGCCTATTTTTGGCACACGGAGGCCGCCCGCAAAGTCTCGGGCAATTACGAGTCCGGCGGACGAACTTTGCCACGCCCCAAGGCTATAGCCCACCCGTTTTTGGCCATTTTTCGCTGGGGTATTTTGGCACCCGACCTTGGGGTGCTAATTTTTGCGGCTGTGATCGTGGCCTATTTTGGCACACGGAGGCCGCCCGCAAAGTCTCGGGCTATTCCCGAGTCCGGCGGACGAACCGCCCACGCCCCCCCAAGGCTATAGCCCACCGTTTTTGGCCATTTGGGGGTTTTGGCACCCCCGACCTTGAGCGCTAATTTTTGTGCGGCTGTGCCCGTGGCTATTTTGGCACCACGGAGGCCGCCCGCAAAGTCTCGGGCCATTCCAGTCCGGACGAACCGCGCCCCAGACCAAGGCTATAGCCCACCCGTTTTTGGCCATTTGGGGGTTTTGGCACCCCTACCTTCGGGCGCTAATTTTTGGTGGCTGTGCCCGTGGTCTATTTTTGGCACGGAGGACGCGCAAAGTCTCTTCCCATTCCGAGTCCGGACGAACCGCCACGCCCCCACAAGGCTATAGCCCACCCGTTTTTGGCCATTTTCCGCTGGGGGTTTTGGCACCCGACCTTCGGCTGCTAATTTTTAGCGGCAGTGCCGTGGCCTATTATTGGCACATGGAGGCCACGCAGCGTCTCGGGCCATTCCGAGTCCAGCGGACGAACCGCCACGCCCGACCAAGGCTATAGCCCACCCGTTTTTTGGCCATTTGGGGGGTTTTGGCACCCCGACCTTCGGAGACTAATTTTTGTACGCGGCTTTTCCCGTGGCCTATTGTTTTCACACGGAGGCCTCCCGCAAAGTCTCGGGCCATTCCGAGTCCGGCGGACGAACATCGCCCACGCCCCCCACCAAGGCTATAGCCCACCCTTTTTTTGGCCATTTGGGGGGTTTTGGCACCCCAAACTTCGGGCGCTAATTTTTGGGCTCGGCTGTGCCCGTGGCCTATTTTTGGCACACGGAGGCCACCCGCAAAGTCTCGGGCCATTCCGAGTCCGGCAGACGAACTTCGCCCACGCCCCCCACCAAGGCTATAGCCCACCCGTTTTTTGGCCATTTGGGGGGTTTTGGCACACCGAACTTCGGGTGCTAATTTTTGGGCCCGGCTGTGCCCGTGGCCTATTTTTGGCACACGGAGGCCGCCCGCAAAGTCTCAGGCCATTCCGAGTCCGCGGATGAACTTCGCCCACGCCCCCCACCAAGGCTATAGCCCACCCGTTTTTTGGCCATTTGGGGGGTTTTGGCTCCCCGAACTTCGGGTGCTAATTTTTGGGCGCGGCTGTGCCCGTGGCCTATTTTTGCCACACAGAGGCCGCCCGAAAAGTCTCGGGCCATTCCGAGTCCGGCGGACGAACTTCGCCCACGCCCCCCACCAAGGCTATAGCCCACCCATTTTTTGGCCATTTGGGGGGTTTCGGCACCCCGACCTTCGGGCGCTAATTTTTGGGCGCGGCTGTGCCCGTGGCGTATTTTTGGCACACGGAGGCCGCCCGCAAAGTCTCGGGCCATTCCGAGTCCGGCGGACGAACTTTGCCCACGCCCCCCACCAAGGCTATAGCCCACCCGTTTTTTGGCCATTTTTTCGCTGGGGTATTTTGGCACCCCGACCTTGGGGTGCTAATTTTTGGGCGCGGCTGTGCTCGTGGCCTATTTTTGGCACACGGAGGGCGCCCGGAAAGTCTCGGGCCATTCCGAGTCCGGCGGGCGAACTTCGCCCACGCCCCCCACCAAGGCTATAGCCCAGCCGTTTTTTGGCCATTTGGGGATTTTGGCACCCCGACCTTCAGGCGATAATTTTTGTGTGCGGCTATGCCAGTGGCCTATTTTTGGCACACGGAGGCCGCCCGTAAAGTCTCGGGCACCTCCGAGTCCGGCGGACGAACTTCGCCCACGCCCCCCACCAAGGCTATAGCCCACCCGTTTTTTGGCCATTTGGGGGGTTTTGGCACCCCGACCTTCGGGCGCTAATTTTTGTGCGCGGCTGTGCCCGTGGCCTATTTTTGGCACACGGAGGCCGCCCGCAAAGTCTCGGGCCATTCCGCGTCCGGCGGACGAACTTCGCCCACGCCCCCCACCAAGGCTATAGCCCACCCGTTTTTTTGGCCATTTGGGGGGTTTTGGCACCCGAACCTTCGGGCGCTAATTTTTGGGCGCGGCTGTGCTCGTGGCCTATTATTGGCACACGGAGGCCGCCCGCAAAGTCTCGGGCCATTTCGAGTCCGGCGGACGAACTTCGCCCACGCCCCCCACCAAGGCTATAGCCCCCGTTTTTGGCCATTTTTCGCTGGGGTATTTTGGCACCCGACCTTGGGGTGCTAATTTTTGGGCTGTGCTCGTGGCCTATTTTGGCACGGAGGCCGCCCGCAAAGTCTCGGGCTATTCCGAGTCCAGGACGAACTTACGCCGCCCCCACTAGGCTATAGCCCACCCGTTTTTTGGCCATTTGGGGGGTTTTGGCACCCCGACCTTCGGGCGCTAATTTTTGTGCGCGGCTGTGCCCGTGGCCTATTTTTGGCACACGGAGGCCGCCCGCAAAGTCTCGGGCCATTCCGAGTCCGGCGGACGAACTTCGCCCACGCCCCAAACCAAGGCTATAGCCCACCCGTTTTTTGGCCATTTGGGGGGTTTTGGCACCCCTACCTTCGGGCGCTAATTTTTGGTCGCGGCTGTGCCCGTGGTCTATTTTTGGCACACGGAGGATGCCCGCAAAGTCTCTTCCCATTCCGAGTCCGGCGGACGAACTTCGCCCACGCCCCCCACCAAGGCTATAGCCCACCCGTTTTTTGGCCATTTTTCCGCTGGGGGGTTTTGGCACCCCGACCTTCGGCTGCTAATTTTTGGGCGCGGCAGTGCCCGTGGCCTATTATTGGAACATGGAGGCCACCCGCAACGTCTCGGGCCATTCCGAGTCCGGCGGACGAACTTCGCCCACGCCCCCGACCAAGGCTATAGCCCACCCGTTTTTTGGCCATTTGGGGGGTTTTGGCACCCCGACCTTCGGAGACTAATTTTTGTACGCGGCTTTTCCCGTGGCCTATTGTTTTCACACGGAGGCCTCCCGCAAAGTCTCGGGCCATTCCGAGTCCGGCGGACGAACATCGCCCACGCCCCCCACCAAGGCTATAGCCCACCCCTTTTTTGGCCATTTGGGGGGTTTTGGCACCCCGACCTTCGGGGGCTAATTTTTGGGGGCGGCTGTACCCGTGGCCTATTTTTGGCACATGGAGGCCGCCCGCAAAGTCTCGGGCCATTCCGAGTCCGGCAGACGAACTTCGCCCACGCCCCCACCAAGGCTATAGCCCACCCGTTTTTTGGCCATTTGGGGGGTTTTGGCGCCCTGACCTTCGGGCGCTAATTTTTGGGTGTGGCTGTGCCCGTGGCCTATTTTTGGCACACGGAGGCCGCCCGCAAAGTCTCGGGCCATTCCGAGTCCGGCGGACGAACTTCGCCCACGCCCCCCACCAAGGCTATAGCCCACCCGTTTTTTGGCCATTTGGGGGGTTTTGGCACCCCGACTTCGGGGGCTAATTTTTGGGCGCGGCTGTACCCGTGGCCTATTTTTGGCACATGGAGGCCGCCCGCAAAGTCTCGGGCCATTCCGAGTCCGGCGGACGAACTTCGCCCACGCCCCCCACCAAGGCTATAGCCCACCCGTTTTTTGGCCATTTGGGGGATTTGGCACCCCGACCTTCAAGCGCTAATTTTTGGGCGCGGCTATGCCCGTGGCCCAATTTTTGCCACACGGAGGCCGCCCCCAATGTCTCGGGCCATTCCGATTCCGGCGGACGAACTTCGCCCACGCCCCCCACCAAGGCTATAGCCCACCCGTTTTTTGGCCATTTGGGGCGTTTTGGCACCCCGACCTTCGGGAGCTAATTTTTGGGCGCGGCTGTGCCCGTGGCCTATTCTTGGCACACGGAGGCCGCCCGCAAAGTCTCGGGCATTCCGAGTTCGGCGGACGAACTTCGCCCACGCCCCCCACCAAGGCTATAGCCCACCCATTTTTTGGCCATTTGGGGGGTTTTGGCACCCCGACCTTCGGTTGCTAATTTTTGGGTGCGGCTGTGCCCGTGGCCTATTTTTAGCACACAGAAGCCGCCCGCAAAGTCTCGGGCTATTCCGAGTCCGGCGGACGAACTTCGCCCACGCCCGCCACCAAAGCTATAGCCCACCCGTTTTTTGGCCATTTGGGAGGTTTTGGCACCCCGACCTTCGGGCGCTAATTTTTGGACGCGGCTGTGCCTGTGGCATATTTTTGGCAAACGGAGGCCGCCCCCAAAGTCTCGGGCCATTCCGAGTCCGGCGGACGAACTTCGCTCACGCCCCCCACCAAGGCTATAGCCCACCCGTTTTTTGGCCATTTTTCCGCTGGGGGGTTTTGTGCACCCGACCTTCGGGTGCTAATTTTTAGCGGCTGTGCCCGTGCCTATTTTGGCACGGAATCCGCCCGCAAAGTCTCGGGCCATTCCGATTCAGCGGACGAACTTTGCCACGCCCACGACCAAGGCTATAGCCCACCCGTTTTTGGCCATTTTTCGCTGGGGGTTTCGGCACCACGACCTTGGTGCTAATTTTTGGCGCGGCTGTGCCCGTGGCCTATTACCACCACGGAGGCCGCCCGCAAAGTCTCGGGCTATTCCGAGTCCAGTGGACGAACTTCGCCCACGCCCCCACAAGGCTATAGCCCACCGTTGTTTGGCCATTTGGGGGTTTTGGCACCCCCGACCTTCGGGAGCTAATTTTTTGGCGCGGCTGTTCCCGTGGCTATTTTGGTACACGGAGGCTGCCCGCAAAGTCTCGGGCCATTCCGAGTCCAGGCGGACGAACTTCGCCACGCCCCCACCAGGCTATAGCCCACCCGTTTTTGGCCATTTGGGGGGTTTTGGCACCCCTACCTTCGGCGCTAATTTTTGGTCGTGGCTGTGCCCGTGGTCTATTTTGGCACACGGAGGATAAAGTCTCGGCCCATTCCGAGTCCAGCGGACGAACTTTGCCACGCCCCCACCAAGGCTATAGCCCACCCGTTTTTGGCCATTTTTCCGCTGGGGGTTTTGGCACCCGACCTTGCTGCTAATTTTTGGGCGGCAGAGCCCGTGGCCTATTATTGGCACACGGAGGCCACCATAGCGTCTCGGGCTATTCGAGTCCGGCGGACGAACTTCGCCACGCCCCGACCAAGGCTATAGCCCACCCGTTTTTGGCCATTTGGGGGTTTTGGCACCCGACCTTCGGAGACTAATTTTTGTGCGCGGCTTTTCCGTGGCCTATTGTTTTCACCACGGAGGCCTCCGCAAAGTCTCGGGCCATTCGAGTCGGCGGACGAACCGCCCCCACCAAGGCTATAGCCCACCCGATTTTTGGGCATTTTCCGCTGGGGGTTTGTGCACCCGACCTTCGGGTGCTAATTTTGGCGCGGCTGTGCCGTGGCCTATTTTACCACCACGGAGGCCGCCCGCAAAGTCTCGGGCTATTCCGAGTCCGAGCGGACGAACTTCGCCCACGCCCCCACAAGGCTATAGCCCACCCGCTTTTTGGCAATTTGGGGGGTTTTGGCACCCCGACCTTCGGGAGCTAATATTTGGGCGCGGCTGTGCCCGTGGCCTATTTTGGGACACGGAGGCCGCCCGCAAAGTCTCGGGCCATTCCGAGTCCGGCGGACGAACTTCTCCCACGCCCCCCCCCAAGGCTATAGCCCACCCGTTTGTTGGCCATTTGGGGGGTTTTGGCACCCCGACCTTCGGGCACTAATTTTTGGTCGCGGCTGTGCCCGTGGTCTATTTTTGGCACACGGAGGACGCCCGCAAAGTCTCGGCCCATTCCGAGTCCGGCGGACGAACTTGGCCCACGCCCCCCACCAAGGCTATAGCCCACCCGTTTTTTGGCCATTTTTCCGCTGGGGGGTTTTGGCACCCGACCTTCGGCTGCTAATTTTGGGCGCGGCAGTGCCGTGGCTATTATTGGCACCGGAGGCCACCATAGCGTCTCGGGCTATTCCGAGTCCGAGGCGGACGAACCCGCCCCCGACCAAGGCTATAGCCCACCCGTTTTTTGGGCATTTGGGGGGTTTTGGCACCCCGACCTTCGGAGAATAATTTTTGTCTGCGGCTTTTCCCGTGGCCTATTGTTTTCACACGGAGGCCTCCCGCAAAGTCTCGGGCCATTCCGAGTCGGACGAACTTCGCCCGCCCCCACCAAGCCTATAGCCCACCCGTTTTTGGCCATTTGGGGGTTTGGCACCCGACCTTCGGGGAGCTAATTTTAGGCGCGGATGTATCCATTGGCCTATTTTTGGAACACGGAGGCCGCCCGCAAAGTCTCGGGCCATTCGAGTCCGGGGACGAACTTCGCCCACGCCCCCCCCCAAGGCTATAGCCCAACCGTTTTTGGCCATTTGGGGTTTTGGCACCCTGACCTTAGGGCGCTAATTTTTGGGTGCGGCTGTGTCCGTGGCCTATTTTTTGGACACGGAGGCCGCCCGCAAAGTCTCGGGCCATTCCGAGTCCGGCGGACGAACTTCGCCCACGCCCCCCACCAAGGCTATAGCCCACCCGTTTTTTGGCCATTTGGGGGGTTTTGGCACCCCGACCTTCGGGTGCTAATTTTTGGGCGCGACTGTGCCCGTGGCCTATTTTTGGCACACGGAGGCCGACCGCAAAGTCTCGGGCCATTCCGAGTCCGGCGGACGAACTTCGCCCACGCCCCCCACCAAGGCTATAGCCCACCCGTTTTTTGGCCATTTGGGGGGTTTTGGCACCCCGACCTTCGGGAGCTAATTTTTGGGCGCGACTGTGCCCGTGGCCTATTTTTGGCACACGGAGGCCGACCGCAAAGTCTCGGGCCATTCCGAGTCCGGCGGACGAAGCCGTACGCCCCCACCAAGGCTATAGCCCACCCGTTTTTTGGCCATTTGGGGGGTTTTGGCACCCCGACATACGGGAGCTAATTTTTGGGCACGGATTTAACCGTGGCCTATTTTTTTGGAGGCCGCCCGCAAAGTCTCGGGCCATTCCGAGTCCGAGGCGGACGACCATACGCCCCACCAAGGCTATAGCCCACCGTTTTTGGCCATTTGGGGTTTTGGCACCCTGACCTTCGGGCGCTAATTTTTGGGTGCGGCTGTATCCGTGGCCTATTTTTGGCACACGGAGGCCGCCCGCAAAGTCTCGGGCCATTCCGAGTCCGGCGGACGAACTTCGCCCACGCCCCCACCAAGGCTATAGCCCACCCGTTTTTTGGCCATTTGGGGGGTTTTGGCACCCTGACCTTCGGGCGCTAATTTTTTGGGTGCGGCTGTATCCGTGGCCTATATTTTTCACACGGAGGCCGCCCGCAAAGTCTCGGGCCATTCCGAGTCCGATGGACGAACCGCCACGCCCCCACCAAGGCTATAGCCCACCGTTTTTGGCCATTTGCCGGGCTAATTTTTTGGCGCCCTGACCTTCGGGCGCTAATTTTTAGCTTGCGGACTGTGCCCCTGGGCCTATTTTGGCACACGGAGGCCGCCCGCAAAGTCTCGGGCCATTCCGAGTGGCCGGCGGACGAACTTCGCCACGCCCCCACCAAGGCTATAGCCCACCCGTTTTTGGCCATTTGGGGGTTTGGCACCCGACCTTCGGGGGCTAATTTTTGGGCAGCTCGGGTACCCGTGGCCTATTTTGGCACATGGAGGCCGCCCGCAAAGTCTCGGGCCATTCGAGTCCCGGACCGAACCGACCAAGGCTATAGCCCACCCGTTTTTTGGCCATTTGGGGGGTTTGGTACCCCGACCTTCAAGCGCTAATTTTTGGGCGTGGCTGTACCCGTGGCCTATTTTTGGCACATGGAGGCCGCCTGCAACGTCTCGGGCCATTCCGAGTCTGGCGGACGAACTTCGCCCACGCCCCCCACCAAGGCTATAGCCCACCCGTTTTTTGGCCCTTTGGGGGGTTTTGGCACCCCTACCTTCGGACGCTAATTTTTGGTCGCGGCTGTGCCCGTGGTCTATTTTTGGCACACGGAGGACGCCCGCAAAGTCTCGGGCCATTCCGAGTCCGGCGGACGAACTTTGCCCACGCCCCCCACCTAGGCTATAGCCCACCCGTTTTTTGGCCATTTTTCCGCTGGGGGGTTTTGGCACCCCGACCTTCGGCTGCTAATTTTTGGGCGCGGCAGTTGCCGTGGCCTATTATTGGCACACGGAGGCCACCCGCAACGTCTCGGGCCATTCCGAGTCCGGCGGACGAACTTCGCCCACGCCCCCGACCAAGGCTATAGCCCACCCGTTTTTTGGCCATTTGGGGGGTTTTGGCACCCCGACCTTCGGAGACTAATTTTTGTACGTGGCTTTTCCCGTAGCCTATTGTTTTCACACGGAGGCCTCCCGCAAAGTCTCGGGTCATTCCGAGTCCGGCGGACGAACTTCGCCCACGCCCCCCACCAAGGCTATAGCCCACCCGTTTTTTGGCCATTTGGGGGGTTTTGGCACCCCGACCTTCGGGAGCTAATTTTTGGGCACGGTTGTATCCGTGGCCTATTTTTGGCACACGGAGGCCGCCCGCAAAGTCTCGGGCCATTCCGAGTCCGGCGGACGAACTTCGCCCACGCCCCCACCAAGGCTATAGGCCACCCGTTTTTTGGCCATTTGGGTGGTTTTGGAACCCTGACCTTCGGGCGCTAATTTTTGGGCGCGGCTGTGTCCGTGGCCTATTTTTTGCACACGGAGGCCGCCCGCAAAGTCTCGGGCCATTCCGAGTCCAAGCGAACCGCCCGCCCCCACCAAGGCTATAGCCCACCCGTTTTTGGCCATTTGGGGTTTGGCACCCCGACCTTCCGGGAGCTAATTTTTGCGGCTGTACCGTGGCCTATTTTTGGCACATGGAGCCGCCCGCAAAGTCTCGGGCCATTCGAGTCAGCGGACGAACCGCGCACGCCCCCCAAGGCCATTGCCCACCCGTTTTTGGCCATTTGGGGGTTTGGCACTGACCTTCAGCGCTAATTTTTGGCGCGGCTATGTCCGTGGCCTATTTTACCACGGAGGCCGCCCCAATGTCTCGGGCCATTCCGGAGTCCGGACGAACATACGCCCCCTTCCAAGGCTATAGCCCACCCGTTTTTGGCCATTTGGGGTTTGGCACCCGACCTTCAGGAGCTAATTTTTGGGCGCGGCTGTGCGTGTCCTATTTTACAGCCATGAGCCGCCCCCAAAGTCTCGGGCCATTCCGATTCCAGGACGAACTTCGCCACGCCCCAGCATAAGCCTATAGCCCACCCGTTTTTGGCCATTTGCGGGGTTTTGGCACCCGACCTTGAGAACTAATTTTTAGGCACCGGATGTATCCGTGGCCTATTTTGGAACACGGAGGCCGCCCGCAAAGTCGCGGGCCATTCTGGGTCCGCAGACGAACCATGCCACTTCGTGAGGCTATAGCCCACCCGTTTTTGGCCATTTAGGTTTTGGCACCCGAGTCGGGAGCTAATTTTTGGGCGCGGCTGTGCCCGTGGCCTTTTTGGCACCACGGAGGCCGCCACGTAAAGTCTCGGGGCATTCCGAGTCGCTGAGCGAACTTCGCCCGCCCCCCAAGGCTATAGCCCACCCGTTTTTGTGGCCATTTGGGGGTTTGGCACTAACCGTCGGGTGCAAATTTTTCAAGCGCGGCTGTGCCGTGGCCTATTTTGGCACCGGAGGCCACCCACAAAGTCTCGGGCCATTCGAGTCCGGCGGACGAACTTCACGCCCCCACCAAGGCTATAGCCCGCCGTTTATTGGCCATTTGGGGGTTTTCGTACCCAACCAGGCGCTAATTTTTAGGCGCGGCTGTGCCGTGGCCTATTTTTGGCAAGCGGAGGCCGCCCGAAAAGTCTGGGCCATTCCGAGTTCGAGCGGACGAACTTCGTCCCATACCTCCATGAGGCTATAGCCCACCCGTTTTTGGCCATTTGGGGGTTTTGGCACCCGACCTTCGAGCGCTAATTTTTAGGCGCGGCTGTGCCCTTTGCCTATTTTTGTCACCACGGAGCCGCCCGCAAAGTTTCGTGCCATTCCTAGTCAGTGGGAACTTAGCCACGCCCCCACCAAGGCTATAGCCCACCCGATATTTGGCCATTTTTCTGCAGGGGTTTTGGATCCCGACCTTGGGAGCTAATTTTTGGGCGCGGCTGTGCCCGTGGCCTAATTTTTGCACCACGGAGTCCGCCTGCAAGTCTCGGGCCATTCGAGTCCGAGGCCGGACGAACCGCCACCAAGGCTATAGCCCAGCCGTTTTTGGCCATTTGGGGGTTTGGCACCCCCGACCTTGGGCGCTAATTTTTGGCGCGGCTGTGCCCTTTGCCTATTTTGTCACACGGAGGCCGCCCGCAAAGTTTCGTGCCATTCCTAGTCCGGCGGACGAACTTCGCCACGCCCCCACCAAGGCTATAGACCACCCGATTTTTGGCCATTTTCCATGGGGTTTTGGTACCCGACCTTGGGCGCTAATTTTTGGCGCGGCTGTGCCCGTGGCCTTTACAGCACCACGGAGGCTGCGCATAAAGTCTCGGGCCATTCGGAGTCATGGACGAAGCCCACGCCCCCACAAGGCTATAAGCCCACCCGTTTTTGGCCATTTGGGGGTTTTGGCACCCCAGTTCGGGTGCTAATTTTTGGGCGGCTTCTCCGTGGCCTATTTTGGCACCACGAGCCGCCAAAGTCTCGGGGCATTCCGAGTCCGGCGAACGAACTTCGCCCACGCCCCCCACCAAGGCTATAGCCCACCCGTTTTTTGGCCATTTTTCTGCAGGGGGTTTTGGATGCCCGACCTTCGGGGGCTAATTTTTGGGAGCGGCTGTGCCCGTGGCCTAATTTTGGCACACAGAGGCTGCCCGCAAAGTCTCGGGCCATTCCGAGTCCGGCGGACGAACTTTGCCCACGCCCCCCACCAAGGCTATAGCCCACCCGATTTTTGGCCATTTTTCTGCAGGGGGTTTTGGATGCCCGACCTTCGGGGGCTAATTTTTGGGAGCGGCTGTGGCCGTGGCCTATTTTTAGCACACGGAGGCCGTACGCATAGCCTCGGGCCATTCCGAGTCCGGCAGACGAACTTCGCCCACGCCCCCCACCAAGGCTATAGCCCACCCGTTTTTTGGCCATTTGGGGGGTTTTGGCACACCGAACTTCGGGTGCTAATTTTTGGGCGCGGCTGTGCCCGTGGCCTATTTTTGGCACACGGAGGCCGCCCGCAAAGTCTCGGGCCATTCCGAGTCCGGCGGAAGAACTTCGCCCACGCCCCCCACCAAGGCTATAGCCCACCCGATTTTTGGCCATTTTTCCGCTGGGGGGTGTTGGCACCCTGACCTTCGGGCACTAATTTTTGGGCATGGCTCAACCCGTGGCCTATTTTTGGCACACGGAGGCCGCCCGCAAAGTCTCGGGCCATTCCGAGTCCGGCGGACGAACTTCGCCCACGCCCCCCACCAAGGCTATAACCCACCCGTTTTTTGGCCATTTGGGGGGTTTTGGCACCCCAAACTTCGGGTGCTAATTTTTGGGCGGCTGTGCCGTGGCCTATTTTAACACCAGCGGCCTCCCGCAAAGTCTCGGGCCATTCCGAGTCGGACGAACCGCCACGCCCCCCCGCACGTAGCCACCCGTTTTTGGCCATTTGGGGTTTGGCACCCCGAACTTGGGTGCTAATTTTTAGCGGCTGTGCCCGTGGCCTTTTTGGCACACGGAGGCCGCTTGCAAAGTCTCGGGCCATTCGAGTCCGAGGCGGAAGAACTCCGCCCCCCCAAGGCTATAGCCCACCCGATTTTTGGCCATTTTCCGCTGGGGTTTTGGCACTTTCCTGACCTTCGGGCACTAATTTTTGGGCGTGGCTCTGCCCGTGGCCTATTTTGGCACACGGAGGCCGCCCGCAAAGTCTCGGGCCATTCGAGTCCAGCGGACGAACTTCGCCCCCACCAAGGCTATAACCCACCGTTTTTCGCCATTTGGGGGTTTGGCACCCAAACTTAGTGCTAATGTTTGGCGCGGCTGTGCCCGTAGCCTATTTTGGCACCACGGAGGCCGCCGCAAAGTCTCGGGCCATTCCGAGTCCAGCGGACGAACACCACGCCCCCACCAGGCTATAGCCCACCGTTTTTGGCCATTTGGGGTTTTGGCACCCGAAGGTGCTAATTTTTGGGGCGGCTGTGCCCGTGGCCTATTTTGGCACAGGCCGCGCAAAGTCTCGGGCCATTCGAGTCAGGCGGAAGAACCGCCACGCACCCCACCAGGCTATAGCCCACCCGATTTTTAGCCATTTTTCCGCTGGGGGTTTTGGCACCTGACCTTGGGCACTAATTTTTGGGCGTGGCTCTGCCTGTGGCCTATTTTTGGCACACGGAGGCCGCCCCCAAAGTCTCGGGCCATTCCGAGTCCGGCGGACGAACTTCGCCCACGCCCCCCACCAAGGCTATAACCCACCCGTTTTTTGGCCATTTGGGGTTTGGCATAACCTTCGGAGCGCTAATTTTTGGGCTCGGCTGTGCCCGTGGCCTATTTTTGGCACCACGGAGGCCGCCGCAAAGTCTCGGGCCATTCCGAGTCCGGCAGGCGAACTTCGCCACGCCCCCACCAAGGCTATAGCCCACCGTTTTTGGCCATTTGGGGGTTTTGGCACACAGACGGTGCTAATTTTTGGGCGCGGCTGTGCCCGTGGCCTATTTTTGGCACACGGAGGCCGCCCGCAAAGTCTCAGGCCATTCCGAGTCCGGCGGATGAACTTCGCCCACGCCCCCCACCAAGGCTATAGCCCACCCGTTTTTTGGCCATTTGGGGGTTTTGGCTCCCCGAACTTCGGGTGCTAATTTTTGGGCGCGGCTGTGCCCGTGGCCTATTTTTGCCACACAGAGGCCGCCCGCAAAGTCTCGGGCCATTCCGAGTCCGGCGGACGAACTTCGCCCACGCCCCCCACCAAGGCTATAGCCCACGCGTTTTTTGGCCATTTGGGGGGTTTTGGCACCCCGAACTTCGGGTGCTAATTTTTTGACTCGGCTGTGCCCGTGGCCTATTTTTAGCACACGGAGGCCGTACGCATAGCCTCGGGCCATTCCGAGTCCGGCAGACGAACTTCGCCCACGCCCCCCACCAAGGCTATAGCCCACCCGTTTTTTGGCCATTTGGGGGGTTTTGGCACACCGAACTTCGGGTGCTAATTTTTGGGCGCAGCTGTGCCCGTGGCCTATTTTTGGCACACGGAGGCCGCCCGCAAAGTCTCAGGCCATTCCGAGTCCGGCGGATGAACTTCGCCCACGCCCCCCACCAAGGCTATAGCCCACCCGTTTTTTGGCCATTTGGGGGGTTTTGGCTCCCCGAACTTTGGGTGCTAATTTTTGGGCGCGGCTGTGCCCGTGGCCTATTTTTGGCACACGGACGCCGCCCGCAAAGTCTCAGGCCATTCCGAGTCCGGCGGACGAACTTTGCCCACGCCCCCCACCAAGGCTATAGCCCACCCGTTTTTTGGCCATTTTTTCGCTGGGGTATTTTGGCACCCCGACCTTGGGGTGCTAATTTTTGGGCGCGGCTGTGCTCGTGGCCTATTTTTGGCACACGGAGGGCGCCCGGAAAGTCTCGGGCCATTCCGAGTCCGGCGGGCGAACTTCGCCCACGCCCCCCACCAAGGCTATAGCCCACCCGTTTTTTGGCCATTTGGGGATTTTGGCACCCCGACCTTCAGGCGATAATTTTTGTGCGCGGCTGTGCCCGTGGCCTATTTTTGGCACACGGAGGCCGCCCGCAAAGTCTCGGGCACCTCCGAGTCCGGCGGACGAACTTCGCCCACGCCCCCCACCAATGCTATAGCCCACCCGTTTTTTGGCCATTTGGGGGGTTTTGGCACCCCGACCTTAGGGCACTAATTTTTTGGTGCGGCTGTGCCCGTGGCCTATTTTTGGCGCACGGAGGCCGCCCGCAAAGTCTCGGGCCATTCCGAGCCCGGCGGACGAACTTCGCTCACGCCCCCCACCAAGGCTATAGCCCACCCGTTTTTTGGCCATTTGGGGGGTTTTGGCACCCCGACCTTCGGGCGCTAATTTTTGTGCGCGGCTGTGCCCGTGGCCTATTTTTGGCACACGGAGGCCGCCCGCAAAGTCTCGGGCCATTCCGCGTCCGGCGGACGAACCGCCACGCCCCCACCAAGGCTATAGCCCACCACGTTTTTGGCCATTTGGGGGTTTTGGCACCCCAACCTTGGGCGCTAATTTTTGGGCGCGGCTGTGCTCGTGGCCTATTTTTGGCACTGAGTCCGCCGCAAAGTCTCGGGCCATTCCGAGGCCGGCGGACGAACCCGCCCCCACCAAGGCTATAGCCCACCCGTTTTTTGGCCATTTGGGGGGTTTTGGCACCCCGACCTTCGGCCGCTAATTTTTGTTCGCGGCTGTGCCCGTGGCCTATTTTTGGCACACGGAGGCCGCCCGCAAAGTCTCGGGCCATTCCGAGCCCGGCGGACGAACTTCGCTCACGCCCCCCACCAAGGCTATAGCCCACCCATTTTTTGGCCATTTGGGGGGTTTCGGCACCCCGACCTTCGGGCGCTAATTTTTGGGCGCGGCTGTGCCCGTGGCCTATTTTTGGCACACGGAGGCCGCACGCAAAGTCTCGGGCCATTCCGAGTCCGGCGGACGAATTTCGCCCACGCCCCCCACCAAGGCCATAGCCCACCCGATTTTTGGCCATTTTTCCGCTGGGGGGTTTGGCACCCCGACCTTCGGGCACTAATTTTTGGGCGCGGCTCTGCCCGAGGCCTATTTTGGGCACACGGAGGCCACCCGCAAAGTCTCGTGCCATTCCAAGTCCGGCGGACGAACTTCGCCCACGCCCCCCACCAAGGCTATAGCCCACCCGTTTTTGCCATTTGGGGGTTTTGGCACCCGACCTTCGGGCACTAATTTTGGCAGCGGCTGTGCCGTGGCCTATTTTTGGCACCACGGAGGCCGCCCGCAAAGTCTCGGGCCATTCCGAGTCCGCCGGACGAACCGCCCCCCCAAGTTTATAGCCCACCCGATTTTGGCTATTTGGGGTTTTGCACCCGACCTTGGGCGATAATTTTTAGCACGGCTGTGCCCGTGGCCTATTTTGGCACCACGGAGACTGCCCGCCAAGTCTCGGGCCATTCAAGTCCAGGCAGAACTTCGCCCACGCCCCCACCAGGCTATAGCCCACCCGTTTGTTGGCCATTTGGGGGGTTTTGGCACCCCGACATTCGGGCGCTAATTTTTGGGCGTGGCTGTGCTTGTAGCCTATTTTTGGCACACGGAGGCCGCCTCCAAAGTCTCGGGCCATTCCGAGTCCGGCGGACGAACTTCGACCACGCCCCCCACCAAGGCGATAGCCCACCCGTTTTTTGGCCATTTTTCCGCTGGGGGGTTTTGGCACCCCGACCTTCGGGTGCTAATTTTTGGGCGCGGCTGTGCCCGTGGCCTATTTTTGGCACACAGAGGCCGCCCGCAAAGTCTCGGTCCATTCCGAGTCCGGCGGACGAACTTCGCCCACGCCCCCCACCAAGTTTTTAGCCCACCCGATTTTTGGCCATTTGGGGGGTTTTGGCACCCCGACCTTTGGGCGATAATTTTTTAGCACGGCTGCGTCCGTGGCCTATTTTTAGCACACGGAAGCTGCTCGCAAAGTCTCGGGCCATTCCAAGTCCGGCAGACGAACTTCGCCCACGCCCCCCACCAAGGCTATAGCCCACCCGTTTTTTGGCCATTTGGGTGGTTTTGGTACCCTGCCCTTCGGGCGCTAAGTTTTGGGCGCGGCTGTGCCCGTGGCCTGCACAGCACACGGAGGCCGCCCGCAAAGTCTCGGGCCATTCCGAGTCGGCGGACGAACTTTGCCACGCCCCCAAGGCTATAGCCCACCCGATTTTTGGCCATTTTTCCGCTGGGGGGTTTTGGCACCCCGACCTTCGGGCGCTAATTTTTTGGCGCGGCTATGCCCATGGCCTATTTTTGGCACACGGAGGCCGCCCGCAATGTCTCGGGCCATTCCGAGTCCGGCAGACGAACTTCGCCCACGCCCCCCACCAAGGCTATAGCCCACCCGTTTTTTGGCCATTTGGGGGGGTTTGGCACCCCAACCTTCGGTTGCTAATTTGTGGCCGCGGCTGTGTCCGTGGCCTACTTTTATCTAACGGAGGCCGACCGCAAAGTCTCGGGCTATTCCGAGTCCGGCAGACGAACGTCGCGCACGCCCACCACCAAGCCTATAGCCCACCTGTTTTTTGGCCATTTGGGGGGTTTTGGCTCCCCGACCTTCGGACGCTAATTTTTGTGCGCGGCTGTGCCCGTGGCCTATTTTGGGACACGGAGGCCACCCGCAAAGTATCTGGCCATTCCGAGTCCGGCGGACGAACTTCGCCCACGCCCCCCACCAAGGCTATAGCCCACCCGTTTTTTGGCCATTTGGGAGGTTTTGGCACCCCGACCTTCGGGAGCTAATTTTTGGGCGCGGCTGTGTCCGTGTCCTATTTTTGGCACACGGAGGCCGCCCGCAAAGTCTCGGGCCATTCCGAGGCCGGCGGACGAACTTCGCCCCCACCAAGGCTATAGCCCACCGTTTTTGGCCATTTGGGGGTTTTGGCACCCGACCTTGGGCGCTAATTTTTGGGCGCGGCTGGGCCCGTCGCCTATTTTGGCACCACGGAGGCCGCCCGCAAAGTCTCGGCCATTCCGAGTCCGAGCGGACGAACCGCCCACGCCCCCACCAAGGCTATAGCCCACCGTTTTTGGCCATTTGGGTGGTTTTGGTACCCTGCCCTTGGCGCTAATTTTTAGGCGCGGCTGTGCCCGTGGCCTACGGCACACGGAGGCCGCCCGCAAAGTCTCGGGCCATTCCGAGTCCAGCGGACGAACTTCGCCCCCACCAAGGCTATGGCCCACCGTTTTTGGCCATTTTCCGCTGGGGTTTTGGCACCCGACCTTCGGGTGATAATTTTTGTCTTGGCTGTGCCCGTGGCCTATTTTGGGACACGGAGGCCGCCGCAAAATCTCTGGCCATTCCGAGTCCGGCGGACAGAACTTCGCCCGCCCCCACCAAGGCTATAGCCCACCGTTTTTGGCCATTTGGGGGTTTTGGCTCCCGACCTTGGACGCTAATTTTTGTGCGGCTGTGCCGTGGCCTATTTTGGGACACGGAGGCCGCCCGCAAAGTCTCTGGCCATTCCGAGTCCGGTGGACGAACTTCGCCACCACCAAGGCTATAGCCCACCCGTTTTTGGCCATTTGGGGGTTTTGGCACCAACCTTCGGGAGCTAATTTTTGGGCGCGGCTGTGTCCGTGTCCTATTTTTGGCACACGGAGGCCGCCCGCAAAGTCTCGGGCCATTCCGAGGCCGGCGGACGAACTTCGCCCACGCCCCCCACCAAGGCTATAGCCCACCTGTTTTTTGGCCATTTGGGGGGTTTTGGCACCCCGACCATCGGGCGCTAAATTTTTGGCGCGGCTGGGCCCGTCGCCTATTTTGGCACACGGAGCCGCCCGCAAAGTCTCGGCCATTCCGAGTCCGGACGAACTTCGCCACGCCCAAGGCTATAGCCCACCCGTTTTTGGCCATTTGGGTGGTTTTGGCACCCGACCTTGATTGCTAATTTTTGGGCGGCTGGGCCGTCGCCTATTTTGGCACCACGGAGGCCGCCCGCAAAGTCTCGGCCATTCCGAGTCCGGCGGACGAACCGCCACGCCCCACCGAGGCTATAGCCCCACCGTTTTTTGGCCATTTGGGTGGTTTTGGTACCCTGCCCTTCGGGCGCTAAGTTTTGGGCGCGGCTGTGCCCGTGGCCTACAGCACACGGAGGCCGCCCGCAAAGTCTCGGGCCATTCGAGTCCGAGCGGACGAACCGCCACGCCCCCCACCAAGGCTATAGCCCACCCGATTTTTGGCCATTTTTCCGCTGGGGGGTTTTGGCACCCCGACCTTCGGGCGCTAATTTTTTGGCGCGGCTGTGCCCATGGCCTATTTTTGGCACACGGAGGCCACCTGCAATGTCTCGGGCCATTCCGAGTCCGGCGGACGAACTTCGCCCACGCCCCCCACCAAGGCTATAGCCCACCCGTTTTTTGGCCATTTGGGGGGTTTTGGCACCCCGACCTTAGGGCACTAATTTTTTGGTGCGGCTGTGCCCGTGGCCTATTTTTGGCGCACGGAGGCCGCCCGCAAAGTCTCGGGCTATTCCGAGTCCGGCAGACGAACGTCGCGCACGCCCACCACCAAGCCTATAGCCCACCTGTTTTTTGGCCATTTGGGGGGTTTTGGCTCCCCGACCTTCGGACGCTAATTTTTGTGCGCGGCTGTGCCCGTGGCCTATTTTGGGACACGGAGGCCGCCCGCAAAGTCTCTGGCCATTCCGAGTCCGGCGGACGAACTTCCACGCCCCCACCAAGGCTATAGCCCACCCGTTTTTGGCCATTTGGGGTTTTGGCACCCGACCTTCGGGACCTAATTTTTGGGCGCGGCTGTGTCCGTGTCCTATTTTTGGCACACGGAGGCCACCACGCAAAGTCTCGGGCCATTCCGAGGCGGACGAACTTACGCCCCCACAAGGCTATAGCCCACCCGTTTTTGCCATTTGGGGGTTTTGGCACCCGACCTTGGGCGCTAATTTTTGGCGCGCTGGGCCCGTCGCCTATTTTGGCACACGGAGGCCGCCCGCAAAGTCTCGGCCATTCCGAGTCCGGACGAACCGCCACGCCCCCACAGGCTATAGCCCACCGTTTTTGGCCATTTGGGTGGTTTGGCACCCGACCTTGATTGCTAATTTTTGGGCGCGGCTGGGCCCGTCGCCTATTTTGCAGCACACGGAGGCCGCCCGCAAGTCTCGGCCATTCCGAGGTCGGCGAGACGAACCGCCCGCCCCCACCAAGGCTATAGCCCACCCGTTTTTGGCCATTTGGGTGGTTTTGGTACCCTGCCCTTGGGCGCTAAGTTTTAGGCGCGGCTGTGCCCGTGGCCTGGCACCACGGAGGCCGCCCGCAAAGTCTCGGGCCATTCCGAGTCCCGGACGAACCGCCACGCCCCCACAAGGCTATAGCCCATCCGTTTTTACGGCCTTTTTCCGCTGGGGGGTTTTGGCACCCCGACCTTCGGGCGCTAATTTTTTGGCGCGGCTGTGCCCATGGCCTATTTTTGGCACACGGAGGCCGCCTGCAATGTCTCGGGCCATTCCGAGTCCGGCGGACGAACTTCGCCCACGCCCCCCACCAAGGCTATAGCCCACCCGATTTTTGGCCATTTGGGGGGTTTTGGCACCCCGACCTTCGGGCGCTAATTTTTGGGCGCGGCTGTGCCCGTGGCCTATTTTTGCACACGGAGGAAGCACGCAAATACTCGGGCCAATCCGAGTCCAGGACGAACTTCGCCACGCCCCCACAAGGCTATAGCCCACCCGTTTTTGGCCATTTGGGCGTTTGGCACCCGACCTTAGTGCTAATTTTTAGTCGCGGCTGTGTCCGTGGCCTACTTTATCTATCGGAGGCCGCGCAAAGTCTCGGGCTATTCCGAGTCCGGCAGGCGACGTCGCACGCCCACCACCAAGCCTATAGCCCTGTTTTTGGCCATTTGGGGGTTTTGGCTCCCCGACCTTCGGTGGATAATTTTTGTGCGCGGATGTGCCCGTTGCCTATTTTGGGACACGGAGGCCGCCCGCAAAGTCTCTGGCCATTCCGAGTCCGGCGGACGAACCGCCACGCCCCCACAGGCTATAGCCCACCCGTTTTTGGCCATTTGGGTGGTTTTGGCACCCCGACCTTCGGGAGCTAATTTTTAGCGCGGCTGTGTCCGTGTCCTGAGAGGCCGCCCGCAAAGTCTCGGGCCATTCCGAGGCGGCGGACGAACCGCCCACGCCCCCACAAGGCTATAGCCCACCCGTTTTTGGCCATTTGGGGGTTTTGGCACCCGACCTTGGGGCGCTAATTTTTGGCGCGGCTGCCCGTCGCCTATTTTTGGCACATGGAGCCGCCTGCATAAGTCTCGGCCATTCCGAGTCCGGCGGACGAACTTCGCGCCCCCACCAAGGCTATAGCCCACCCGTTTTTGGCCATTTGGGTGGTTTGGTACCCTGCCCTTGGCGCTAAGTTTTAGGCGGCTGTGCCGTGGCCTACGGCACGAGGCCGCGCAAAGTCTCGGGCCATTCCGAGTCGGAGGACGCCACGCCCCCACCAAGGCTATAGCCCACCCGATTTTGGCCATTTTTCCGCTGGGGTTTTGGCACCCGACCTTGGGCGCTAATTTTTGGCTGTGCCCATGGCCTATTTTGGCACCACGGAGGCCGCCCGCAATGTCTCGGGCCATTCGAGTCCAGGCGGACGAACCGCCCACGCCCCCACCAAGGCTATAGCCCACCGATTTTGGCCATTTGGGGGTTTTGGCACCCCGACCTTGGGGGCCAATTTTTGGCGCGGCTGTGCCCGTGCCTATTTTTGCACATGGAGGCCGCGCAAAGTCTCGGGTCATTCCGAGTCCAGGCGGACGAACTTTGCCACGCCCCCCACCAAGGCTATAGCCCACCGATTTTTGGCCATTTTCCGCTGGGGTTTTGGCACCCCGACCTTCGGGTGCTAATTTTTAAGGCGCGGCTGTGTCCGTGGCCTACTTTATCTAACGGAGGCCGCCCGCAAAGTCTCGGGCTATTCCGAGTCCAGGCGGACGAGCGTCGCGCCGCACCCCACAAGGCTATAGCCCACCTGTTTTTGGCCATTTGGGAGTTTTGGCTCCCGACCTTGGACGCTAATTTTTGTGCGGCTGTGCCCGTGGCCTATTTTGGGACACGGAGGCCGCCATAAAGTCTCGGGCCATTCCGAGTCAGGACGAACTTCGCCACGCCCCCCAAGGCTATAGCCCCTGTTTTTGGCCATTTGGGGTTTTGGCTCCCGACCTTGGACGCTAATTTTTGTGCGGCTGTGCCCGTGGCCTATTTTGGGACACGGAGGCCGGCCCGCAAAGTCTCGGGCCATTCCGAGTCCGTGGACGAACACGCCCCCACCAGGCTATAGCCCCCCTTTTTTGGCCATTTGGGGGTTTTGGCACCCGACCTTCGGGAGCTAATTTTTGGGCGCGGCTGTGCCGTGGCCTATTTTGGCACGGAGGCCGCCCGCAAAGTCTCGGGCCATTCGAGTCCGGCAGGCGAACTTCGCCCCGCCCCCACCAAGGCTATAGCCCACCCGTTTTTGGCCATTTGGGGGTTTTGGCACCACCGAACCGGGTGCTAATTTTTTGGCGCGGCTGTGCCCGTGGCCTATTTTTGGCACACGGAGGCCGCCCGCAAAGTCTCAGGCCATTCCGAGTCCGGCGGATGAACTTCGCCCACGCCCCCCACCAAGGCTATAGCCCACCCGTTTTTTGGCCATTTGGGGGTTTTGGCTCCCCGAACTTCGGGTGCTAATTTTTGGGTGCGGCCTTGCCCGTGGCCTATTTTTGCCACACAGAGGCCGCCCGCAAAGTCTCGGGCCATTCCGAGTCCGGCGGACGAACTTCGCCCCCCAAGGCTATAGCCACCCGTTTTTGGCCATTTTCCGCTGGGGGTTTTGGCACCCCGAACTTCGGGTGCTAATTTTTGGGTGCGGCTGTGCCTGTGGCCTATTTTTGGCACACGGAGTCCGCCCGCAAAGTCTCGGGCCATTCCGAGTCCGGAGGACGAACCGCGCCCCACCAAGGCTATAGCCCAGCGTTTTTGGCCATTTGGGGGTTTTTGGCACCCCAGGTGCTAATTTTTTTCGGCTGTGCCCGTGGCCTATTTTGGCACCACGGAGGCGCCGCAGTCTCGGGCCATTCCGAGTGGACGAACTTGCCAGGGCTATAGCCCACCGTTTTTGGCCATTTGGGGTTTTGGCACGAACCGGGTGCTAATTTTTGGTAGCGGCAGTGCCCGTGGCCTATTTTGGCACCGGAGGCCGCCGCAAAGTCTCGGGCCATTCCGAGTCGGTGGACGACACATAGCCCAGCCCCGTTTTTGGCCATTTTCCGCTGGGGGTATTGGCACCCGACCTTGGTGCTAATTTTGGGCGCGGCTGTGGCCGTGGCCTATTTTAGCACGGAGGCCGCCTGCAAACTCTCGGGCCATTCCGAGTCCGGCGAACCGCCCGCCCCCAAGGCTATAGCCCACCCGTTTTTGGCCATTTGGGGGTTTTGTCACCCGACCTTGGCGCTAATTTTTGTGCGCGGCTGTGCCCGTAGCCTATTTTGGTACGGAGGCCGCCCGCAATGTCTCGGGCCATTCCGAGTCCGGCGGACGAACCCGCCCACCCCACCAAGGCTATAGCCCACCCGTTTTTGGCCATTTGGGGGTTTTTGCACCCCGACCTTGCTAATTTTTAAGCTGTGCCGTGGCCTATTTTTGGCACACGAGGCCGCCCGCATTGTCTCGGGCCATTCCAGTCAAGCGGACAAACCGCCTTACGCCCTCCACCATTGCCCAGCCCATTTTTGGCCATTTGGGGGTTTGGCACCCGACCTTGGGCGCTAATTTTTAGGCGCGGCTGTGCCCGTGGCCTTTTGCTGAGGCCGCCCCTAAAGTCTCGGGCCATTCCGAGTCCAGTGGAACCACGCCCCCCACCAAGGCTATTGCCCACCCGTTTTTTGGCCATTTGGGGGGTTTTGGCACCCCGTACTTCGGGCGCTAATTTTTGGGCATGGCTGTGCCCGTGGCCTATTTTTGGCACACGGAGGCCGCCCGCAAAGTCTCGGGCCATTCCGAGTCCGGCGGACAAACTTCGCCAACGCCCCCCACCAAGGCTATAGCCCACCCGTTTTTTGGCCATTTGGGGGGTTTTGGCACCCCGACCTTCGGGCGCTAATTTTTGGGCGCGGCTGTTCCCGTTGCCTATTTTTGGCACACGGAGGCCGCCCGCAAAGTCTCGGGCCATTCCGAGTCCGGCGGACGAACTTCGCCCACGCCCCCCACCAAGGCTATAGCCCACCCATTTTTTGGCCATTTGGGGGGTTTCGGCACCCCGACCTTCGGGCGCTAATTTTTGGGCGCGGCTGTGCCCGTGGCGTATTTTTGGCACACGGAGGCCGCCCGCAAAGTCTCGGGCCATTCCGAGTCCGGCGGACGAACTTTGCCCACGCCCCCCACCAAGGCTATAGCCCACCCGTTTTTTGGCCATTTTTTCGCTGGGGTATTTTGGCACCCCGACCTTGGGGTGCTAATTTTTGGGCGCGGCTGCGCTCGTGGCCTATTTTTGGCACACGGAGGGCACCCGGAAATTCTCGGGCCATTCCGAGTCCGGCGGGCGAACTTCGCCCACGCCCCCCACCAAGGCTATAGCCCACCCGTTTTTTGGCCATTTGGGGGGTTTTGGCACCCCGACCTTCGGGCGCTAATTTTTGGGTGCGGCTGTTCCCGTTGCCTATTTTTGGCACACGGAGGCCGCCCGCAAAGTCTCGGGCCATTCCGAGTCCGGCGGACGAACATTGCCCACGCCCCCCACCAAGGCTATAGCCCACCCATTTTTTGGCCATTTGGGGGGTTTCGGCACCCCGACCTTCGGGCGCTAATTTTTGGGTGCGGCTGTGCCCGTGGCTTATTTTTGGCACACGGAGGCCGCCCGCACAGTCTCGGGCCATTCCGAGTCCGGCGGACGAACTTTGCCCACGCCCCCCACCAAGGCTATAGCCCACCCGTTTTTTGGCCATTTTTTCGCAGGGGTATTTTGGCACCCCGACCTTCGGGCGCTAATTTTTGGGTGCGGCTGTTCCCGTTGCCTATTTTTGGCACACGGAGGCCGCCCGCAAAGTGTCGGGCCATTCCGAGTCCGGCGGACGAACTTCGCCCACGCCCCCCACCAAGGCTATAGCCCACCCGTTTTTTGGCAATTTGGGGGGTTTTGGCACCCCGTCCTTCGGGCGCTAATTTTTGGCCGCGGCTGTGCCCGTGGCCTATTTTTGGTACACGGAGGCCGCCAACAAAGTCTCGGGCACCTCCGAGTCCCAGTTTTTGGCCATTTGGGGGTTTTGGCACCCGACCTTAGGGCACTAATTTTTGGTGCGGCTGTGCCCGTGGCCTACAAAGTCTCGGGCCATTTGGACGAACTACGCCCCCACCAAGGCTAAGCCCACCCGTTTTTGGCCATTTGGGGGTTTTGGCACCCGACCTTCGGGAGCTAATTTTAGCGCGGCTGTGCCCGTGGCCTATTTTGACGGGGTCGTCCGCAAAGTCTCGGGCCATTCCGAGTCTGGAACTTTGCCTCGCCCCCCCAAGGCTATGGCCCACCCGTTTTTGGCCAATTGGGGGTTTTGGCACCCGACCACTAATTTTTGGGGCGGCTGTGCCCGTGGCCTATTTTGCACATGGAGGCCGCCCCAATGTCTCGGGCCATTCCGAATCCGGCGGACGAACTTTGCCCGCCCCCCACCAAGGCTATAGCCCCTTTTTGGCCATTTTCCGCTGGGGGTTTTGGCACCCGACCTTCGGGTGCTAATTTTTGGGCGCGGCTGTGTCCGTGGCCTACTTTTATCTAACAGAGGCCGCCCGCAAAGTCTCGGGCTATTCCGAGTCCGAGGCGGACGTCGCCGCCCCCACCAAGGCTATAGCCCACCCGTTTTTGGCCATTTGGGGGTTTTGGCTCCCGACCTTGGCGCAAATTTTATTGCGCGGCTGTGCCCGTGGCCTATTTTGGGACACGGAGGCCGCATAAAGTCTCGGCCATTCCGAGTCCGGGCGGACGAACTTCGCCACCCCCATCAAGGCTATAGCCCACCGTTTTTGGCCATTTGGGGTTTTGGCACCCCGACCGGTGCTAATTTTTAGCGGCTGTGTCCATGGCCTACTTTTATCTAGGACGCCCGCAAAGTCTCGGGCTATTCCAGTCCGGCGGACAAGCGCCACGCCCCCACCAAGGCTATAGCCCACCCGTTTTTGGCCATTTGGGGGTTTTGGCACCCGACCTTGGGCGCTAATTTTTGGCGCGGCTGTGCCCGTGGCCTATTTTGCACGGAGGCCGCCCCAAAGTCTCGGGCCATTCCGAATCCAGCGAACTTCTCCCACGCCCCCAAGGCTATAGCCCACCCGCTTTTTGGCCATTGGGGGTTTGGCACCCGACCTTCGGGTGCTAATTTTAGCACGGCTGTGCCGTGGCCTATTTGGCGCACGGAGGCTGTCGCAAAGTCTCGGGCCATTCCGAGTCCGAGCGGACGCCTTCGCCCCCACAAGGCTATAGCCCACCCGTTTGTTGGCCATTTGGGGTTTTGGCACCCGACATTCGGGCGCTAATTTTTGGCGCGGCTGTGCTTGTAGTCTATTTTTGGCACATTCTCGGGCCATTCAGCGTCCCGAACTTCGCCACGCCCCACACCAAGGCTAAAGCCCACCCGTTGTTAGGCCATTTTTGGGGTTTTGGCACCCCGACCTTGGTGCTAATTTTTTGCGGCTGTGCCCGTGGCTATTTTTGGCACCAGTCCGCCCGCAAAGTCTCGGGCCATTCCGAGTCCGGCGGACGAACTTACGCCCCCACCAAGGCTATAGCCCAGTTTTTGGTTTTTTAGATTTTGGCACCGACCTTGCTAATTTTTGTGCGCGGATGTGCCCGTGGCCTATTTTGTCACCACGGAGGCCGCCCGCAAAGTCTCGGGCCATTCGAGTCCGGCGGACGAACCACGCCCCCACCAAGGCTATAGCCCACCCGTTTTTGGCCATTTGGGGGTTTTGGCACCCCCGACCTTGGAGTGCTAATTTTTGGGCGGCTGTGCCCGTGGCCTATTTTGGCTGTCCGCAAAGTCTCGGGCCATTCCAAGTCCCGGACGGCCACGCCCCCACCAAGGCTATAGCCCACCCGATTTTTGGCCATTTGGGGGTTTTGGCACCCCGACCTTCGGCGCTAATTTTGCGGCTGTGCCCGTGGCCTAGTCGCCCGCAAAGTCTCCAGCCAAGATCTCGGGCCAACGCCCCCACCAAGGCTATAGCCCACCCGTTTTTGGCCATTTTCCGCTGGGGTTTTGGCTCCCGACCTTCGGGTGCTAATTTTTCGCGGCTGTGCCCGTGGCCTATTTTTCTGCCGCAAAGTCTCGGGCCATTCGAGTCGGACGAACTTTGCCCACGCCGCCCACCAAGGCTATAGCCCACCCGATTTTTGGCCATTTTTCCGCTGGGGGTGTTGGCACCCCGACCTTCGGGTGCTACTTTTTGGGTGCGGCTGTGCCCGTGGCCTATTTTACGGAGGCCGCAAAGTCTCGGGCCATTCCGAGTCCGGCGGACGATCTTCGCCCACGCCCCCCACCAAGGCTATAGCCCACCCGTTTTTTGGCCATTTGGGGGGTTTTGGCACCCCGACCTTCGGGCGCTAATTTTTGTGCGCGGATGTGCCCGTGGCCTATTTTTGTCACACGGAGGCCGCCCGCAAAGTCTCGGGCCATTCCGAGTCCGGCGGAAGAACTTCGCCCACGCCCCCCACCAAGGCTATAGCCCACCCGTTTTTTGGCCATTTTTCCGCTAGGGGTTTTGGCACCCCGACCTTCGGGCGCTAATTTTTGTGCGCGGATGTGCCCGTGGCCTATTTTTGTCACACGGAGGCCGCCCGCAAAGTCTCGGGCCATTCCGAGTCCGGCGGAAGAACTTCTCCCACGCCCCCCACCAAGGCTATAGCCCACCCGCTTTTTGGCCATTTGGGGGGTTTTGGCACCCCGACCTTCGGGAGTTAATTTTTGGGCACGGCTGTGCCCGTGGCCTATTTTTGGCACACGGAGGCTGTCCGCAAAGTCTCAGGCCATTCCGAGTCCGGCGGACGAACTTCGCCCACGCCCCCCACCAAGGCTATAGCCCACCCGTTTTTTGGCCATTTTTCCGCTGGGGGGTTTTGGCACCCCGACCTTCCGGTGCTAATTTTTGTGCGCGGCTGTGCCCGTGGCCTATTTTTGTCACACGGAGGCCGCCCGCAAAGTCTCGGGCCATTCCGAGTCCGGCGGACGAACTTTGCCCACGCCCCCCACCAAGGCTATAGCCCACCCCTTTTTTGGCCATTTTTCCGCTGGGGGGTTTTGGCACCCCGACCTTCTGGTGCTAATTTTTTGGCGCGGCTGTGTCCGTGGCCTACTTTTATCTAACAGAGGCCGCCCGCAAAGTCTCGGGCTATTCCGAGTCCGGCGGACGAACGTCGCCCACGCCCCCCACCAAGGCTATAGCCCACCCGTTTTTTGGCCATTTTTCCGCTGGGGGTTTTGGCTCCCCGACCTTCGGGTGCTAATTTTTGGGTTCGGCTGTGCCCGTGGCCTATTTTTGGCACACGTAGTCTGCCCGCAAAGTCTCGGGCCATTCCGAGTCCGGCGGACGAACTTTGCCCACGCCACCCACCAAGGCTATAGCCCACCCGTTTTTTGGCCATATTTCCGCTGGGGGTTTTGGCACCCCGACCTTCGGGTGCTAATTTTTGGGTGCGGCTGTGCCCGTGGCCTATTTTTGGCACACGGAGGACACCCGCAAAGTCTCGGGCCATTCCGAGTCCGGCGGACGATCTTCGCCCACGCCCCCCACCAAGGCTATAGCCCACCCGATTTTTGGCCATTTGGGGGGTTTTGGCACCCCGACCTTCGGGCGCTAATTTTTGTGCGCGGATGTGCCCGTGGCCTATTTTTGTCACACGGAGGCCGCCCGCAAAGTCTCGGGCCATTCCGAGTCCGGCGGAAGAACTTCGCCCACGCCCCCCACCAAGGCTATAGCCCACCCGTTTTTTGGCCATTTTTCCGCTAGGGGTTTTGGCACCCCGACCTTCGGGCGCTAATTTTTCTTGTGGATGTGCCCGTGGCCTATTTTTGTCACACGGAGGCCGCCCGCAAAGTCTCGGGCCATTCCGAGTCCGGCGGAAGAACTTCTCCCACGCCCCCCACCAAGGCTATAGCCCACCCGCTTTTTGGCCATTTGGGGGGTTTTGGCACCCCGACCTTCGGGAGATAATTTTAGACACGGCTGTGCCGTGGCCTATTTTGGCACACGGAGGCTGTCCCAAAGTCTCAGGCCATTCCGAGTCCAGCGGACGAACTTCGCCACGCCCCACCAAGGCTATAGCCCACCCGTTTTTTGGCCATTTTTCCGCTGGGGGGTTTTGGCACCCCGACCTTCCGGTGCTAATTTTTGTGCGCGGCTGTGCCCGTGGCCTATTTTTGTCACACGGAGGCCGCCCGCAAAGTCTCGGGCCATTCCGAGTCCGGCGGACGAACTTTGCCCACGCCCCCCACCAAGGCTATAGCCCACCCCTTTTTTGGCCATTTTTCCGCTGGGGGGTTTTGGCACCCCGACCTTCTGGTGCTAATTTTTTGGCGCGGCTGTGTCCGTGGCCTACTTTTATCTAACAGAGGCCGCCCGCAAAGTCTCGGGCTATTCCGAGTCCGGCGGACGAACGTCGCCCACGCCCCCCACCAAGGCTATAGCCCACCCGTTTTTTGGCCATTTGGGGGGTTTTGGCTCCCCGACCTTCGGGCGCAAATTTTATTGCGCGGCTGTGCCCGTGGCCTATTTAGGGACACGGAGGCCGCCCGCAAAGTCTCCGGCCATTCCGAGTCCGGCGGACGAACTTCGCCCACGCACCCCACCAAGGCTATGGCCCACCCGTTTTTTGGCCATTTTTCCGCTGGGGGGTTTTAGCACCCCGACCTTCAGGTGCTAATTTTTACTCGCGCCTGTGCCCGTGGCCTATTTTTGGCACACGGAAGCCGCCCGCAAAGTCTCGGGCCGTTCCGAGTCCGGCGGACGAACTTTGCCCACGCCCCCCACCAAGTTTATAGCCCACCCGATTTTTGGCCGTTTGGGGGGTTTTGGCACCCCGACCTTCGGGCGATAATTTTTGGGCACGGCTGTGCCCGTGGCCTATTTTTGGGCGCGGCTGTGTCCATGGCCTGCTTTTATCTAACGGAGGCCGCCCGCAAAGTCTCGGGCTATTCCGAGTCCGGCGGACGAACGTCGCGCACGCCCCCCACCAAGGCTATAGCCCACCCGTTTTTTGGCCATTTGGGGGGTTTTGGCACCCCGACCTTCGGGCGCTAATTTTTGGGCGCGGCTGTGCCTGTTGCCTATTTTTGGCACACGGAGGCCGCCTCCAAAGTCTCGGTCCATTCCGAGTTCGGCGGACGAACTTCGCCTACGCCCCCCACCAAGGCTATGGCCCACCCGTTTTTTGGCCATTTTTCCGCTGGGGGGTTTTAGCACCCCGACCTTCAGGTGCTAATTTTTACTCGCGCCTGTGCCCGTGGCCTATTTTTGGCACACGGAGGCCGCCCGCAAAGTCTCGGGCCGTTCCGAGTCCGGCGGACGAACTTCGCCCACGCCCCCCACCAAGTTTATAGCCCACCCGATTTTTGGCCGTTTGGGGGGTTTTGGCACCCCGACCTTCGGGCGATAATTTTTGGGCACGGCTGTGCCCGTGGCCTATTTTTGGCACACGGAGGCTGCCCGCAAAGTCTCGGGCCATTCCAAGTCCGGCGGACGAACTTCGCCCACGCCCCCCACCAAGGCTATAGCCCACCCGTTTTTTGGCAATTTGGGGGGTTTTGGCACCCCGACCTTCGGGCGCTAATTTTTGGGCGCGGCTGTGCCCGTGGCCTATTTTTGGTACACGGAGGCCGCCAACAAAGTCTCGGGCCATTCCGAGTCCGGCGGACGAACTTTGCCTACGCCCCCCACCAAGGCTATGGCCCACCCGTTTTTTGGCCATTTTTCCGCTGGGGGGTTTTGGCACCCCGACCTTCAGGTGCTAATTTTTAGGCGCGGCTGTGCCCGTGGCCTACACGGAGGCCGCCCGCAAAGTGTCGGGCCATTCCGAGTCCGGCGGACGAACTTACGCCCCCACCAAGGCTATAGCCACCCGTTTTTGGCCATTTGGGGGTTTTGGCACCCGACATTGGTGCTAATTTTTTTGTGGCTGTGCCCGTGGCCTATTTTTGGTACACAGAGGCCGCCTGCAAAGTCTCGGGCCATTCCGAGTCTGGCGGACGAACCGCCACGCCCCCACCAAGGCTATGGCCCACCCGATTTTTGGCCATTTCGGGGTTTTTGGCACCACGACCTTCGTGGCCTTATTTTTGGGCGAGGGTTTGTCCGTGGACTTATTTTGGGAAACGGAGGCCGCCCGCAAAGTCTCGTGCCATTCCGAGTCCGGCGGACAAACTTTGCCTACGCCCCCCACCAAGGCTATGGCCCACCCGTTTTTTGGCCATTTTTCCGCTGGGGGGTTTTGGCACCCCGACATTCGGGCGCAAATTTTTGGGCGCGGCAATGCCCGTGGCCTATTTTTGACACACGGAGGCCGCCCGCAAAGTCTCGGGCCATTCCGAGTCCGGCGGACGAACTTCGCCCACGCCCCCCACCAAGGCTATAGCCCACCCGATTTTTGGCCATTTCGGGGGTTTTGGCACCCCGACCTTCGGGGCCTAATTTTTGGGCGCGGCTGTGCCCGTAGCCTATTTTTGGCACACGGAGGCCGCCCGCAAAGTCTCGGCCCATTCCGAGTCCGGCGGACAAACTTTGCCTACGCCCCCCACCAAGGCTATGGCCCACCCGTTTTTTACCCATTTTTCCGCTGGGGGGTTTTGGCACCCCGACCTTCGGGAGCTAATTTTTGGGCGCGGCTGTGCCCGTGGCCTATTTTTGGCACACGGAGGCCGCCCACAAAGTCTCGAGCCATTCCGAGTCCGGCGGACGAACTTTGCCTACGCCCCCCACCAAGGCTATGGCCCACCCGTTTTTTGGCCATTTTTCCGCTGGGGGGTATTGGCTCCCCGACCTTCGGGAGCTAATTTTCGGGCACGGCTGTGCCCGTGGCCTATTTTTGGCACACGGAGGCCGCCCACAAAGTCTCGAGCCATTCCGAGTCCGGCGGACGAACTTTGCCTACGCCCCCCACCAAGGCTATGGCCCACCCGTTTTTTGGCCATTTTTCCGCTGGGGGGTTTTGGCACCCCGACCTTCAGGTGCTAATTTTTACTCGCGGCTGTGCCCGTGGCCTATTTTTGGCACACGGAGGCCGCCCGCAAAGTCTCGGGCCATTCCGAGTCCGGCGGACGAACCACGCCCCACCAAGTTTATAGCCCACCCGATTTTTGGCCATTTGGGGTGTTTTGGCACCCCGACCTTGAGTGATAATTTTTAGCGGCTGGGCCCGTGGCCTATTTTTAGTACACGGAGGCCGCCAACAAAGTCTCGGGCCATTCCGAGTCCGGCGGACGAACTTCGCCCGCGCCCCCCACCAAGGCTATAGCCCACCCGATTTTTGGCCATTTCGGGGGTTTTGGCACCCCGACCTTCGGGGCCTAATTTTTGGGCGCGGCTGTGCCCGTGGTCTATTTTTGGCACACGGAGGCCGCCCGCAAAGTCTCGGGCCATTCCGAGTCCGGCGGACAAACTTTGCCTACGCCCCCCACCAAGGCTATGGCCCACCCGTTTTTTGGCCATTTTTCCGCTGGGGGGTTTTGGCACCCCGACCTTCGGGAGCTAATTTTTGGGCGCGGCTGTGCCCGTGGCCTATTTTTTGCACACGGGGGTCGCCCGCAAAGTCTCGGGCCATTCCGAGTCCGGCGGACGAACTTTGCCTACGGCCCCCCACCAAGGCTATGGCCCACCCGTTTTTTGGCCAACTGGGGGGTTTTGGCACCCCGACCTTCGGGCACTAATTTTTGGGCGCGGCTGTGCCCGTTGCCTAGTTTTGGTACACGGAGGCCGCCCGCAAAGTCTCGGGCCATTCCGAGTCCGGCGGACGAACTTCGCCCACGCCCCCCACCAAGGCTATAGCCCACCCGATTTTTGGCCATTTGGGGGGTTTTGGCACCCCGACCTTCGGGTGCTAATTTTTGGGCGCGACTGTGCCCGTGGCCTATTTTTGGCACACGGAGGCCGACCGCAAAGTCTCGGGCCATTCCGAGTCCGGCGGACGAACTTCGCCCACGCCCCCACCAAGGCTATAGCCCACCCGTTTTTTGGCCATTTGGGGGGTTTTGGCACCCCGACCTTCGGGAGCTAATTTTTTGGCGCTGCTGTGCCCGCGGCCTATTTTTGGCACACGGAGGCCGTCCGCAAAATCTCGGGCCATTCCGAGTCCGGACGAACCGCCCCCCACCAAGGCTATAGCCCACCCGTTTTTAGGCATTTTTCCGCTGGGGGTTTTGGCACCCGACATTCGGGTGCAAATTTTTGGGCGCGGCAATGCCCGTGGCCTATTTTTGACACACGGAGGCCGCCCGCAAAGTCTCGGGCCATTCCGAGTCCGGCGGACGAACTTCGCCCACGCCCCCCACCAAGGCTATAGCCCACCCGTTTTTTGGCCATTTGGGGGGTTTTGGCACCCCGACCTTCGGGAGCTAATTTTTGGGTGCGGCTGCGCCCGTGACCTAGTTTTGGCACACGGAGGCCGCCCGCAATGTCTCGGGCCATTCCTAGTCCGGCGGACGAACTTCACCCACGCCCCCCACCAAGGCTATAGCCGACCCGTTTTTTGGCCATTTGGGGATTTTTGGCACCCCGACCTTCGGGTGCTAATTTTTGGGCGCGATTGTGCCCGTGGCCTATTTTTGGCACACGGAGGCCGACCGCAAAGTCTCGGGCCATTCCGAGTCCGGCGGACGAACTTCGCCCACGCCCCCCGCCAAGGCTATAGCACACCCGATTTTTTGCCATTTTTCCGCTGGGGGGTTTTGGCACCCCGACCTTCGGGCGCTAATTTTTTGGCGCGGCTGTGCCCGCGGCCTACCAGCACACGGAGGCCGCCCGCAAAATCTCGGGCCATTCCGAGTCCGGCGGACGAACTTCGCCCACGCCCCCCACCAAGGCTATAGCCCACCCGTTTTTTAGGCATTTTTCCGCTGGGGGGTTTTGGCACCCCGACATTCGGGCGCTAATTTTTGGGCGCGGCTGTGCCCGTGGCCTATTTTTGGCACACGGAGGCCGCCCGTAAAGTCTCGGGCCATTCCGAGTCCGGCGGACGAACTTCGCCCACGCCCCCCACCAAGGCTATAGCCCACCCGATTTTTGGCCATTTGGGGGGTTTTGGCACCCCGACCGTCGGGGGCTAATTTTTGGGCGCGGCTGTGACCGTGGCCTATTTTTTGCACACGGAGGCCACCCGCAAAGTCTCGGGCCATTCCGAGTCCGGCGGACGAACTTTGCCCACGCCCCCCACCAAGGCTATAGCCCACCCGTTTTTTGGCCCTTTGGGGGGTTTTGGCACCCCTACCTTCGGGCGCTAATTTTTGGTCGCGGCTGTGCCCGTGGTCTATTTTTGGCACACGGAGGACGCCCGCAAAGTCTCGGGCCATTCCGAGTCCGGCGGACGAACTTTGCCCACGCCCCCCACCTAGGCTATAGCCCACCCGTTTTTTGGCCATTTTTCCGCTGGGGGGTTTTGGCACCCCGACCTTCGGGTGCTAATTTTTGGGCGCGGCTGTGCCCGTGCCCTATTTTTGGCACATGGAAGCCGCCCGCAAAGTCTCGTGCCATTCCGATTCCGGCGGACGAACTTTGCCCACGCCCACGACCAAGGCTATAGCCCACCCGTTTTTTGGCCATTTGGGGGGTTTTGGCACCCCGACCTTCGGGAGCTAATTTTTGGGCGCGGCTGTTCCCGTGGCCTATTTTTGGTACACGGAGGCTGCCCGCAAAGTCTCGGGCCATTCCGAGTCCGGCGGACGAACTTCGCCCACGCCCCCCACCAAGGCTATAGCCCACCCGTTTTTTGGCCATTTGGGGGGTTTTGGCACCCCGACCTTCGGGAGCTAATTTTTGGGTGCAGCTGCGCCCGTGGCCTAGTTTTGGCACACGGAGGCTACCCGCAAAGTCTCGGGCCATTCCGAGTCCGGCGTACGAACTTCGCCCACGCCCCCCACCAAGGCAATAGCCCACCCGTTTTTTGGCCATTTGGGGGGTTTTGGCACCCCGACCTTCGGGAGCTAATTTTTGGGTGCGGCTGCGCCCGTGGCCTATTTTTGGCACACGGAGGCCGCCCGCAAAGTCTCGGGCCATTCCGAGTCCGGCGGACGAACTTCGCCCACGCCCCCCACCAAGGCTATAGCCGACCCGTTTTTTGGCCTTTTGGGGGGTTTTGGCAACCCGTACTTCGGGTGCTAATTTTTTGGGGCGGCTGTGCCCGTGGCCTATTTTTGGCACACGGAGGCCGACCGCAAAGTCTCGGGCCATTCCGAGTCCGGCGGACCAGCGCCCCCACCAAGGCTATAGCCCACCGTTTTTGGCCATTTGGGGGTTTGGCACCCTGACCTTGGGCGCTAATTTTTTGCGGCTGTGTCCGTGGCCTATTTTTGCACCACGGAGACCGCCCGCAAAGTCTCGGGCCATTCGAGTCCGGCAGGCGAACCACGCCCCAACCAAGGCTATAGCCCACCCGTTTTTTGGCCATTTGGGGGGTTTTGGCACCCCGACCTTCGGGAGCTAATTTTTGGGTGCGGCTGTACCCGTGGCCTATTTTTGGCACACGGAGGCCGTCCCCAATGTCTCGGGCCATTCCGAGTCCGGCGGACGAACTTCGCCCACGCCCCCCACCAAGGCTATAGCCCACCCGTTTTTTGGCCATTTGGGGGGTTTGGCACCCCGACCTTCAAGCGCTAATTTTTGGGCGCGGCTCTGCCCGTGGCCTATTTTTGCCACACGGAGGCCGCCCCCAATGTCTCGGGCCATTCCGAGTCCGGCGGACGAACTTCGCCCGCGCCCCCCACCAAGGCTATAGCCCACCCATTTTTTGGCCATTTGGGGGGTTTTGGCTCCCCGACCTTCGGGCACTAATTTTTGTGCGCGGCTTTGCCCGTGTCCTATTTTTGGCACACGGAGGCCGCTCCCAAAGTCTCGGGCCATTCCGAGTCCGGCGGACGAACTTCGCCCACGCCCCCCACCAAGGCTATAGCCCACCCGTTTTTTGGCCATTTGGGGGGTTTTGGCACCCCGACCTTCGGGAGCTAATTTTTGGGTGCGGCTGTGCCCGTGGCCTATTTTTAGCACACGGAGGCTGCCCGCAAAATTTCGGGCCATTCCGAGTCCGGCGGACGAACTTCGCCAACGCCCCCCACCAAGGCTATCGCCCACCCGATTTTTGGGCATGTTTCCGCTGGGGGGTTTTGGCACCCCGACCTTCGGGCTCTAATTTTTGGGCGCGGCTGTGCCCGTGGCCTATTTTTGGTACACGGAGGCCGCCCACAAAGTCTCGGGCCATTCCGAGTCCGGCGGACGAACTTCGCCCACGCCCCCCACCAAGGCAATAGCCCACCCGTTTTTTGGCCATTTGGGGGGTTTTGGCACCCCGACATTCGGGGGCTAATTTTTGGGCGCGACTGTACCTGTGGCCTATTTTTGGCACACGGAGGCGGCCTGCAAAGTCTCGGGCCATTCCGAGTCCGGCGGACGAACTTCGCCCACGCCCCCCACCAAGGCTATAGCCCACCCGTTTTTTGGCCATTTGGGGGGTTTTGGCACCCCGACCTTCGGGAGCTAATTTTTGGGTGCGGCTGTACCCGTGGCCTATTTTTGGCACACGGAGGCCGCCCCCAATGTCTCGTGCCATTCCGAGTCCGGCGGACGAACTTCGCCCACGCCGCCCACCAAGGCTATAGCCCACCCGTTTTTTGGCCATTTGGGGGGTTTGGCACCCCGACCTTCAAGCGCTAATTTTTGGGCGCGGCTATGCCCGTGGCCTATTTTTGCCACACGGAGGCCGCCCCCAATGTCTCGGGCCTGGCCGAGTCCGGCGGACGAACCGCCCGCGCCCCCACCAAGGCTATAGCCCACCCGTTTTTGGCCATTTGGGGTTTTGGCACCCGACCTTCAAGCGCTAATTTTTGGCGCGGCTATGCCCGTGGCCTATTTTTGCCACACGGAGGCCGCCCCCAATGTCTCGGGCCATTCCGAGTCCGGCGGACGAACTTCGCCCACGCCCCCCACCAAGGCTATAGCCCACCCGATTTTTGGGCATTTTTCCGCTGGGGGGTTTTGGCACCCCGACTTTCGGGCGCTAATTTTTGGGCGCGGCTGTACCCGTGGCATATTTTTGGCACATGGAGGCCGCCCGCAAAGTCTCGGGCCATTCCGAGTCCGGCGGACGAACTTCGCCCACGCCCCCCACCAAGGCTATAGCCCACCCGTTTTTTGGCCATTTGGGGGGTTTTGGCACCCCGACCTTCGGGAGCTAATTTTTGGGTGCGGCTGTACCCGTGGCCTATTTTTGGCACACGGAGGCCGCCCCCAATGTCTCGTGCCATTCCGAGTCCGGCGGACGAACTTCGCCCACGCCGCCCACCAAGGCTATAGCCCACCCGTTTTTTGGCCATTTGGGGGGTTTGGCACCCCGACCTTCAAGCGCTAATTTTTGGGCGCGGCTATGCCCGTGGCCTATTTTTGCCACACGGAGGCCGCCCCCAATGTCTCGGGCCATTCCGAGTCCGGCGGACGAACTTCGCCCACGCCCCCCACCAAGGCTATAGCCCACCCGTTTTTTGGCCATTTGGGGGTTTTGGCACCCCGACCTTCAAGCGCTAATTTTTGGGCGCGGCTATGCCCGTGGCCTATTTTTGCCACACGGAGGCCGCCCCCAATGTCTCGGGCCATTCCGAGTCCGGCGGACGAACTTCGCCCACGCCCCCCACCAAGGCTATAGCCCACCCGATTTTTGGGCATTTTTCCGCTGGGGGGTTTTGGCACCCCGACTTTCGGGCGCTAATTTTTGGGCGCGGCTGTACCCGTGGCATATTTTTGGCACATGGAGGCCGCCCACAAAGTCTCGGGCCATTCCGAGTCCGGCGGACGAACTTCGCCCACGCCCCCCACCAAGGCTATAGCCCACCCGTTTTTTGGCCATTTGGGGGGTTTTGGCACCCCGACCTTCGGGAGCTAATTTTTGGGTGCGGCTGTACCCGTGGCCTATTTTTGGCACACGGAGGCCGCCCCCAATGTCTCGGGCCATTCCGAGTCCGGCGGACGAACTTCGCCCACGCCCCCCACCAAGGCTATAGCCCACCCGTTTTTTGGCCATTTGGGGGGTTTGGCACCCCGACCTTCAAGCGCTAATTTTTGGGCGCGGCTATGCCCGTGGCCTATTTTTGCCACACGGAGGCCGCCCCCAATGTCTCGGGCCATTCCGAGTCCGGCGGACGAACTTCGCCCGCGCCCCCCACCAAGGCTATAGCCCACCCGTTTTTTGGCCATTTGGGGGGTTTTGGCTCCCCGACCTTCGGGCACTAATTTTTGTGCGCGGCTTTGCCCGTGTCCTATTTTTGGCACACGGAGGCCGCCCCCAAAGTCTCGGGCCATTCCGAGTCCGGCGGACGAACTTCGCCCACGCCCCCCACCAAGGCTATAGCCCACCCGTTTTTTGGCCATTTGGGGGGTTTTGGCACCCCGACCTTCGGGAGCTAATTTTTGGGCGCGGCTGTGCCCGTGGCCTATTTTTGGCACACGGAGGCCGCCCGCAAAGTCTCGGGCCATTACGAGTTCGGCGGACGAACTTCGCCCACGCCCCCCACCAAGGCTATAGCCCACCCGTTTTTTGGCCATTTGGGGGGTTTTGGCACCCCGATCTTCGGTTGCTAATTTTTGGGTACGGCTGTGCCCGTGCCCTATTTTTGGCAGACGGAGGCCGCCCGCAAAGTCTCGGGCCATTCCGAGTCCGGCGGACGAACTTCGCCCACGCCCCCCACCAAGGCTATAGCCCACCCGTTTTTTGGCCATTTGGGGGGTTTTAGCACCCCGACCTTCGGGAGCTAATTTTTGGGTGCGGCTGTGCCCGTGGCCTATTTTTGGAACACAGAGGCTGCCCGCAAAATTTCGGGCCATTCCGAGTCCGGCGGACGAACCAACGCCCCCACCAAGGCTATAGCCCACCCGATTTTTGGGCATTTTACCGCTGGGGGGTTTTGGCACCCCGACCTTCGGGCACTAATTTTTGGGCGCGGCTATACCCGTAGCCTATTTTTGGCAAATGGAGGCCGCCCCCAAAGTCTCGGGCCATTCCGAGTCCGGCGGACGAACTTCGCCCACGCCCCCCACCAAGGCCATAGGCCACCCGTTTTTTGGCCATTTGGGGGGTTTTGGCACCCCGACCTTCGGGGGCTAATTTTTGGGCGCAGCTGTACCCGTGACCTATTTTTGGCACACGGAGGCGGCCCGCAAAGTCTCGGGCCATTCCGAGTCCGGCGGACGAACTTCGCCCACGCCCCCCACCAAGGCTATAGCCCACCCGATTTTTGGGCATTTTTCCGCTGGGGGGTTTTGGCACCCCGACCTTCGGGCACTAATTTTTGGGCGCGGCTGTACCCGTGGCCTATTTTTGGCACATGGAGGGTGCCCGCAAAGTATCGGGCCATTCCGAGTCCGGCGGACGAACTTCGCCCACGCCCCCCACCAAGGCTATAGCCCACCCGTTTTTTGGCCATTTGGGGGGTTTGGCACCCCAACATTCAAGCGCTAATTTTTGGGCGCGGCTATGCCCGTGGCCTATTTTTGCCACACGGAGGCCGCCCCCAACGTTTCGGGCCATTCCGTGTCCGGCAGACGAACTTCGCCCACGCCCCCCACCAAGGCTATACCCACCCGTTTTTTGGCCATTTTTCCGCTGGGGGGTTTTGGCACCCCGACATTCGGGCACTAATTTTTGGGCGCGGCTGTGCCCGTGTCCTTTTTTTGGCACACGGAGGCCGCCCGCAAAGTCTCGGGCCATTCCGAGTCCGGCGGACGAACTTCGCCCACGCCCCCCACCAAGGCTATAGCCCACCCGATTTTTGGCCATTTGGGGGGTTTGGGCGCCCCGACCGTCGGGGGCTAATTTTTGGGTGCGGCTGTGACCGTGGCCTATTTTTTGCACACGGAGGCTGCCCGCAAAGTCTCGGGCCATTCCGAGTCCGGCGGACGAACTTTGCCCACGCCCCCCACCAAGGCTATAGCCCACCCGTTTTTTGGCCAATTTTCCGCTGGGGGGTTTTAGCACCCCGACCTTCGGGTGCTAATTTTGGGGCGTGGCTGTGTCCGTGGCCTACTTTTGGCACACGGAGGCTGCCCGCAAAGTCTCGGGCTATTCCGAGTCCGGCGGACGAACTTCGCCCACGCCCCCCACCAAGGCTATAGCCCACCAGTTTTTTGGCCATTTGGGGGGTTTTGGCACCCCGACCTTCGGGAGCTAATTTTTGGGCGCGGCTGTACCCGTGTCCTATTTTTGGCACATGGAGGCCGCCCGCAAAGTCTCGGGCCATTCCGAGTCCGGCGGACGAACTTCGCCCACGCCCCCCACCAAGGCTATAGCCGACCCGTTTTTTGGCCATTCGGGGAGTTTTGGCACCCCGACATTCGGGTGCTAAATTTTGGGCGCGACTGTGCCCGTTGCCTATTTTTGGCACACGGAGGCCGACCGCAAAGTCTCGGGCCATTCCGAGTCCGGCGGACGAACTTCGCCCACGCCCCCCGCCAAGGCTATAGCACACCCGATTTTTGGCCATTTTTCCGCTGGGGGGTTTTGGCACCCGACCTTGGGCGCTAATTTTTGGCGCGGCTGTGCCCGGCCTATTTTTACAGCACCGGAGGCCGCCCGCAAAATCTCGGGCCATTCCGAGTCCGGACGAACTTCGCCACGCCCCCACCAAGGCTATAGCCCACCCGTTTTTAGGCATTTTCCGCTGGGGGTTTTGGCACCCGACATTCGGGCGCTAATTTTTGGGCGCGGCAAAGCCCGTGGCCACCACGGAGGCCGCCCGCAAAGTCTCGGGCCATTCCGAGTCCGGCGGACGAACTTCGTCCACGCCCCCCACCAAGGCTATAGCCCACCCGTTTTTTGGCCATTTGGGGGGTTTTGGAACCCCGACCTTCGGGAGCTAATTTTTAGGTGCGGCTGCGCCCGTGGCTAGTTTTGGCACACGGAGGCCGCCCGTAAAGTCTCGGGCCATTCCGAGTCCAGGCGGACGAACTTCACGCCCCCACCAAGGCTACAGCCGTTTTTGGCCATTTGGGAGTTTGGCACCCGACCTTCGGGTGCTAAATTTTGGGCGCGACTGTGCCCGTGGCCTAGTTTTGGCACACGGAGGCCGACCGCAAAGTCTCGGGCCATTCCGAGTCCGGCGGACGAACTTCGCCCACGCCCCCCGCCAAGGCTATAGCACACCCGATTTTTGGCCATTTTTCCGCTGGGGGGTTTTGGCACCCCGACCTTCGGGCGCTAATTTTTGGGCGCGGCTGTGCCTGCGGCCTATTTTTGGCACACGGAGGCCGCCCGCAAAATCTCGGGCCATTCCGAGTCCGGCGGACGAACTTCGCCCACGCCCCCCACCAAGGCTATAGCCCACCCGTTTTTTAGGCATTTTTCCGCTGGGGGGTTTTGGCACCCCGACATTCGGGCGCTAATTTTTGGGCACGGCAATGCCCGTGGCCTATTTTTGACACACAGAGGCCGCCCGCAAAGTCTCGGGCCATTCCGAGTCCGGCGGACGAACTTCGCCCACGCCCCCCACCAAGGCTATAGCCCACCCGTTTTTTGGCCATTTGGGGGGTTTTGGCACCCCGACCTTCGGGAGCTAATTTTTGGGTGCGGCTGCGCCTAATTTTGGCACACGGAGGCCGCCCGCAAAGTCTCGGGCCATTCCGAGTCCGGCGGACGAACCGCCACGCCCCCCAAGGCTATAGCCAAACCGTTTTTGGCCATTTGGGAGTTTTGGCACCCGACCTTCGGGCGCTAATTTTTGGCGCGGCTGTGCCGCGGCCTATTTTGGCACCACGGAGACCGCCGCAAATTCTCGGGCCATTCCGAGTCAATGGACGAACCGCCACGCCCCACCAAGGCTATAGCCCACCGTTTTTAGGCATTTTCCGCTGGGGGTTTTGGCACCCGACATTGGGCGCTAATTTTTGGCGCGGCTGTGCCCGTGGCCTATTTTGGCACACGGAGGCCGCCCGCAAAGTCTCGGGCCATTCCGAGTCCGGCGGACGAACGCCCCCACCAAGGCTATAGCCCACCCGATTTTTGGCCATTTGGGGGGTTTTGGCACCCCGACCGTCGGGGGCTAATTTTTGGGCGCGGCTGTGACCGTGGCATATGTTTTACACACGGAGGCCACCCGCAAAGTCTCGGGCCATTCCGAGTCCGGCGGACGAACTTTGCCCACGCCCCCCACCAAGGCTATAGCCCACCCGTTTTTTGGCCATTTTTCCGCTGGGGGATGTGGCACCCGACCTTGAGTGCTAATTTTTGGGCGCGGCTGTGTCCGTGGCCTACTTTTGGCACACGGAGGCTGCCCGCAAAGTCTCGGGCTATTCCGAGCCCGGCGGACGAACTTCGCCCACGCCCCCCACCAAGGCTATAGCCAACCAGTTTTTTGGCCATTTGGGGGGTTTTGCCACCCCAACCTTCGGGCGCTAATTTTTGTGCGCGGCTGTGCCCGTGGCCTACTTTTGGACACGGAGGCCACCCGCAAAGTCTCGGGCCATTCCGAGTCCGGTGGACGAACTTCGCCCACGCCCCCCACCAAGGCTATAACCCACCCGTTTTTTGGCCATTTGGGGGGTTTTGGCACCCCGACCTTTGGGAGCTAATTTTTGGGCGTGGCTGTGCCCGTGGCCTATTTTTGGCACACGGAGGCTGCCCACAAAGTCTCGGGCCATTCCGAATCCGGCGGACGCCTCCCACCAAGGCTATAGCCCACCCGTTTTTTGGCCATTTGGGGGGTTTTGGCACCCCGACCTTCGGGCGCTAATTTTTGGGCGCGGCTGTGCCCGTGGCATATTTTTGGCACACGGAGGCTGCCCGCAAAGTCTCGGGCCATTCCGAGTCCGGCGGACGAACTTCGCCCACGCCCCCCACCAAGGCTATAGCCCACCCGATTTTTGGCCATTTGGGGGGTTTTGGCACCCCGACCGTCGGGGGCTAATTTTTGGGCGCGGCTGTGACCGTGTCCTATTTTTTGCACACGGAGGCCACCCACAAAGTCTCGGGCCATTCCGAGTCCGGCGGACGAACTACGCCCACGCCCCCCACCAAGGCTATAACCCACCCGTTTTTTGGCCATTTGGGGGGTTTTGGCACCCCGACCTTCGGGTGCTAATTTTTGGGCGCGGCTGTGCCCGTGGCCTATTTTTGGCACACAGAGGCCGCCCCCAAAGTCTCTGGCCATTACGACTCCGCGGACGAACTTCGCCCACGCCCCCCACCAAGGTTATAGCCCACCCGTTTTTTGGCCATTTGGGGGTTTTGGCAGCCCGACCTTCGGGTGCTAATTTTTGGGCGCGGCTGTGCCCGTGGCCTATTTTTGGCACACGGAGGCCGCCCGCAAAGTCTCGGGCCATTCCGAGTCCGGCGGACGAACTTCGCCCACGCCCCCCACCAAGGCTATAGCCCACCCGATTTTTGGCCATTTTTCCGCTGGGGGGTTTTGGCACCCCGACCTTCGAGCACTAATTTTTGGGCGCGGCTTTGCTCGTGGCCTATTTTTGGCACACGGAGGCCGCCCGCAAAGTCTCAGGCCATTCCGAGTCCGGCGGACGAACTTCGCCCACGCCCCCCACCAAGGCTATAGCCCATTCGTTTTTTGGCCATTTCGGGAGTTTTGGCATCCGACCTTCGGGTGCTAATTTTTGGCGCGGCAATGCCCGTGGCCTATTTTTGGCACACGGAGGCTGCCCCCAAAGTCTCTGGCCATTCCGAGTCCGGCGGACGAACTTCGCCCACGCCCCCCACCAAGGTTATAGCCCACCCGTTTTTTGGCCATTTGGGGGATTTTGGCCCCCTGACCTTCGGGTGCTAATTTTTGGGCGCGGCTGTGCCCGTGGCCTATTTTGGCACACGGAGGCCGCCCGCACATTTTCGTGCCATTCCTAGTCCGGCGGACGAACATACGCCCCCACCAAGGCTATAGCCCACCCGATTTATGGCCATTTTTCCGCCGGGGTTTTTTGCCCCCCGACCTTCGGGCCCTAATTTTTGGGCGCGGCTGTGCCCGTGGCCTATCTTTGGCACTCGTTGGCAGCCCGCATATTCTCGGGCCATTCCGAGTCCGGTGGACGAACTTCGCCCAAGCCCCCCACCAAGGCTATAGCCCACCCGTTTTTTGGCCATTTTTCCGCTGGTGGGTTTTGGCACCCGACCTTGGGCGCTAATTTTTGGCGCGGCTTTGCCCGTGGCCTATTTTGGCACCACGGAGGCTGCCCGCAAAGTCTCGGGCCATTCCGAGTCCGAGCGGACGAACCGCCACGCCCCCACCAAGGCTATAGCCCCACCGTTTTTGGCCATTTGGGGGTTTTGGCACCCCGACCTTCGGTGCTAATTTTTAGCGGCTGTGCCCGTGGCCTATTTTCGCACGGAGGCTGCCCACAAAGTCTCGGACCCTTCCGAGGCCGGACGAACTTCGCCCACGGCCCCCACCAAGGCTATATCCCACCCGATTTTTGGCCATTTTCCGCTGGGGGTTTTGGCACCCGACCTTCGGGCGCTAATTTTTGGGCGCAGCTTTGCCGTGGCCTATTTTGGCACACGGAGGCCACCCGTAAAGTCTCGGGCCATTCCGAGTCCGAGCGGACGAACCGCCACGCCCCCACCAAGGCTATAGCCCACCCGTTTTTTGGCCATTTGGGGGGTTTTGGCACCCCGACCTTCGGGCACTAATTTTTGGGGGCGGCTGTGCCCGTGGCCTATTTTTGGCACACGGAGGCCGCCCACAAAGTCTCGGGCCATTCCGAGTCCGGCGGACGAACTACGCCCACGCCCCCCACCAAGGCTATAACCCACCCGTTTTTTGGCCATTTGGGGGGTTTTGGCACCCCGACCTTCGGGTGCTAATTTTTGGGCGCGGCTGTGCCCGTGGCCTATTTTTGGCACACAGAGGCCGCCCCCAAAGTCTCTGGCCATTACGACTCCGCGGACGAACTTCGCCCACGCCCCCCACCAAGGTTATAGCCCACCCGTTTTTTGGCCATTTGGGGGTTTTGGCAGCCCGACCTTCGGGTGCTAATTTTTGGGCGCGGCTGTGCCCGTGGCCTATTTTTGGCACACGGAGGCCGCCCGCAAAGTCTCGGGCCATTCCGAGTCCGGCGGACGAACTTCGCCCACGCCCCCCACCAAGGCTATAGCCCACCCGATTTTTGGCCATTTTTCCGCTGGGGGGTATTGGCACCCCGACCTTCAGGCGCTAATTTTTGGGCGCGGCTTTGCCCGTGGCCTATTTTTGGCACACGGAGGCTGCCCGCAAAGTCTCCGGCCATTCCGAGTCCGGCGGACGAACTTCGCTCACGCCCCCCACCAAGGCTATAGCCCATCCGTTTTTTGGCCATTTGGGGGGTTTTGGCACCCCGACCTTCGGGCACTAATTTTTGGGCGCGGCTGTGCCCGTGGCCTATTTTTGGCACACGGAGGCCGCCCGCAAAGTCTCGGGCCAATCCAAGTCCGGCGGACGAACTTCGCCCACGCCCCCACCAAGGCTATAGCCCACCCGTTTTTTGGCCATTTGGGGGGTTTTGGCACCCCGACCTTCGGTAGCTAATTTTTGGACGCGGCTGTGCCCGTGGCCTATTTACGCCACTCGGCGTCCGCACGCAAAGTCTTGGGCCATTCCAAGTCCGGCGGACGAACTTTGCCCACGCCCCCCACCAAGGCTATAGCCCACCACCCGTTTTTTGGCTATTTTTCCGCTGGGGGGTTTTGGCACCCAGACCTTCGGGTGCTAATTTTTGAGCGCGTCTGTGCCCGTGGCCTAGTTTTGGCACACGGAGGCCGCCCGCAAAGTCTCGGGCCATTCCGAGTCCGGCGGACGAACTTCGCCCACGCCCCCCACCAAGGCTATAGCCCACCCGTTTTTTGGCCATTTGGGGGGTTTTGGTACCCCGAGCTTCGGGCGCTAAGTTTTGTGCGTGGCTGTACCCGTGGCCTATTTTTGGCACACGGAGGCCGCCCGCAAAGTCTCGGGCCATTCCAAGTCCGGCGGATGAACTTCGCCCACGCCCCCACCAAGGCTATAGCCCACCCGTTTTTTGGCCATTTGGGGGGTTTTGGCACCCCGACCTTCGGGTGCTAATTTTTCGGCGCGGCTGTGCCCATGGCCTATTTTTGGCACACGGAGGCCGCCCGCAAAGTCTCCTGCCATTCCGAGTTCGGCGGACGAACTTCGCCCACGCCCCCCACCAAGGCTATAGCCCACCCGATTTTTGGCCATTTGGGGGGTATTGGCACCCCGACCTTCGGGAGCCAATTTTTGGGCGCGGCTGTGCCCGTGGCGTAATTTTGGCACACGGAGGCCACCCGCAAAGTCTCGGGCCATTCTGAGTTCGGCGGACGAACTTCGCCCACGCCCCCCACCAAGGCTATAGCCCACCCGATTTTTGGCCATTTGGGGGGTATTGGCACCCCGACCTTCGGGAGCCAATTTTTGGGCGCGGCTGTGTCCGTGGCCTATTTTTGGCACACGGAGGCCGCCCGCAAAGTCTCGGGCCATTCCGAGTCCGGCGGACGAACTTTGCCCACGCCCCCCACCAAGGCTATAGCCCACCACCCGTTTTTTGGCTATTTTTCCGCTGGGGGGTTTTGGCACCCAGACCTTCGGGTGCTAATTTTTGGGCGCGGCTGTGCCCGTGGCCTAGTTTTGGCACACGGAGGCCGCCCGCAAAGTCTCGGGCCATTCCTAGTCCGGCGGACGAACTTCGCCCACGCCCCCCACCAAGCTATAGCCCACCCGATTTTTAGCCATTTTTCCGCTGGGGGGTTTTGGCACCCCGACCTTCGGGCGCTACTTTTTGGGCGCGGCTTTGGCCGTGGCCTATTTTTGGCACACGGAGGCCGCCTACAAAGTCTCGGGCAATTCCGAGTCCGGCGGACGAACTTCGCCCACGCCCCCGACAAAGGCTATAGCCCACCACCCGTTTTTTGGCTATTTTTCCGCTGGGGGGTTTTGGCACCCCGACCTTCGGGTGCTAATTTTTCGGCGCGGCTGTGCCCATGGCCTATTTTTGGCACACGGAGGCCGCCCGCAAAGTCTCGTGCCATTCCTAGTCCGGCGGACGAACTTCGCCCACGCCCCCCACCATGGCTATAGCCCACCCGATTTTTGGCCATTTTTCCGCAGGGGGGTTTTGGCAACCCGACCTTCGGGTGCTAATTTTTGGGCGCGGCTGTGCCCGTGGCCTAGTTTTGGCACACGGAGGCCGCCCGCAAAGTCTCGGGCCATTCCGAGTCCGGCGGACGAACTTCGCCCACGCCCCCCACCGAGGCTATAGCCCACCCGTTTTTTGGCCATTTGGGGGGTTTTGGCACCCCGACCTTCGGGTGCTAATTTTTGGGCGCGGCTGTGCCCGTGGCCTATTTTTGGCACACGGAGGCCGCCCGCAAAGTCTCGTGCAATTCCTAGTCCGGCGGACGAACTTCGCCCACGCCCCTCACCAAGGCTATAGCCCACACGATTTTTGGCCATTTTTCCGCAGGGGGGTTTTGGCACCCCGACCTTCGGGCGCTAATTTTTGGGCGCGGCTGTGCCCGTGGCCTATTTTTGACACACGGAGGCCGCTCGCAATGTCTCAGGCCATTCCGAGTCCGGCGGACGAACTTCGCCCAAGCCCCCGACAAAGGCTATAGCCCACCCGTTTTTTGGCCATTTGGGGGGTTTTGGCACCCCGACCTTCGGGCGCTACTTTTTGGGCGCGGCTTTGCCCGTGGCCTATTTTTGGCACACGGAGGCCGCCTCCAAAGTCTCGGGCAATTCCGAGTCCGGCGGACGAACTTCGCCCACGCCCCCGACAAAGGCTATAGCCCACCCGTTTTTTGGCCATTTGGGGGGTTTTGGCACCCCGACCTTCGGGCGCTAATTTTTTGGCGCGGCTATGCCCGTGGCCTATTTTTGACACACGGAGGCCGCTCGCAAAGTCTCGGGCCATTCCGAGTTCGGCGGACGAACTTCGCCCACGCCCCCCACCAAGGCTATAGCCCACCCGATTTTGGGCCATTTGGGGGGTATTGGCACCCCGACCTTCGGGAGCCAATTTTTTGGGGCGGCTGTGCCCGTGGCCTATTTTTGGCACACGGAGGCCGCCCGCAAAGTCTCGGGCCATTCCGAGTTCGGCGGACGAACTTCGCCCACGTCCCCCACCAAGGCTATAGCCCACCCGATTTTTGGCCATTTGGGGGGTATTGGCACCCCGACCTTCGGGAGCCAATTTTGGGACGCGGCTGTGCCCGTGGCCTATTTTTGGCACATGGAGGCCGCCCGCAAAGTCTCGGGACATTCCGAGTCCGGCGGACGAACTTTGCCCACGCCCCCCACCAAGGCTATAGCCCACCACCCGTTTTTTGGCTATTTTTCCGCTGGGGGGTTTTGGCACCCAGACCTTCGGGTGCTAATTTTTGGGCGCGGCTGTGCCCGTGGCCTAGTTTTGGCACACGGAGGCCACCCGCAAAGTCTCGGGCCATTCCGAGACCGGCGGACGAACTTCGCCCATGCCCCCCACCAAGGCTATAGACCACCCGTTTTTTGGCCATTTGGGGGGTTTTGGCACCCCGACCTTCGGGCGCTAATTTTTGTGCGTGGCTGTACCCGTGGCCTATTTTTGGCACACGGAGGCCGCCCGCAATGTCTCGGGCCATTCCAAGTCCGGCGGACGAACTTCGCCCACGCCCCCACCAAGGCTATAGCCCACCCGTTTTTTGGCCATTTGGGGGGTTTTGGCACCCCGACCTTCGGGCGCTAATTTTTGTGCGTGGCTGTACCCGTGGCCTATTTTTGGCACACGGAGGCCGCCCGCAATGTCTCGGGCCATTCCGAGTCCGGCGGACGAACTTCGCCCACGCCCCCACCAAGGCTATAGCCCACCCGTTTTTTGGCCATTTGGGGGGTTTTGGCACCCCGACCTTCGGGAGCTAATTTTTGGACGCGGCTGTGCCCGTGGCCTATTTTAACACCACGGAGGCCGCACGCAAAGTCTTGGGCCATTCCAAGCCCGGCGGACGAACTTTGCCCACGCCCCCCACCAAGGATATAGCCGACCACCCGTTTGGTGGCCATTTTCCGCTGGGGATTTTGCACCCAGACCGGGTGCTAATTTTTAAGCGGCTCTGCCCGTGGCCTAGTTTTGGCACACAGAGGCCGCCCGCAAAGTCTCGGGCCATTCCGAGTCCGGCGGACGAACTTCGCCCACGCCCCCCACCAAGGCTATAGCCGACCCGTTTTTTGGCCATTTGGGGGGTTTTGGCACCCCGACCTTCGGGTGCTAATTTTTGGGTGCGGCTGTGCCCGTGGCCTATTTTTGGCACATGGAGGCCGCCCAAAATGTCTCTGTGCATTCCGAGTCCGGCGGACGAACTTCGCCCACGCCCCCCACCAAGGCTATAGCCCACCCGATTTTTGGCCATTTTTCCGCTGGGGGGTTTTGGCACACCGACCTTCGGGCGCTACTTTTTGGGCGCGGCTTTGCCCGTGGCCTATTTTTGGCACACGGAGGCCGCCTGCATAGTCTCGGGCAATTCCGAGTCCGGCGGATGAACTTCGCCCACGCCCCCCACCAAGGCTATAGCCCACCCGTTTTTTGGTCATTTGGGGGGTTTTGGCACCCCGACCTTCGGGCGCTAATTTTTGTGCGTGGCTGTACCCGTGGCCTTTTTTTGGCGCACGGAGGCCGCCCGCAAAGTCTCGGGCCATTCCGAGTCCGGCGGACGTACTTCGCCCACGCCCCCACCAAGGCTATAGCCCACCCGTTTTTTGGCCATTTGGGGGGTTTTGGCACCCCGACCTTCGGGAGCTAATTTTTGGACGCGGCTGTGCCCGTGGCCTATTTTAACACTGCAGGAGGCCGCACACAAAGTCTTGGGCCATTCAAGCCCGGACGAACTTTGCCCGCCCCCACCAAGGATATAGCCGACCACCCGTTTTTGGCCATTTTCCGCTGGGGATTTTGCACCCGACCTTGGGTGCTAATTTTTAAGCGGCTCTGCCCGTGGCCTATTTTTGGCCGCCCGCAAAGTCTCGTGCCATTCCTAGCCCGGACGAACTTCGCCCACCCCCCACCAAGGCTATAGCCCACCCGTTTTTTGGCCATTTTTCCGCGGGGGGTTTTGGCACCCCGACCTTCGGGTGCTAATTTTTAGGCGCGGCTCTGTCCGTGGCCTAGTTTTGGCACACAGAGGCCGCCCGCAAATTCTCGGGCCATTCCGAGTCCGGGAGACGAACTTCGCCCACGCCCCCCACCAAGGTTATAGCCGACCCGTTTTTTGGCCATTTGGGGGGTTTTGGCACCCCGACCTTCGGGTGCTAATTTTTGGGCGCGGCTGTGCCCGTGGCCTATTTTTGGCGCACGGAGGCCGCCCGCAAAGTCTCGGGCCATTCCGAGTTCGGAGGACGAACTTCGCCCACGCCCCCCACCAAGGCTATAGCCCACCCGTTTTTTGGGCATTTTTCCGCTGGGGGGTTTTTGCACACCGACCTTCGGGCGCTACTTTTTGGGCGCGGCTTTGCCCGTGGCCTATTTTTGGCACACGGAGGCCGCCTGCATAGTCTCGGGCAATTCCGAGTCCGGCGGATGAACTTCGCCCACGCCCCCCACCAAGGCTATAGCCCACCCGTTTTTTGGCCATTTGGGGGGTTTTGGCACACCGACCTTCGGGTGCAAATTTATGGGATCGGCTGGGTCCGTGGCCTATTTTTGGCGCACGGAGGCCGGCCGCAAAGTCTCGGGCCATTCCGAGTTCGGAGGACGAACTTCGCCCACGCCCCCCACCAAGGCTATAGCCCACCCGTTTTTTGGGCATTTTTCCGCTGGGGGGTTTTGGCACACCGACCTTCGGGCGCTACTTTTTGGGCGCGGCTTTGCCCGTGGCCTATTTTTGGCACACGGAGGCCGCCTGCATAGTCTCGGGCAATTCCGAGTCCGGCGGATGAACTTCGCCCACGCCCCCCACCAAGCCTATAGCCCACCCGTTTTTTGGCCATTTGGGGGGTTTTGGCACCCCGACCTTCGGGAGCTAATTTTTGTGCGTGGCTGTACCCGTGGCCTTTTTTTGGCGCACGGAGGCCGCCCGCAAAGTCTCGGGCCATTCCGAGACCGGCGGACGAACTTAGCCCCCAAGGCTATAGCCCACCCGTTTTTGGCCATTTGGGGTTTTGGCACCCGACCTTGGGAGCTAATTTTTGGGCGGCTGTGCCCGTGGCCTATTTTGGCACCACGGAGGCGCCGCGCAAAGTCTTAGGCCATTCAAGCCCGGACGAACTTTGCCACGCCCCCACCAAGGATATAGCCGACCACCCTTTTTTGGCCATTTTTCCGCTGGGGGATTTTGCACCCCGACCTTCGGGTGCTAATTTTTAGGCGCGGCTCTGCCCGTGGCCTATTTTTGGCACACGGAGGCCGCCCGCAAAGTCTCGTGCCATTCCTAGCCCGGCGGACGAACTTCGCCCACACCCCCCACCAAGGCTATAGCCCACCCGTTTTTTGGCCATTTTTCCGCGGGGGGTTTTGGCACCCCGACCTTCGGGTGCTAATTTTTAGGCGCGGCTCTGTCCGTGGCCTAGTTTTGGCACACAGAGGCCGCCCGCAAATTCTCGGGCCATTCCGAGTCCGGGAGACGAACTTCGCCCACGCCCCCCACCAAGGTTATAGCCGACCCGTTTTTTGGCCATTTGGGGGGTTTTGGCACCCCGACCTTCGGGTGCTAATTTTTGGGCGCGGCTGTGCCCGTGGCCTATTTTTGGCGCACGTAGGCCGCCCGCAAAGTCTCGGGCCATTCCGAGTTCGGAGGACGAACCGCCACGCCCCCAAGGCTATAGCCCACCCGTTTTTTGGGCATTTTTCCGCTGGGGGGTTTTTGCACACCGACCTTCGGGCGCTACTTTTTGGGCGCGGCTTTGCCCGTGGCCTATTTTTGGCACACGGAGGCCGCCTGCATAGTCTCGGGCAATTCCGAGTCCGGCGGATGAACTTCGCCCACGCCCCCCACCAAGGCTATAGCCCACCCGTTTTTTGGCCATTTGGGGGGTTTTGGCACCCCGACCTTCGGGTGCTAATTTTTGGGCGCGGCTGGGTCCGTGGCCTATTTTTGGCGCACGGAGGCCGGCCGCAAAGTCTCGGGCCATTCCGAGTTCGGAGGACGAACTTCGCCCACGCCCCCCACCAAGGCTATAGCCCACCCGTTTTTTGGGCATTTTTCCGCTGGGGGGTTTTGGCACACCGACCTTCGGGCGCTACTTTTTGGGCGCGGCTTTGCCCGTGGCCTATTTTTGGCACACGGAGGCCGCCTGCATAGTCTCGGGCAATTCCGAGTCCGGCGGATGAACTTCGCCCACGCCCCCCACCAAGGCTATAGCCCACCCGTTTTTTGGCCATTTGGGGGGTTTTGGCACCCCGACCTTCGGGCGCTAATTTTTGTGCGTGGCTGTACCCGTGGCCTTTTTTTGGCGCACGGAGGCCGCCCGCAAAGTCTCGGGCCATTCCGAGTCCGGCGGACGAACTTCGCCCACGCCCCCACCAAGGCTATAGCCCACCCGTTTTTTGGCCATTTGGGGGATTTTGCACCCCGACCTTCGGGTGCTAATTTTTAGGCGCGGCTCTGCCCGTGGCCTATTTTTGGCACACGGAGGCCGCCCGCAAAGTCTCGTGCCATTCCTAGCCCGGCGGACGAACTTCGCCCACACCCCCCACCAAGGCTATAGCCCACCCGTTTTTTGGCCATTTTTCCGCGGGGGGTTTTGGCACCCCGACCTTCGGGTGCTAATTTTTAGGCGCGGCTCTGTCCGTGGCCTAGTTTTGGCACACAGAGGCCGCCCGCAAATTCTCGGGCCATTCCGAGTACGGAGGACGAACTTCGCCACGCCCCCTGAGGTTATGAGGCCGTTTTTGGCCATTTGGGGGGTTTTGGCACCCCGACCTTCGGGTGCTAATTTTTGGGCGCGGCTGTGCCCGTGGCCTATTTTTGGCGCACGGAGGCCGGCCGCAAAGTCTCGGGCCATTCCGAGTTCGGAGGACGAACTTCGCCCACGCCCCCCACCAAGGCTATAGCCCACCCGTTTTTTGGGCATTTTTCCGCGGGGGGTTTTTGCACCCCGACCTTCGGGTGCTAATTTTTAGGCGAGGCTCGGCCCGTGGCCTAGTTTTGGCACACAGAGGCCGCCCGCAAATTCTCGGGCCATTCCGAGTCCGGCAGACGAACTTCGCCCACGCCCCCCACCAAGGCTATAGCCGACCCGTTTTTTGGCCATTTGGGGGGTTTTGGCACCCCGACCTTCGGGTGCTAATTTTTGGGCGCGGCTGTGCCCGTGGCCTAGTTTTGGCACACGGAGGCCGCCCGCAAAGTCTCGGGCCATTCCGAGACCGGCGGACGAACCCGCCCCCCCAAGGCTATAGCCCACCCGTTTTTGGCCATTTGGGGGTTTTGGCACCCGACCTTGGGCGCTAATTTTTGTGCGCGGCTGTACCCGTGGCCTATTTTTGGCACACGGAGGCCGACCGCAAAGTCTCGGGCCATTCCGAGTCCGGCGGACGAACTTCGCCACGCCCCACCAAGGCTATAGCCCACCCGTTTTTTGGCCATTTGGGGGGTTTTGGCACCCGACCTTGGGCGCTAATTTTTCAGGCGCGGCTGTCCCCGTGGCCTATTTTTGGGACACGGAGGCCGCCCGCAAAGTCTCCTGCCATTCCTAGTCCGGTGGACGAACTTCGCCCCCCACCAAGGCTATAGCCCACCCGATTTTTGGCCATTTGGGGGGTATTGGCACCCAGACAATCGGGAGCAAATTGTTGGGCGCGGGTGTGCCCGTGGCGTATTTGTGGCACACGGAGGCCGCCCGCAAAGTCTCGGGCCATTCGGAGTCCGGCGGACGAACTTTGCCACGCCCCCACCAAGGCTAAAGCCCACCACCGTTTTTGGCTATTTTTCGCTGGGGGTTTTGGCACCCAACCTTGGTGCTAATTTTTGCGGCTGTGCCCGTGGCCTATTTTTGGCACCCGGAGGCCGCCCGCAAAGTCTCGGGCCATTCTGAGTCCGGCGGACGAACTTCGCCCACGCCCCCCACCAAGGCTATAGCCCACCCGTTTTTTGGCCATTTGGGGGGTTTTGGCACCCCGACCTTCGGGTGCTAATTTTTGGCTGTGCCCGTGGCCTATTTTTGGCACACGGAGGCCGCCCGCAAAGTCTCGTGCCATTCCTAGCCCGGCGGACGAACTTCGCCCACGCCCCCCACCAAGGCTATAGCCCACCCGATTTTTGGCCATTTTTCCGCAGGGGGGTTTTGGCACCCCGACCTTCGGGCGCTAATTTTTGGGCGCGGCTGTGCCCGTGGCCTATTTTTGGCACACGGAGGCCGTCCGCAAAGTCTCGGCCCATTCCGAGTCCGGCGGACGAACTTCGCCCACGCCCCCCACCAAGGCTAAAGCCCACCCGTTTTTTGGCCATTTTTCCGCGGGGGGTTTTGGCACCCCGACCTTCGGGTGCTAATTTTTAGGCGCAGCTCTTCCCGTGGCCGAGTTTTGGCACACAGAGGCCGCTCGCAAATTCTCGGGCCATTCCGAGTCCGGCAGACGAACTTCGCCCACGCCCCCCACCAAGGCTATAGCCGACCCGTTTTTTGGCCATTTGGGGGGTTTTGGCACCCCGACCTTCGGGTGCTAATTTTTAGCGGCTGTGCCGTGGCCTATTTTGGCGCACGGAGGCCGCCCGCAAAGTCTCGGGCCATTCCGAGTTCGGCGGACGAACTTCGCCCACGCCCCCCACCAAGGCTATAGCCCACCCGATTTTTGGCCATTTGGGGGGTATTGGCACCCCGACCTTCGGGAGCAAATTTTTGGGCGCGGCTGTGCCCGTGGCCTATTTTTGGCACACGGAGGCCGCCCGCAAAGTCTCGGGCCATTCCGAGTCCGGCGGACGAACTTTGCCCACGCCCGCCACCAAGGCTATAGCCCACCACCCGTTTTTTGGCTATTTTTCCGCTGGGGGGTTTTGGCACCCCGACCTTCGGGTGCTAATTTTGGGGCGCGGCTGTGCCCGTGGCCTAGTTTTTGCACACGGAGGCCGCCCGCAAAGTCTCGGGCCATTCCGAGTCCGGCGGACGAACTTCGCCCACGCCCCCACCAAGGCTATAGCCCACCCGTTTTTTGGCCATTTGGGGGGTTTTGGCACCCCGACCTTCGGGAGCTAATTTTTTGGCGCGGCTGTGCCCGTGGCCTATTTTTGGCACACGGAGGCCGACCGCAAAGTCTTGGGCCATTCCAAGTCCGGCGGACGAACTTTGGCCACGCCCCCCAACAAGGATATAGCCGACCACCCGTTTTTTGGCCATTTTTCCGCAGGGGGTTTTGGTACCGCGACCTTCGGGTGCTAATTTTTAGGCGCGGCTCTGCCCGTGGCCTTGTTTTGGCACACAGAGGCCGCCCGCAAAGTCTCGGGCCATTCCGAGTCCGGCGGACGAACTTCGCCCACGCCCCCCACCTAGGCTATAGCCCACCCGATTTTTGGCCATTTTTCCGCTGGGGGGTTTTCGCACCCCGACCTTCGGGCGCTACTTTTTGGGCGCGGCTGTGCCCGTGGCCTATTTTTGGCACACGGAGGCCACCCAAAAAGTCTCTGGCCATTCCGAGTCCGGCGGACGAACTTCGCCCACGCCCCCCACCAAGGCTATAGCCTACCCGATTTTTGGCCATTTTTCCGCTGGGGGGTTTTGGCACCCGACCTTGGGCGCTACTTTTTAGCGCGGCTTTGCCCGTTGCCTATTTTGGCTGCGGTGGCCGCCTGCAAAGTCTCGGGCAATTCGAGTTAAAGGCTATATTTTGGCCCACGACCGCTAATTTTTTTGTGCCTATTTTCCATTTTTGGGCCTATGTTGGCCATTTTTGGCACCACGGACGCCGCCCCCAAAGTCTCGTGCCATTCCTAGTCCGGCGGACGAACTTCGCCCTCGCCCCCCACCAAGGCTATAGCCCACCCGTTTTTTGGCCATTTTTTCCTCAGGGGGGTTTTGGCACCCCGACCTTCGGGTGCTAATTATTGGGCGCGGCTGTGCCCGTGGCCTATTTTGGCACACGGAGGCCGCCCGCAAAGTCTCGCGCCATTCCGAGTCAGGACGAACTTCGCCACGCCCCCACCAAGGCTATAGCCCACCCGTTTTTGGCTATTTGGGGGTTTTGGCACCCGACCTTCGGGTGCTAATTTTTAGGCGGCTGTGCCCGTGGCCTTTTGGCACGGAGGCCACCCGCTAAGTCTCGTGCCATTCCTAGTCCGAGGCGGACGAACTTCGCCACGCCCCCACCAAGGCTATAGCCCACCCGATTTTTAGCCATTTTTTCCGCGGGGTTTTGGCACCCGACCTTGGCGCTACTTTTTGGCGCGGCTGTGCCCGTGGCCTATTTTGGCACGGAGGCCGCCCGCAAAGTCTCGGGCAATTCCGAGTCCGGCGGACGAACTTACGCCCGATAAAGGCTATAGCCCACCCGTTTTTGGCCATTTGGGGGTTTTGGCACCCCGACCTTGGTGCTAATTTTTGCGGCTGTGGCCGTGGCCTATTTTACACGGAGGCCGCCCAAAGTCTCTGGCCATTCCGAGTCCAGCGGACGAACCGCCACGCCCCCACCAAGGCTATAGCCCACCCGATTTTTGGCCATTTTCCGCTGGGGGTTTCGCACCCGACCTTGGGCGCTACTTTTTGGCGCGGCTGTGCCCGTGGCCTATTTTGGCACGGAGGCCGCCCAAAAAGTCTCTGGCCATTCCGAGTCCGGCGGACGAACTTCGCCCACGCCCCCCACCAAGGCTATAGCCTACCCGATTTTTGGCCATTTTTCCGCTGGGGGGTTTTCGCACCCCGACCTTCGGGCGCTACTTTTTGGGCGCGGCTTTGCCCGTTGCCTATTTTTGGCACACGGAGGCCGCCTGCAAAGTGTCGGGCAATTCCGAGTCCGGCGGACGAACTTCGCCCACGCCCCCGATAAAGGCTATAGCCCACCCGTTTTTTGGCCATTTGGGGGGTTTTGGCACCCCGACCTTCGGGTGCTAATTTTTCGGCGCGGCTGTGCCCATGGCCTATTTTTGGCACACGGAGGCCACCCGCAAAGTCTCGTGCCATTCCTAGTCCGGCGGAGGAACTTCGCCCACGCCCCCCACCAAGGCTATAGCCCACCCGATTTTTGGCCATTTTTCCGCAGGGGGGTTTTGGCACCCCGACCTTCGGGCGCTAATTTTTGGGCGCGGCTATGCCCGTGGCCTATTTTTGGCACACGGAGGCCGCCCCCAAAGTCTCGGGCAATTCCGAGTCCGGCGGACGAACTTCGCCCACGCCCCCCACCAAGGCTATAGCCCACCCGATTTTTTGCCATTTTTCCGCAGGGGGTTTTGGCACCCCGACCTTCGGGCACTATTTTTTGGGCGCGGCTGTGCCCGTGGCCTATTTTTGGCACCCGGAGGCCGCCCGCAAAGTCTCGGGCCATTCCGAGTCCGGCGGACGAACTTCGCCCGCCCGCACCAAGGCTATAGCCCACCCGTTTTTGGCCATTTGGGGGTTTTGGCACACCGACCTTGGTGCTAATTTTTAGCGCGGCTGTGCCTGGCCTATTTTTGCAGCACCGGACGCCGCCCCAAAGTCTCGTGCCATTCCTAGTCCGGCGGACGAACCGCCACGCCCCCACCAGGCTATAGCCCACCCGATTTTTGGCCATTTTCCTCAGGGGTTTTGGCACCCGACCTTGAGCGCTAATTTTTGGGCGCAGCTGTGCCCGTGGCCTATTTTGGCACACGGAGGCCGCCCGCAAAGTCTCGGGCCATTCCGAGTCCGGCGGACGAACTTACGCCCCCACCAAGGCTATAGCCCACCCGTTTTTGGCTATTTGGGGGTTTTGGCACCCCGACCTTCGGGGCTAATTTTTAGGCGCGGCTGTGCCCGTGGCCTATTTTGGCACCCGGAGGCCGCCGCAAAGTCTCGGGCCATTCGAGTCCAGGCGGACGAACCGCCACGCCCCCAACCAAGGCTATAGCCCACCCGTTTTTTGGCTATTTGGGGGGTTTTGGCACCCCGACCTTCGGGTGCTAATTTTAGGGTGCGGCTGTGCCCGTGGCCTAGTTTTGGCACACGGAGGCCGCCCGCAAAGTCTCGTGCCATTCCGAGTCCGGCGGATGAACTTCGCCCACGCCCCCCACAAAGGCTATAGCCCACCCGTTTTTTGGCCATTTGGGGGGTTTTGGCACCCCGACCTTCAGGCGCTAATTTTTGGGCCCGGCTGTGCCCGTGGTCTATTTTTGGCACAAGGAGGCCGCCCGCAAAGTCTCGGGCCATTCCTAGTCCGGCGGACGAACTTCGCCCCCACCACCGCTATAGCCCACCCGTTTTTTGGCCATCTGGGGGGTTTTGGCACCCCGACCTTCAGGCGCTAATTTTTGGGCGCGGCTGTGCCCGTGGTCTATTTTGGGCACACGGAGGCCACCTGCAAAGTCTCGGGCCATTCCGAGTCCGGACGAACTTCGCCCCGCCCCAGAAGGCTATAGCCCACCGTTTTTGGCTATTTGGGGGTTTGGCACCCGAACCGGGTGCTAATTTTTAGGCGGCTGTGACCGTGGCCTATTTTTGGCACCACGGAGGCCCCATGAAGTCTCGGGCCATTCGAGTCGGCGGATGAACTTACGCCCCCTGAGGCTATAGCCCACCGTTTTTGGCCATTTGGGGGTTTTGGCACCCGACCTTCAGGCGCTAATTTTCGGCCCGGCTGTGCCCGTGGTCTATTTTCAGCACCACGGAGGCCGCCCGCAAAGTCTCGGGCCATTCCTAGTCCGGCGGACGAACTTCGCCACGCCCCCTGACCGCGTTTTTGGCCATCTGGGGGGTTTTGCCACCCCGACCTTCAGGCGCTAATTTTTGGGCGCGGCTGTGCCCGTGGTCTATTTTTGGCACACGGAGGCCACCTGCAAAGTCTCGGGCCATTCCGAGTCCGGCGGACGAACTTCGCCCCCGCCCCCCACAAAGGCTATAGCCCACCCGTTTTTTGGCTATTTGGGGGGTTTCGGCACCCCGAACTTCGGGTGCTAATTTTTGGGCGCGGCTGTGACCGTGGCCTATTTTTGGCACACGGAGGCCCGCAAAGTCTCGGGCAATTCCGAGTCCAGCAGGGGAACTTCGCCCACGCCCCCCACCAAGGCTATAGCCCACCCGTTTTTTGGCCATTTGGGGGGTTTTGGCACACCGACCTTCGGGTGCTAATTTTTGGGCGCGGCTGTTCCCGTGGCCTATTTTTGGCACACGGAGGCCGCCCGCAAAGTCTCGTGCCATTCCTAGTCCGGCGGACGAACTTCGCCCACGCCCCCCACCAAGGCTATAGCCCACCCGATTTTTGGCCATTTTTCCCCAGGGGGGTTTTGGCACCCCGACCTTCGGGCGCTAATTTTTGGGCGCGGCTGTGCCCGTGGCCTATTTTTGGCACACGGAGGCCGCCCGCAAAGTCTCAGGCCATTCCGAGTCCGGCGGACGACCACAGGCCTCGCCCCCCACCAAGGCTATAGCCCACCCGTTTTTTGGCTATTTGGGGGGTTTTGGCACCCCGACCTTCGGGTGCTAATTTTAGGGCGCGGCTGTGCCCGTGGCCTATTTTTGGCACACGGAGGCCGCCCGCAAAGTCTCGGGCCATTCCGAGTCCGGCGGACGAACTTCGCCCACGCCCCCCGTCAAGGCTATAGCCCACACGATTTTTGGCCATTTTTCCGCTGAGGGGTTTTGGCACCCCGACCTTCGGATGCTACTTTTTGGGCGTGGCTTTGCCCGTGGCCTATTTTTGGCACACGGAGGCCGCCTGCAAAGTCTCGGGCCATTCCGAGTCCGGCGGATGAACTTCGCCCACGCCCCCCACAAAGGCTATAGCCCACCCGTTTTTTGGCCATTTGGGGGGTTTTGGCACCCCGACCTTCAGGCGCTAATTTTTGGGCGCGGCTGTGCCCGTCGTCTATTTTTGGCACACGGAGGCCGCCCGCAAAGTCTCGGGCCATTCCGAGTCCGGCGGACGAACTTCGCCCCCCACGAGGCTATAGCCAGTAGTTTTTGGCCATTTGGGGGGTTTTGGCACCCCGACCTTCGGGTGCTAATTTTTGGGCGCGGCTGTTCCCGTGGCCTATTTTTGGCACACGGAGGCCGCCCGCAAAGTCTCGTGCCATTCCTAGTCCGGCGGACGAACTTCGCCCACGCCCCCCACCAAGGCTATAGCCCACCCGATTTATGGCCATTTTTCCCCAGGGGGGTTTTGGCACCCCGACCTTCGGCGCTAATTTTTGGGCGCGGCTGTGCCCGTGGCCTATTTTTGGCACACGGAGGCCGCCCGCAAAGTCTCAGGCCATTCCGAGTCCGGCGGACGAACCGCCACGCCCCCACCAAGGCTATAGCCCACCCGTTTTTGGCTATTTGGGGGTTTTGGCACCCGACCTTGGGTGCTAATTTTAAGCGCGGCTGTGCCGTGGCCTATTTTTGGCACACGGAGGCCGCCTGCAAAGTCTCGGGCCATTCCGAGTCCGGCGGACGAACTTCGCCACGCCCGTCAAGGCTATAGCCCACCACGATTTTTGGCCATTTTCGCTGAGGGTTTTGGCACCCGACCTTGGTGCTAATTTTTGGGCGTGGCTTTGTCAAGTGGCCTATTTTTGGCACACGGAGGCCGCCTGCAAAGTCTCGGGCCATTCGAGTCCGAGGCGGATGAACTTCGCCCCCCACAAGGCTATAGCCCACCCGTTTTTGGCCATTTGGGGGTTTTGGCACCCGACCTTGGTGCTAATTTTTAGCGGCTGTGCCTGTGGTCTATTTTGGCACACGGAGGCCGCCCGCAAAGTCTCGGGCCATTCCTAGTCCGGCGGACGAACTTCGCCACGCCCCCACCAAGGCTATAGCCCACCCGTTTTTGGCCATTTGGGGTTTTGGCACCCAGACGGGTGCTAATTTTTGGCGCGGCTGTGCCCATAGCCTATTTTGGCACACAGCCCGCCCGCAAATCCTCGGGCCATTCCGAGTCCGGACGAACGCCCCCACCAAGGCTATAGCCCACCCGTTTTTTGGCCATTTGGGGGATTTTGGCACCCCGACCTTCGGACTCTAATTTTTGGACGCAGCTGTGCCCGTGGCCTATTTTTGGCACACGGAGGCCGCCCGTAAAGTCTCGCGCCATTCCGAGTCCGGCGGACGAACTTCGCCCACGCCCCCCACCAAGGCTATAGCCCACCCGTATTTTGGCCAATTTTCCGCTGGGGGGTTTTGGCACCGCGACCTTGGCGCTACTTTTTCGTCGTTGCTGTGCCCGTGGCCTATTTTTGGTACACGGATGCCGCCCGCAAAGTCTAGGGCCATTCCGAGTCCGGCGGAGGAACTTCGCCCACGCCCCCCACCAAGGCTATAGCCCACCCGTTTTTTGGCCCTTTGGGGAGTTTTGGCACCCCGAACTTCGGGTGCTAATTTTTGGGCGCGGCTGTGCCCGTGGCCTATTTTTGGCACACGGAGGCCGCCCGCAAATCCTCGGGCCATTCCAAGTCGGGACGAACTTCGCGCCACGCCCCCACCAAGGCTATAGCCCACCCGTTTTTTGGCCATTTTGGGGATTTTGGCACCCCGACCTTCGGACTCTAATTTTTGGGCGCGGCTGTGCCCGTGGCCTATTTTTGGCCCATGGAGGCCACCCCAAAGTCTCGGGCCAATCCAAGTCCGGCGGATGAACTTCGCCCACGCCCCCCACAAAGGCTATAGCCCACCCGTTTTTTGGCCATTTGGGGGGTTTTGGCACCCCGACCTTCAGGCGCTAATTTTTGGGCACGGCTGTGCCCGTGGTCTATTTTTGGCACACGGAGGCCGCCCGAAAAGTCTCGGGCCATTCCTAGTCCGGCGGACGAACTTCGCCCACGCCACCCACCAAGGCTATAGCCCACCCGTTTTTTGGCCATTTGGGGGGTTTTGGCACCCCGACCTTCAGGCGCTAATTTTTGGGCGCGGCTGTGCCCGTGGTCTATTTTTGGCACACGGAGGCCACCCGCAAAGTCTCGGGCCATTCCGAGTCCGGCGGACGAACTTCGCCCCCGCCCCCCACAAAGGCTATAGCCCACTCGTTTTTTGGCCATTTGGGGGGTTTCGGCACCCCGAACTTCGGGTGCTAATTTTTGGGCGCGGCACTGACCGTGGCCTATTTTTGGCACACGGAGGCCCGCAAAGTCTCGGGCAATTCCGAGTCCGGCGGAGGAACTTCGCCCACGCACCCCACCAAGGCTATAGCCCACCCATTTTTTGGCCATTTGGGGAGTTTTGGCACCCCGAACTTCGGGTGCTAATTTTTGGGCGCGGCTGTGCCCGTGGTCTATTTTTGGCACACAGAGGCCGCCCATAAAGTCTCGCGCCATTCCGAGTCCGGCGGACGAACTTCGCCAACGCCCTCCACCAAGGCTATAGCCCACCCGATTTTTGGCCATTTTTCCGCTGGGGGGTTTTGGCACCCCGACCTTCGAGCGCTACTTTTTCGGCGTGGCTGTGCCCGTGGCCTATTTTTGGCACACGGAGGCCGCCCGCAAATCCTCGGGCCATTCCAAGTCCGGCGGACGAACTTCGCGCACGCCCCCCACCAAGGCTATAGCCCACCCGTTTTTTGGCCATTTTGGGGATTTTGGCACCCCGACCTTCGGACTCTAATTTTTGGGCGCGGCTGTGCCCGTGGCCTATTTTTGGCCCATGGAGGCCACCCCAAAGTCTCGGGCCAATCCAAGTCCGGCGGATGAACTTCGCCCACGCCCCCCACAAAGGCTATAGCCCACCCGTTTTTTGGCCATTTGGGGGGTTTTGGCACCCCGACCTTCAGGCGCTAATTTTTGGGCACGGCTGTGCCCGTGGTCTATTTTTGGCACACGGAGGCCGCCCGAAAAGTCTCGGGCCATTCCTAGTCCGGCGGACGAACTTCGCCCACGCCACCCACCAAGGCTATAGCCCACCCGTTTTTTGGCCATTTGGGGGGTTTTGGCACCCCGACCTTCAGGCGCTAATTTTTGGGCGCGGCTGTGCCCGTGGTCTATTTTTGGCACACGGAGGCCACCCGCAAAGTCTCGGGCCATTCCGAGTCCGGCGGACGAACTTCGCCCCCGCCCCCCACAAAGGCTATAGCCCACTCGTTTTTTGGCCATTTGGGGGGTTTCGGCACCCCGAACTTCGGGTGCTAATTTTTGGGCGCGGCACTGACCGTGGCCTATTTTTGGCACACGGAGGCCCGCAAAGTCTCGGGCCATGCCGAGTCCGGCGGACTAACTTCGCGCACGCCCCCCACCAAGGCTATAGCCCACCCGTTTTTTGGCCATTTGGGGGATTTTGGCACCCCGACCTTCGGACTCTAATTTTTTGGCGCGGCTGTGCCCGTGGCCTATTTTTGGCACACAGAGGCCGCCCATAAAGTCTCGCGCCATTCCGAGTCCGGCGGACGAACTTCGCCAACGCCCTCCACCAAGGCTATAGCCCACCCGATTTTTGGCCATTTTTCCGCTGGGGGGTTTTGGCACCCCGACCTTCGAGCGCTACTTTTTCGGCGTGGCTGTGCCCGTGGCCTATTTTTGGCACACGGATGCCGCCCGCAAAGTCTAGGGCCATTCCGAGTCCGGCGGAGGAACTTCGCCCACGCCCCCCACCAAGGCTATAGCCTACCCGTTTTTTGGCCATTTGGGGGATTATGGCACCCCGACCTTCGGACTCTAATTTTTGGGCGCGGCTGTGCCCGTGGCCTATTTTTGGCCCACGGAGGCCGCCCACAAAGTCTCGGGCCAATCCAAGTCCGGCGGACGAACTTCGCCCACGCCACCTACCAAGGCTATAGCCCACCCGATTTTTGGCCATTTTTCCGCTATGGGGTTTTGGCACCCCGACCTTCGGGCGCTAATTTTTGTGCGCTGCTGTGCCCGTGGCCTACTTTTGGCACACGGAGGCCGCCCGCAAATCCTCGGGCCCTTCCGAGTCCGGCGGACGAACTTCGCCCACGCCCCCCACCAAGGCTATAGCCCACCCGTTTTTTGGCCATTTTTCCGCTGGGGGGTTTTGGCACCCCGACCTTGGGGCGTTAATTTTAGGGGCGGCTGTGTCCGTGGCCTATTTTGGGCACGCGGAGGCCGACCGCAAAGTCTCGGGCATTTCCGAGTCCGGCCGTGAACCACGCCCCCCACCAAGCCTATTGCCCACCCGTTTTTTGGCCATTTGGGGGGTTTTGGCACCCCGACCTTCGGGCGCCAATTTTTTAGCGTGGCTGTGCCCGTGGCCTACTTTTGGCACACGGAGGCCATCCGCAAAGTCTCGAGCCATTCCGAGTCCGGCGGACAAACTTCGCCCACGCCCCCCACAAAGGCTATAGCCCACCCGATTTTTGGCCATTTTTCCGCAGGGGGTTTTGGCACCCCGACCTTCGGGCGCTAATTTTTGGGGGCGGCTGTGTCCGTGGCCTATTTTTGGCACGCGGAGGCCGCCCGCAAAGTCTCGGGCAATTCCGAGTCCGGCGGACGAACTTCGCCCACGCCCCCCACCAAGGCTATAGCCCACCCGTTTTTTGGCCATTTGGGGGGTTTTGGTACTCCGACCTTCAGGCGTTAATTTTTGGGCGCGGCTGTGCCCGTGGCCTACTTTTTGTACACGGAGGCCGCCCGCAAAGTCTCGAGCCATTCCGAGTCCGGCGGACGAACTTCGCCCACGCCCCCCACCAAGGCTATAGCCCACCCGATTTTTGGCCATTTTTCCGCTGGGGGGTTTTGGCACTCCGACCTTCGAGTGCTAGTTTTTGGCCGCGGCTGTGCCCGTGGCCTATTTTTGGCTCACGGAGGCCGCCCGCAAAGTCTCGGGCCATTCCGCGTCCGGCGGACGAACTTCGCCCACGCCCCCCACCAAGGCTATAGCCCACCCGATTTTCTGCCATTTTTCCGCAGGGAGGTTTTGGCACCCCGACCTTCGGGCGCTAATTTTTGGGCGCGGCTGTGCCCGTGGCCTATTTTTGGCACACGGAGGCCGCCCGCAAAGTCTCGTGGCAGTCGTAGTCTGGTGGACAAACTTCGCCCACGCCCCCCACAAAGGCTATAGCCCACCCGATTTTTGGCCATTTTTCCGCTGGGGGGTTTTGGCACCCCGACCTTCGGGCGTTAATTTTTGGGTGCGGCTGTGTCCGTGGCCTATTTTTTGGAGGCCACCCGCAAAGTCTCGGGCAATTCCGAGTCCAGGACGAACTTCGCCACGCCCCCACCAAGCCTATTGCCCACCCGTTTTTTGTCCATTTGGGGGGTTTTGGCACCCCGACCTTCGGGCGCTAATTTTTGAGCGCGGCTGTGCCCGTGGCCTACTTTTGGCACACGGAGGCCGTCCGCAAAGTCTCGAGCCATTCCGAGTCCGGCGGACGAACTTCACCCACGCCCCCCACCAAGGCTATAGCCCACCCGATTTTCTGCCATTTTTCCACAGGGAGGTTTTGGCACCCCGACCTTTGGGCGCTAATTTTTGGGCGTGGCTGTGCCCGTGGCCTATTTTTGGCACGCGGAGGCCGCCTGCAAAGTCTCGTGCCCTTCCTAGTCCGGCAGACGAACTTTGCCCACGCCCCCCACAAAGGCTATAGCCCACCCGATTTTTGGCCATTTTTCCGCAGGGGGTTTTGGCACCCCGACCTTCGGGCGCTAATTTTTGGGGGCGGCTGTGTCCGTGGCCTATTTTTGGCACGTGGAGGCCGCCCGCAAAGTCTCGGGCAATTCCGAGTCCGGCGGAAGAACTTCGCCCACGCCCCCCACCAAGGCTGTAGCCCACACGTTTTTGGCCATTTGAGTGTTTTGGCACCCCAAACTTCGGGTGCTAATTTTTGGGCGCGGCTGTGCCCATGGCCTATTTTTGGCACACGGAGGTCGCCCGCAAAGTCTCGGGATATTCCGAGTCCGGCGGACGAACTTCGCCCACGCCCCCCACCAAGGCTATAGCCCACCCGTTTTTTGGCCATTTGGGGGATTTTGGCACCCCGATCTTCGGACACTAATTTTTGGGCGCGGCTGTGCCCGTCGCCTATTTTTGGCACACGAAGGGCTCCCCCAAAGTCTCGGGCCATTCCGAGTCCGGCGGACGAACTTCGCCAACGCCCCCCACCAAGGCTATAGCCCAACCGATTTTTGGCCATTTTTCCGCTTGGGGGTTTTGGCACCCCGACCTTCGGGCGCTAATTTTCGGGCGCTGCTGTGCCCGTGGCCTATTTTTGGTACACGGAGGCTGGCCGCAAAGTCTCGGGCCATTCCGAGCCCGGCGGACGAACTTCGCCCACGCCCCCCACAAAGGCAATAGCCCACCCGATTTTTGGCCATTTGGGGGGTTTTGGCACCCCGAACTTCGGGTGCTAATTTTTGGGCGCGGCTGTGCCCGTGGCCTATTTTTGGCACGCGGAGGCCGCCCGCAAAGTCTCGTGCCCTTCCTAGTCCGGCAGACGAACTTTGCCCACGCCCCCCACAAAGGCTATAGCCCACCCGATTTTTGGCCATTTTTCCGCAGGGGGTTTTGGCACCCCAAACTTCGGGTGCTAATTTTTGGGCGCGGCTGTGCCCGTGGCCTATTTTTGGCACACGGAGGTCACCCGCAAAGTCTCGGGATATTCCGAGTCCGCCACGCCCCCCACCAAGGCTATAGCCCACCCGTTTTTTGGCCATTTGGGGGATTTTGGCACCCCGATCTTCGGACACTAATTTTTGGGCGCGGCTGTGCCCGTCGCCTATTTTTGGCACACGAAGGGCTCCCCCAAAGTCTCGGGCCATTCCGAGTCCGGCGGACGAACTTTGCCCACACTCTCCACCAAGGCTATAGCCCACCCGATTTTTGGCCATTTTGGGGGTTTTGGCACCCCAAACTTCGGGTGCTAATTTTTGGGCGCAGCAGTGCCCGTGTCCTATTTTTGGCACACGGAGGCCGCCCGCAAAGTCTCTGGCCAGTCCGAGTCCGGCGGACGAACTTTGCCCACGCTCTCCACCAAGGCTATAGCCCACCCGATTTTTGGCCATTTTTCCGCTGGGGGTTTTGGCACCCCGACCTTCGGGCGCTAATTTTTGGGCGCGGCTGTGCCCGTGGCCTATTTTTAGCACACGGAGGCCGTCAGCATAGCCTCGGGCCATTCTGAGTCCGGCGGACGAACTTCGCCCACGCCCCCCACCAAGGCTATAGCCCACCCGTTTTTTGGCCATTTGGGGGGTTTTGGCACCCCGAACTTCGGGTGCTAATTTTTGGGCGCGGCTGTGCCCGTGGCCTATTTTTGGCACACGGAGGCCACCCGCAAAGTCTCGTGCCATTCCGAGTCCGGCGGATGAACTTCGCCCACGCCCCCCACCAAGGCTATAGCCCACCCGTTTTTTGGCCATTTGGGGGTTTTGGCTCCCCGAACTTCGGGTGCTAATTTTTGGGCGCGGCTGTTCCCGTGGCCTATTTTTGGCACACGGAGGCCGCCCGCAAAGTCTCGGGCCATTCCGAGTCCGGCGGACGAACTTCGCCCACGCCCCCCACCAAGGCTATAGCCACCCGATTTTTGGCCATTTTTCCGCTGGGGGGTTTTGGCACCCCGACCTTCGGGAGCTAATTTTTGGGCGCGGCTCTGCCCGTGGCCTATTTTTGGCACACGGAGGCCGCCTGCAAAGTCTCGGGCCATTCCGAGTCCGGCGGACGAACTTCGCCCACGCCCCCCACCAAGGCTATAGCCCACCCGTTTTTTGGCCATTTGGGGGGTTTTGGTACCCCGACGTTCGGGCGCTAATTTTGGGCGCGGCTGTGCCCGTGGCCTAGTTTTGGCACACGGAGACCGGCCGCAAAGTCTCGGGCCATTCCGAGTCCGGCGGACGAACTTCTCCCACGCCCCCCACCAAGGCTATAGCCCACCCGATTTTTGGCCATTTTTCGGCTGGGGGGTTTTGGCACCCCGACCTTCGGGCGCTAATTTTTGGGTGCGGCTGTGCCCGTGGCCTATTTTTGGCACACGGAGGCCGCCCGCAAAGTCTCGGGCCATTCTGAGTCCGGCGGACGAACTTCGCCCACGCCCCCCACCAAGACTATAGCCCACCCGTTTTTTGGCCATTTGGGGGGTTTTGGCACCCCGAACTTCGGGTGCTAGTTTTTGGGCGCGGCTGTGCCCGTGGCCTATTTTTGCCACACGGAGGCCGCCCGCAAAGTCTCGGGCCATTCCGAGTCGGACGAACTTCGCCACGCCCCCACCAAGGCTATAGCCCACCCGTTTTTGGCCATTTGGGGGTTTTGGTACTAGCGTTCGGGCGCTAATTTTGGGCGCGGCTGTGCCCGTGGCCTAGCACACGGAGACCGGCCGCAAAGTCTCGGGCCATTCCGAGTCGGCGGACGAACCACGCCCCCCACCAAGGCTATATCCCACCCGATTTTTGGCCATTTTCGCTGAGGTTTTGGCACCCGAAGGTGCTAATTTTTGGGCGCGGCTTTGGCCGTGGCCTATTTTTAGCAAACGGAGGCCGTCCGCATATCCTCGGGCCATTCCGAGTTATGCGGACGAACTTCGCCCACGCCCCCCACCAAGGCTATAGCCCACCCGTTTTTTGGCCATTTGGGGGGTTTTGGCACCCCGAACTTCGGGTGCTAATTTTTTAGCACGGCAGTGCCCGTGTCCTATTTTTGGCACACGGAGGCCGCCCGCAATGTCTCGGGACAGTCCGAGTCCGGCGGACGAACTTCGCCCACGCCCCCCACCAAGGCTATAGCCCACCCGATTTTTGGCCATTTTTCGGCTGGGGGGTTTTGGCACCCCGACCTTCGGGCGCTAATTTTTGGGTACGGCTGTGCCCGTGGCCTATTTTTGGCACACGGAGGCCGCCCCCAAAGTCTCGGGCCATTCCGAGACCGCAGGACGAACCGCGCTCTCCACCAAGGCTATAGCCCACCCGATTTTTGGCCATTTTTCCGCTGGGGGTTTTGGCACCCCGACCTTCGGGCACTAATTTTTGGGTGCGGCAGTGCCCGTGGCCTATTTTGGGTGCACGGAGGCTGCCCGCAAAATCTCGGGCCATTCCGAGTCCGGCGGACGAACTTCGCCCACGCCCCCCACCAAGGCTATAGCCCACCTGATTTTTGGCCATTTTTCCCCTGGGGGGTTTTGGCACCCCGACCTTCGGCGCTAATTTTCGGGCGCGGCTATGCCTGTGGCCTATTTTTTGCACACGGAGGCCGCCCGCAAATTCTCGGGCCATTCCGAGTCCGGCGGACGAACTTCGCCCACGCCCCCCACCAAGGCTATAGCCCACCCGATTTTTGGCCAATTTTCCGCTGATGGTTTTGGCACCCCGAACTTCGGGTGCTAATTTTTGGGCGCGGCTGTGCCCGTGGCCTATTTTTAGCACACGGAGGCCGTCCGCATAGCCTCGGGCCATTCCGAGCCCGGCGGACGAACTTCGCCCACGCCCCCCCCAAGGCTATAGCCCACCCGTTTTTTGGCCATTTGGGGGTTTTGGCAACTCGAACTTCGGGTGCTAATTTTTGGGCGCGGCAGTGCCCGTGTCCTATTTTTGGCACACGGAGGCCGCCCGCAAAGTCTCGGGCCAGTCCGAGTCCGGCGGACGAACTTCACCCACGCCCCCCACCAACGCTGTAGCCCACCCGATTTTTGGCCATTTTTCGGCTGGGGGGTTTTGGTACCCCGACCTTCGGGCGCTAATTTTTGGGTGCGGCTGTACCCGTGGCCTATTTTTAGCACACGGAGGCCGCCCGCAAAGGCTCGGGCCATTCCGAGTCCGGCGGACGAACTTCGCCCACGCCCCCCACAAAGGCTATAGCCACCCGATTTTTGGCCATTTTTCCGCAGGGGGGTTTTGGCAACCCGACCTTCGGGCGCTAATTTTTGGGCGCGGCTCTGCCCGTGGCCTATTTTTGGCACACGGAGGCCGCCCGCAAAGTCTCGGGCCATTCCGAGTCCGGCGGAAGACCTTCGCCCACGCCCCCCGCCAAGGCTATAGCCCACCCGTTTTTTGGCCATTTGGGTGGTTTTGGCACCCCGAACTTCGGGTGCTAATTTTTGGTCGCGGCTGTGCCCGTGGCCTATTTTTGCCACACGGAGGCCGCCCGCAAAGTCTCGGGCCATTCCGAGTCGGACGAACCGCCACGCCCCCACCAAGGCTATAGCCCACCCGTTTTTTGGCCATTTGGGGGGTTTTGGCACCCCAAACTTCGGGTGCTAATTTTTGGGCGCGGCAGTGCCCGTGTCCTATTTTTGGCACACGGAGGCCGCCTGCAAAGTCTCGGGCCAGTCCGAGTCCGGCGGACGAACTTTGCCCACTCTCTCCACCAAGGCTATAGCCCACCCGATTTTTGGCCATTTTTCCGCTGGGGGTTTTGGCATCCCGACTTTCGGGCGCTAATTTTTGGGCGCGGCTGTGCCCGTGGCCTATTTTTAGCACACGGAGGCCGCCCGCAAAGTCTCGGGCCATTCCGAGTCCGGCGGACGAACTTCGCCCACGCCCCCCACAAAGGCTATAGCCACCCGATTTTTGGCCATTTTTCCGCAGGGGGGTTTTGGCAACCCGACCTTCGGGCGCTAATTTTTGGGCGCGGCTCTGCCCGTGGCCTATTTTTGGCACACGGAGGCCGCCCGCAAAGTCTCGGGCCATTCCGAGTCCGGCGGACGAACTTCGCCCACGCCCCCCACCAAGGCTATAGCCCACCCGTTTTTTGGCCATTTGGGTGGTTTTGGCACCCCGAACTTCGGGTGCTAATTTTTGGTCGCGGCTGTGCCCGTGGCCTATTTTTGCCACACGGAGGCCGCCCGCAAAGTCTCGGGCCATTCCGAGTCCGGCGGACGAACTTCGCCCACGCCCCCCACCAAGGCTATAGCCCACCCGTGTTTTGGCCATTTGGGGGGTTTTGGTACCCCGACGTTCGGGCGCTAATTTTGGGCGCGGCTGTGCCCGTGGCCTATTTTTGGCACACGGAGACCGGCCGCAAAGTCTCGGGCCATTCCGAGTCCGGCGGACGAACTTCTCCCACGCCCCCCACCAAGGCTATAGCCCACCCGATTTTTGGCCATTTTTCGGCTGGGGGGTTTTGCCACCCCGACCTTCGGGCGCTAATTTTTGGGTTCGGCTGTGCCCGTGGCCTATTTTTGGCACACGGAGGCCGTCAGCATAGCCTCGGGCCATTCCGAGTCCGGCGGACGAACTTCGCCCACGCCCCCCACCAAGGCTATAGCCCACCCGTTTTTTGGCCATTTTTCGGCTGGGGGGTTTTGGCACCCCGACCTTCGGGCGCTAATTTTTGGGTTCGGCTGTGCCCGTGGCCTATTTTTGGCACACGGAGGCCGCCCCCAAAGTCTCGGGCCATTCCGAGTCCAGCGGACGAACTTCGCCCACGCCCCCCACCAAGGCTATAGCCCACCTGTTTTTTGGCCATTTGGGGGGTTTTGGCACCCCGAACTTCGGGTGCTAAGTTTTGGGCGCGGCTCTACCCGTGGCCTATTTTTGGCACACGGAGGCCGCCCACAAAGTCTCGGGCCAGTCCGAGTCCGGCGGACGAACTTCGCCCACGCTCTCCACCAAGGCTATAGCCCACCCGATTTTTGGCCATTTTTCCGCTGGGGGTTTTGGCACCCCGACCTTCGGGCCCTAGTTTTTGGGCGCGGCTGTGCCCGTGGCCTATTTTTAGCACACGGAGGCCGTCAGCATAGCCTCGGGCCATTCCGAGTCCGGCGGACGAACTTCGCCCACGCCCCCCACCAAGGCTATAGCCCACCCGTTTTTTGGCCATTTGGGGGGTTTTGGCACCCCGAACTTTGGGTGCTAATTTTTGAGCGCGGCTGTGCCCGTGGCCTATTTTTGGCACACGGAGGCCGCCCGCAAAGTCTCGGGCCATTCCGAGTCCGGCGGACGAACTTCGCCCACGCCCCCCATCAAGGCTATAGCCACCCGATTTTTGGCCATTTTTCCGCTGGGGGGTTTTGGGAACCCGACCTTCGGGCGCTAATTTTTGGGCGCGGCTCTGCCCGTGGCCTATTTTTGGCACACGGAGGCCGCCCACAAAGTCTCGGGCCATTCCGAGTCTGGCGGACGAACTTCGCCCACGCCCCCCACCAAGGCTATAGCCCACCCGTTTTTTGGCCATTTGGGGGGTTTTGGTACCCCGACGTTCGGGCGCTAATTTTGGGCGCGGCTGTGCCCGTGGCCTAATTTTGGTACACGGAGGCCGTCAGCATAGCCTCGGGCCATTCCGAGTCCGGCGGACGAACTTCGCCCACGCCCTCCACCAAGGCTATAGCCCACCCGTTTTTTTGCCATTTGGGAGGTTTTGGCACCCTTTTGAACTTGGGTGCTAATTTTTAGCAGTTGTGCCCGTGGCCTATTTTTGGCACACGGAGGCCGCCCGCAAAGTCTCGGGCCATTCCGAGTCCGGCGGACGAACTTCGCCCACGCCCCCCACCAAGGCTATAGCCACCCGATTTTTGGCCATTTTTCCGCAGGGGGGTTTTGGCAACCCGACCTTCGGGTGCTAATTTTTGGGCGCGGCTCTACCCGTGGCCTATTTTTGGCACACGGATGCCGCCCGCAAAGTCTCGGGCCATTCCGAGTCCGGCGGACGAACTTCGCCCACGCCCCCCACCAAGGCTATAGCCCACCCGTTTTTTGGCCATTTGGGTGGTTTTGGCACCCCGAACTTCGGGTGCTAATTTTTGGTCGCGGCTGTGGCCGTGGCCTATTTTTGCCACACGGAGGCCGCCCGCAAAGTCTCGGGCCATTCCGAGTCCGGCGGACGAACTTCGCCCACGCCCCCAACCAAGGCTATAGCCCACCCGATTTTTGGCCATTTTTCGGCTGGGGGGTTTTGGCTCCCCGACTTTCGGGCGCTAATTTTTGGGTGCGGCTGTGCCCGTGGCCTATTTTTGGCACACGGAGGCCGCCCCCAAAGTCTCGGGCCATTCCGAGTCCGGCGGACGAACTTCGCCCACGCCCCCCTCCAAGGCTATAGCCCACCCGTTTTTGGCCATTTGGGGGTTTTGGCACCCGAACGGGTGCTAAGTTTTAGCGGCAGTGCCGTGTCCTATTTTGGCACACGGAGGCCGCCCGCAAAGTCTCGGGCCAGGCCGAGTCGGACGAGCCGCCACGCTCTCCACCAAGGCTATAGCCCACCCGATTTTTGGCCATTATTCCGCTGGGGGTTTTGGCACCCCGACCTTCGGGCGCTAATTTTTGGGCGCGGCTGTGCCCGTGGCCTATTTTTAGCACACGGAGGCCGTCAGCATAGCCTCGGGCCATTCTGAGTCCGGCGGACGAACTTCGCCCACGCCCCCCACCAAGGCTATAGCCCACCCGTTTTTTGGCCATTTGGGGGTTTTGGCACCCGACCCGGGTGCTAATTTTTTAGCGCGGCTGTGCCCATGGCCTATTTTTGGCACACGGAGGCCGCCCGCAAAGTCTCGGACCATTCCGAGTCCGGCGGACGAACTTCGCCCACGCCCCCCACCAAGGCTATAGCCACCCGATTTTTGGCCATTTTTCCGCAGGGGGGTTTTGGCAACCCGACCTTCGGGTGCTAATTTTTGGGCGCGGCTCTGCCCGTGGCCTATTTTTGGCACACGGAGGCCGCCCGTAAAGTCTCGGGCCATTCCGAGTCCGGCGGACGAACTTCACCCACGCCCCCCACCAAGGCTATAGCCCACCCGTTTTTTGGCCATTTGGGTGGTTTTGGCACCCCGAACTTCGGGTGCTAATTTTTGGGCGCGGCTGTGCCCGTGGCCTATTTTTGCCACACGGAGGCCGCCCGCAAAGTCTCGGGCCATTCCGAGTCCGGCGGACGAACTTCGCCCACGCCCCCCACCAAGGCTATAGCCCACCCGTTTTTTGGCCATTTGGGGGGTTTTGGTACCCCGACGTTCGGGCGCTAATTTTGGGCGCGGCTGTGCCCGTGGCCTATTTTTGGAACACGGAGACCGGCCGCAAAGTCTCGGGCCATTCCGAGTCCGGCGGACGAACTTCTCCCACGCCCCCCACCAAGGCTATAGCCTACCCGATTTTTGGCCATTTTTCGGCTGGGGGGTTATGGCACCCCGACCTTCGGGCGCTAATTTTTGGGTGCGGCTGTGCCCGTGGCCTATTTTTGGCACACGGAGGCCGCCCCCAAAGTCTCGGGCCATTCCGAGTCCGGACGAACCCCGCCCCCACCAAGGCTATAGCCCACCCGTTTTTTGGCCATTTGGGGGGTTTTGGCACCCCGAACTTCGGGTGCTAAGTTTTGGGCGCGGCAGTGCCCGTGTCCTATTTTTGGCACATGGAGGCCGCCCGCAAAGTCTCGGGCCAGTCCGAGTCCGGCGGACGAACTTCGCCCACGCTCTCCACCAAGGCTATAGCCACCCGATTTTTGGCCATTTTTCCGCTGGGGGTTTTGGCATCCCGACCTTCGGGCGCTAATTTTAGGGCGCGGCTGTGCCCATGGCCTATTTTTAGCACACGGAGGGCGTCAGCATAGCCTCGGGCCATTCCGAGTCCGGCGGACGAACTTCGCCCACGCCCCCCACCAAGGCTATAGCCCACCCGTTTTTTGGCCATTTGGGGGGTTTTGGCACCCCGAACTTCGGGTGCTAATTTTTTAGCGCGGCTGCGCCCGTGGCCTATTTTTGGCACACGGAGACCGCCCGCAAAGTCTCGGGCCATTCCGACGCCCCCATCAAGGCTGTAGCCACCCGATTTTTGGCCATTTTTCCGCTGGGGGGTTTTGGCAACCCGACCTTCGGGCGTTAATTTTTGGGCGCGGCTGTGCCCATGGCCTATTTTTAGCACACGGAGGCCGTCAGCATAGCCTCGGGCCATTCCGAGTCCGGCGGACGAACTTCGCCCACGCCCCCCACCAAGGCTATAGCCCACCCGTTTTTTGGCCATTTGGGGGGTTTTGGCACCCCGAACTTCGGGTGCTACGTTTTGGGCGCGGCAGTGCCCGTGTCCTATTTTTGGCACACGGAGGCCGCCCGCAAAGTCTCGGGCCAGTCCGAGTCCGGCGGACGAACTTCGCCCACGCTCTCCACCAAGGCTATAGCCCACCCGATTTTTGGCCATTTTTCCGCTGGGGGTTTTGGCATCCCGACCTTCGGGCGCTAATTTTAGGGCGCGGCTGTGCCCATGGCCTATTTTTAGCACACGGAGGCCGTCAGCATAGCCTCGGCCCATTCCGAGTCCGGCGGACGAACTTCGCCCACGCCCCCCACCAAGGCTATAGCCCACCCGTTTTTTGGCCATTTGGGGGGTTTTGGCACCCCGAACTTCGGGTGCTAAGTTTTGGGCGCGGCAGTGCCCGTGTCCTATTTTTGGCACACGGAGGCCGCCCGTAAAGTCTCGGGCCAGTCCGAGTCCGGCGGACGAACTTCGCCCACGCTCTCCACCAAGGCTATAGCCCACCCGATTTTTGGCCATTTTTCCGCTGGGGGTTTTGGCATCCCGACCTTCGGGCGCTAATTTTAGGGCGCGGCTGTGCCCATGGCCTATTTTTAGCACACGGAGGCCGTCAGCATAGCCTCGGGCCATTCCGAGTCCGGCGGACGAACTTCGCCCACGCCCCCCACCAAGGCTATAGCCCACCCGTTTTTTGGCCATTTGGGGGGTTTTGGCACCCCGAACTTCGGGTGCTAAGTTTTGGGCGCGGCAGTGCCCGTGTCCTATTTTTGGCACACGGAGGCCGCCCGTAAAGTCTCGGGCCAGTCCGAGTCCGGCGGACGAACTTCGCCCACGCTCTCCACCAAGGCTATAGCCCACCCGATTTTTGGCCATTTTTCCGCTGGGGGTTTTGGCATCCCGACCTTCGGGCGCTAATTTTAGGGCGCGGCTGTGCCCATGGCCTATTTTTAGCACACGGAGGCCGTCAGCATAGCCTCGGGCCATTCCGAGTCCGGCGGACGAACTTCACCCACGCCCCCCACCAAGGCTATAGCCCACCCGTTTTTTGGCCATTTGGGGGGTTTTGGCACCCTGACCTACGGGTGCTAAGTTTTGGGCGCGGCAGTGCCCGTGTCCTATTTTTGGCACACGGAGGCCGCCCGCAAAGTCTCGGGCCATTCCGAGTCCGGCGGACGAACTTCGCCCACGCCCCCTACCAAGGCTATAGCCCACCCGTTTTTTGGCCATTTGGGTTGTTTTGGCAACCCGAACTTTGGGAGCTAATTTTTGGGCACGGCTGTGCCCGTGGCCTATTTTTGCCACATGGAGGCCGCCCGCAAAGTCTCGGGCCATTCCGAGTCCGGCGGACGAACTTCGTCCACGCCCCCCACCAAGGCTATAGCCCACCCGTTTTTTGGCCATTTGGGGGGTTTTGGTACCCCGACGTTCGGGCGCTAATTTTGGGCACGGCTGTGCCCGTGGCCTATTTTTAGCACACGGAGACCGGCCGCAAAGTCTCGGGCCATTCCGAGTCCGGCGGACGAACTTCTCCCACGCCCCCCACCAAGGCTATAGCCCACCCGATTTTTGGCCATTTTTCCGCAGAGGGTTTTGGCACCCCGAACTTCGGGTGCTAATTTTTGGGCGCGGCTGTGCCCGTGGCCTATTTTTAGCACACGGAGGCCGTCCGCATAGACTCGGGCCATTCCGAGTCCAGCGGACGAACTTCGCCCACGCCCCCCGCCAAGGCTATAGGCCACCCGTTTTTTGGCCATTTGGGGGGTTTTGGCACCCCGAACTTCGGGTGCTAATTTTTGGGCGCGGCAGTGCCCGTGTCCTATTTTTGACACACGGAGGCCGCCCGCAAAGTCTCGGGCCAGTCCGAGTCCGGCATACGAACTTCGCCCACGCCCCCCACCAAGGCTATAGCCCACCCGATTTTTGGCCATTTTTCGGCTGGGGGGTTTTGGCAACCCGACCTTCGGGCGCTATTTTTTGGGTGCGGCTGTGCCCGTGGCCTATTTTTGGCACACGGAGGCCGCCCCCAAAGTCTCAGGCCATTCCGAGTCCGGCGGACGAACTTCGCCCACGCCCCCCACCAAGGCTATAGCCCACCCGATTATTGGCCATTTTTCCGCTGGGGGTTTTGGCACCCCGACCTTCGTTCGCTAATTTTTGGGCGCGGCTGTGCCCGTGGGCTATTTTAGGCGCACGGAGGCTGCCCGCAAAGTCTCGGGCCATTCCGAGTCCGGCGGACGAACTTCGCCCACGCCCCCCACCAAGGCTATAGCCCACCCGTTTTTTGGCCATTTGGGGGGTTTTGGCACCCCGACCTTCGGGCGCTAATTTTTGGGCGCGGGTGTGGCCGTGACCTAATTTTTGGGTGCGGCTGTGCCCATTGCCTGTTTTTGGAACACGGAGGCCGCCCGCAAAGTCTCGGACCATTCCGAGTCCGGCGGACAAACTTCGCACACGCCCCCCACCAAGGCTATAGCCCACCCGATTTTTGGCCAATTTTCCGCTGGGGGGTTTTGGCACCCCGACCTTTGGGCGCTAATTTTTGGTCTTGGCTATGCCCGTGGCCTATTTTTGAAACACGGAGGCAGCCCCCAAATTCTCGGGCCATTCCGAGTCCGGCGGACGAACTTCGCCCACGCCCCCCACCAAGGCTATAGCCCACCCATTTTTGGCCATTTGGGGGGTTTTGGCTCCCCGACCTTCGGGCAAGGCTGTGCCCGTGGCCTATTTTTGGCACACGGAGGCCGCCCGCAAATGCTCGGGCCATTCCGAGTCCGGCGGATGAACTTCGCCCACGCCCCCCACCAAGGCTATAGCCCACCCGATTTTTGGCCATTTTTCCACTGGGGGGTTTGGCACCCCGACCTTCGGGAGCTAGTTTTTGGGCGCGGCTATGTCCATGGCCTATTTTTGGCACACGGAGGCCGCGCCCAAAGACTCGGGCCATTCCGAGTCCGGCGGACGAACTTCGCCCACGCCCCCCACCAAGGCTATAGCCCACCCGTTTTTTGGCCATTTGGGGGATTTTGGCACCCCGACCTTCGGGAGCTAATTTTTGGGCGCGGCTGTGTCCGTGGCCTAGTTTTGGCACACCGAGGCTGCCCGCAAAGTCTCGGGCCTTTCCGAGTCCGGCGGACGAACTTCGCCCACACCCCCCACCAAGGCTATAGCCCACCCGATTTTTGGCCTTTTTTCCACTGGGGGGTTTTGGTACCCCGACCTTCGGGAGCTAATTTTTGGGTGCGGCTATGTCCATGGCCTATTTTTGGCACACGGAGGCCGCGCCCAAAGTCTCGGGCCATTCTGAGTCCGGCGGACGAACTTCGCCCACGCCCCCCACCAAGGCTATAGCCCACCCGTTTTTTGGCCATTTGGGGGGTTTTGGCACCCCGACCTTCGGGTGCTAATTTTTGGACGCGGCTGTGCCCGTGGCCTATTTTTGGCCCACGGAGGCTGCCCGCAAAGTCTCATACCATTCCGAGTCCGGCGGACGAACTTCGCCCACGCCCCCCACCAAGGCTATCGCCCACCCGATTTTTGGTCATTTTTCCGCTGGGGGGTTTTGGCACCCCGACCTTCGGGCGCTAATTTTTGGGTGCGGCTATGCCCATGGCCTATTTTTGGCACGCGGAGGCCGCCCCCAAGGTCTCGGGCCATTCCGAGTCCGGCGGACGAACTTCGCCCACGCCCCCCACCAAGGCTATAGCCCACCCGATTTTTGGCAATTTTTCCGCTGGGGTGTTTTGGCACCCCGACCTTCGGGCGCTAATTTTTGGGCGCGGCTATGCCCGTGGCCTATTTTTGGCACACGGAGGCCGCCCCCAAAGTCTCAGGCCATTACGAGTCCGGCGGACGAACTTCGCCCACGCCCCCCGTGGGCTATAGCCACCCGTTTTTGGCCATTTGGGGTTTTGGCACCCGACCATCGGGTGCTAATTTTTAGCGGCTGTGCCAGTGGCCTATTTTTGCACGGAGGCCGCCCGTAAAGTCTCGGGCCATTCCGAGTCCTACGGACGAACTTCGCCCACGCCACCCACCAAGGCTATAGCCCACCCGATTTTTGGCCATTTTTCCGCTGGGGGGTTTTGGCACCCCGACCTTCGGGCGCTAATTTTTGGGGACGGCTATGCCGTGGCCTATTTTTTGCACACGGAGGCCGGCCGTAAAGTCTCGGGCCATTCTGAGTCCGGCAGATGAACTTCGCCCACGCCCCCCACCAAGGCTATAGCCCACCCGATTTTTGGCCATTTTTCCGCTGGGGGGTTTTGGCACCCCGACCTTCGGGCCCTAATTTTTGGGCGCGGCTGTGCCCGTTGCCTATTTTTGGCACACGGAGGCCGCCCGAAAATTCTCGGGCCATTCCGAGTCGCCACGCCCCCACCAAGGCTATAGCCCACCGTTTTTGGCCATTTCGGGGTTTTGGCACCCGACCTTGGGAGCTAATTTTTGGGCACGGCTGTGCCGTGGCCTATTTTGGCACACGGAGGCCACCCGCAAAGTCTTGGGCCATTCAAGTCCGGACGAACATCGCCACGCCCCCCACCAAGGCTATAGCCCACCCGTTTTTTGGCCATTTTTCCGCTGGGGTTTTGGCACCCGACCTTGAGGCTAATTTTTCTTGGCTATGCCCGTGGCCTATTTTGGCACCACGGAGGCTGCCCGCAAAGTCTAGGCCATTCGAGTCGGACGAACTTCGCCCACGCCGCCCACCAAGGCTATAGCCCACCCGTTTTTTGGCCATTTGGGGGGTTTTGGCACCCCGACCTTCGGGGGCTAATTTTTGGGCGCGGCTGTGCCCGTGGCCTATTTTTGGCACACGGAGGCCGCCCGCAAAGTCTCGTGCCATTCCTAGTCCGGCGGACAAACTTCGCCCACGCCCCCCAACAAGGCTATAGCCCACCCGATTTTTGGCCATTTTTCCGCTGGGGGGTTTTGGCACCCCGACCTTCGGGCACTAAATTTTGGGCACGGCTGTGCATGTGGCCTATTTTTTGCGCACGGAGGCCACCCGCAATGTCTCGGGCCATTCCGAGTCCGGCGGACGAACTTCGCCCACGCCCCCCACCATGGCTATAGCCCACCCGTTTTTTGGCCATTTGGGGGGTTTTGGCACCCCGACCTTCGGGCGCTAATTTTTGGGCGCGGCCATGTCCGTGGCCTAGTTTTGGCACACCGAGGCTGCCCGCAAATTCTCGGGCCATTCCGAGTCCGGCGGACGAACTTCGCCCACGCCCCCCACCAAGGCTATAGCCCACCCGATTTATGGCCATTTTTCCACTGGGGGGTTGTGGCACCCCGACCTTCGGGAGCTAATTTCTGGGCGCGGCTATGTCCATGGCCTATTTTTGGCACACGGAGGCCATGTCCAAAGTCTCGGGCCATTCCGAGTCCGGCGGACGAACTTCGCCCACGCCCCCCTCAAGGCTATAACCCACCCGTTTTTTGGCCATTTGGGGGGTTTTGGCACCCGACCTTCGGGTGCTAATTTTTGGACGCGGCTGTCCCCGTGGCCTATTTTTGGCCCATGAAGGCCGCCCGCAAAATCTCGTGCCATTCCGAGTCCGGCGGACGAACCTCGCCCACGCCCCCCACCAAGGCTATCGCCCACCCGATTTTTGGCCATTTTTCCGCTGGTGGGTTTTGGCACCCCGACCTTCGGGAGCTAATTTTTGGGCGCGGCTATGTCCATGGCCTATTTTTGGCACACGGAGGCCACGTCCAAAGTCTCGGGCCATTCTGAGTCCGGCGGACGAACTTCGCCCACGCCCCCCACCAAGGCTATAGCCCACCCGTTTTTTGGCCATTTGGGGGGTTTTGGCACCCCGACCTTCGGGTGCTAATTTTTGGGCGCGGCTGTGCCCGTGGCCTATTTTTGCTACACGGAGGCCACCCGCAAAGTCTCGGGCCATTCCGAGTCCTACGGACGAACTTCGCCCACGCCCCCCACCAAGGCTATAGCCCACCCGATTTTTGGCCATTTTTCCGCTGGGGGGTTTTGGCACCCCGACCTTCGGGGGCTAATTTTTGGGCGCGGCAATGCCCGTGGCCTATTTTTGGCACACGGAGGCTGCCCGCAAAGTCTAGGGCCATTCTGAGTCCGGCGGACGAACTTCGCCCACGCCGCCCACCAAGGCTATAGCCCACCCGTTTTTTGGCCATTTGGGGGGTTTTGGCACCCCGACCTTCGGGGGCTAATTTTTGGGTGCGGCTGTGCCCGTGGCCTATTTTTGGCACACGGAGGCTGCCCGCAAAGTCTCGTGCCATTCCTAGTCCGGCGGACGAACTTCGCCCACACCCCCCAACAAGGCTATAGCCCACCCGATTTTTGGCCATTTTTCCGCTGGGGGGTTTTGGCACCCCGACCTTCGGGCACTAAATTTTGGGCGCGGCTGTGCCCGTGGCCTATTTTTGGCACACGGAGGCCACCGGCAATGTCTCGGGCCATTCCGAGTCCGGACGAACCGCCACGCCCCCACCAAGGCTATAGCCCACCCGTTTTTGGTCATTTGGGGGTTTTGGCACCCCGACCTTCGAGCGCTAATTTTTGGCGGCTGTGCCCGTGGCCTATTTTGGCACATGGAGCCGCCCGCAAAGTCTAGGGCCATTCCGAGTCCAGCGGACGAACCGCCACGCCCCCACCAAGGCTATAGCCCACCCGATTTTTGGCCATTTTCCGCTGGGGGTTTTGGCACCCCGACCTTGGTGCTAATTTTTAGGCGCGGCTGTGCCCGTGGGCTATTTTGGCACGGAGGCCGCCCGAAAATTCTCGGGCCATTCCGAGTCCGGACGAAATTCGCCACGCCCCCACCAAGGCTATAGCCCACCCGTTTTTGGCCATTTCGGGGTTTTGGCACCCCCGACCTTAGCTAATTTTTGGGCACGGCTGTGCCCGTGGACTAATTTTGGCACACGGAGGCCACCCGCAAAGTCTTGGGCCATTCCAAGTCCGGAGGACGAACATCGCCCACGCCTCCCACCAAGGCTATAGCCCACCCGATTTTTGGCCATTTTTCCGCTGGGGGGTTTTGGCACCCCGACCTTCGGGGGCTAATTTTTTGCGCGGCTATGCCCGTGGCCTATTTTTGGCACACGGAGGCTGCCCGCAAAGTCTAGGGCCATTCCGAGTCCGGCGGACGAACTTCGCCCACGCCGCCCACCAAGGCTATAGCCCACCCGTTTTTTGGCCATTTGGGGGGTTTTGGCACCCCGACCTTCGGGGGCTAATTTTTGGGCGCGGCTGTGCCCGTGGCCTATTTTTGGCACACGGAGGCCGCCCGCAAAGTCTCGTGCCATTCCTAGTCCGGCGGACAAACTTCGCCCACGCCCCCCAACAAGGCTATAGCCCACCCGATTTTTGGCCATTTTTCCGCTGGGGGGTTTTGGCACCCCGACCTTTGGGCACTATTTTTTGGGCGCGGCTGTGCCCGTGGCCTATTTTTGCCACACGGAGGCCGCCCGCAAATTCTCGGGCCATTCCGAGTCCGGACGAACCGCCACGCCCCCACCATGGCTATAGCCCACCCGTTTTTTGGCCATTTGGGGCGTTTTGGCACCCCGACCTTCGGGCGCTAATTTTTGGGTGCGGCTGTGCGCGTGGCCTATTTTTGGCACACGGAGGCCGCCCGCAAAGTCTCGGGCCATTCCGAGTCCGGCGGACGAACTTCAACCACGCCCCCCACCATGGCTATAGCCCACCCGTTTTTTGGCCATTTGGGAGGTTTTGGCACCCCGAACTTCGGGTGCTAATTTTTGGGCGCGGCTACGCCCGTGGCCGATTTTTGGCACACGGAGTCCGCCCGCAAATTCTCGGGCCATTCCGAGTCCAGCGGACGAACTTCGCCCACGCCCCCCACCAAGGCTATAGCCCACCCGATTTTGGGCCATTTTTCCGCAGGGGGGTTTTGGCACCCCGACCTTCGGGCACTAATTTTTGGGTGTGGCTGTGCCCGTGGCCTATTTTTGGAACACGGAGGCCACCCGCAAAGTCTCGGGCCATTCCGAGTCCGGCGGACGAACTTCGCCCACGCCCCCCACCAAGGCTATAGCCCACCCGATTTTTGGCCATTTTTCCGCTGGGGGGTTTTGGCACCCCGACCTTCGGGCCCTAATTTTTGGGCGCGGCTGTGCCCGTTGCCTATTTTTGGCACACGGAGGCCGCCCGCAAAGTCTTGGGCCATTCCGAGTCCGGCGGACGATCTTCGCCCACGCCCCCCACCAAGGCTATAGCCCACCCGTTTTTTGGCCATTTGGGGGGTTTTGGCACCCCGACCTTCGGGCGCTAATTTTTGGGCGCGGCTGTGCCCGTGGGCTATTTTTGGTACACGGAGTCCACCCGCAAAGTCTCGGGCCATTCCAAGTCCGGCGGACGAACTTCGCCCACGCCCCCCACCAAGGCTATAGCCCACCCGATTTTTGGCCATTTTCCGCTGGGGGTTTTGGCACCCGACCTTGAGGGCTAATTTTTAGGTGCGGCCATGGCCGTGGCCAATTTTCCCAGCACGGAGGCCGCCCGCAAAGTCTCGGGCCATTCCGAGTCCAGTGGACGAACCGCCACGCCCCCACCAAGGCTATAGCCCACCCGTTTTTGGCCATTTGGGCGGTTTGGCACCCGACCTTGGGTGTTAATTTTAGGCGCGGCTGTGCCCGTGGTCTATTTTGGCACCACGGAGGCCACCCGCAAAGTCTCGGGCCATTCCGAGTCCGGCGGACGAACCACGCCCCCACCAAGGCTATAGCCCACCCGTTTTTTGGCCATTTGGGGGGTTTTGGCTCCCCGACCTTCGGGTGCTAATTTTTGGGCGCGGCTGTGCCCGTGGCCTATTTTTGGCACACGGAGGCCGCCCGCAAAGTCTCGGGCCATTCCGAGTCCGGCGGACGAACTTCAACCACGCCCCCTACAAAGGCTATAGCCCACCCGTTTTTTGGCCGCAGGGGGGTTTTGGCACCCCGAACTTCGGGTGCTAATTTTTGGGCGCGGCTATGCCCGTGGCCGATTTTTGGCACACGGAGGCCGCCCGCAAAGTCTCGGGCCATTCCGAGTCCGGCGGACGAACTTCGCCCACGCCCCCACCAAGGCTACAGCCCACCCGATTTTTGGCCATTTTTCCGCTGGGGGGTTTTGGCACCCCGACCTTCGGGCCCTAATTTTTGGGCGCGGCTGTGCCCGTTGTCTATTTTTGGCACACGGAGGCCGCCCGCAAAGTCTTGGGCCATTCCGAGTCCGGCGGACGATCTTCGCCCACGCCCCCCACCAAGGCTATAGCCCACCCGTTTTTTGGCCATTTGGGGGGTTTTGGCACCCCGACCTTCGGGCGCTAATTTTTGGGCGCGGCTGTGCCCGTGGGCTATTTTTGGCACACGGAGGCCACCCGCAAAGTCTCGGGCCATTCCAAGTCCGGCGGACGAACTTCGCCCACGCCCCCCACCAAGGCTATAGCCCACCCGATTTTTGGCCATTTTCCGCTGGGGGGTTTTGGCACCCCGACCTTCGGGGGCTAATTTTTGGGAGCGGCTAAGGCCGTGGCCTATTTTTGGCACACGGAGGCCGCCCGCAAAGTCTCGGGCCATTCCGAGTCCGGCGGACGAACTTCGCCCACGCCCCCCACCAAGGCTATAGCCCACCCGTTTTTTGGCCATTTGGGGGGTTTTGGCACCCCGACCTTCAGATGTTAATTTTTGGGCGCGGCTGTGCCCGTGGTCTATTTTTGGCACATGGAGGCCGCCCGCAAAATATCGTGCCATTCCTAGCCCGGCGGACGAACTTCGCCCATGCCCCCCACCAAGGCTATAGCCCACCCGATTTTTGGCCATTTTTCCGCTGGGGTTTTGGCACCCGACCTTCGGGCACTAAATTTTGGCGCGGCTGTGCCCGTGGCCTATTTTTGGCACCACGAGGCCACCCGCAAAGTCTCGGGCCATTCCGAGTCAGCGGACGAACCACGCCCCCACCAAGGCTATAGCCCACCCGTTTTTTGGCCATTTGGGGGGTTTTGGCTCCCCGACCTTCGGGTGCTAATTTTTGGGCGCGGCTGTGCCCGTGGTCTATTTTTGGCACATGGAGGCCGCCCGCAAAATATCGTGCCATTCCTAGCCCGGCGGACGAACTTCGCCCATGCCCCCCACCAAGGCTATAGCCCACCCGATTTTTGGCCATTTTTCCGCTGGGGGGTTTTGGCACCCCGACCTTCAGGCACTAATTTTTGGGCGTGGCTGTGCCCGTGGCCTATTTTTGGAACACGGAGGCCACCCGCAAAGTCTCGGGCCATTCCGAGTCCGGCGGACGAACTTCGCCCACGCCCCCCACCAAGGCTATAGCCCACCCGATTTTGGGCCATTTTTCCGCAGGGGGGTTTTGGCACCCCGACCTTCAGGCACTAATTTTTGGGCGTGGCTGTGCCCGTGGCCTATTTTTGGCACACGGAGGCCACCGGCAATGTCTCGGGCCATTCCGAGTCCGGCGGACGAACTTCGCCCACGCCCCCCACCAAGGCTATAGCCCACCCGATTTTGGGCCATTTTTCCGCAGGGGGGTTTTGGCACCCCGACCTTCAGGCACTAATTTTTGGGCGTGGCTGTGCCCGTGGCCTATTTTTGGAACACGGAGGCCACCCGCAAAGTCTCGGGCCATTCCGAGTCCGGCGGACGAACTTCGCCCCCACCAAGGCTATAGCCCACCCGATTTTGGCCATTTTCCGCTGGGGTTTTGGCACCCGCCCTTCGGGCCCTAATTTTTGGGCGCGGCTGTGCCCGTTGTCTATTTTTGGCACACGGAGGCCGCCCGCAAAGTCTTGGGCCATTCCGAGTCCGGCGGACGATCTTCGCCCACGCCCCCCACCAAGGCTATAGCCCACCCGTTTTTTGGCCATTTGGGGGGTTTTGGCACCCCGACCTTCGGGCGCTAATTTTTGGGCGCGGCTGTGCCCGTGGGCTATTTTTGGCACACGGAGGCCACCCGCAAAGTCTCGGGCCATTCCAAGTCCGGCGGACGAACTTCGCCCACGCCCCCCACCAAGGCTATAGCGCACCCGATTTTTGGCCATTTTCCGCTGGGGGGTTTTGGCGCCCCGACCTTCGGGGGCTAATTTTTGGGAGCGGCTAAGGCCGTGGCCTATTTTTGGCACACGGAGGCCGCCCGCAAAGTCTCGGGCAATTCCGAGTCCGGCGGACGAACTTCGCCCACGCCCCCCACCAAGGCTATAGCCCACCCGTTTTTTGGCCATTTGGGGGGTTTTGGCACCCCGACCTTCAGATGTTAATTTTTGGGCGCGGCTGTGCCCGTGGTCTATTTTTGGCACATGGAGGCCGCCCGCAAAATATCGTGCCATTCCTAGCCCGGCGGACGAACTTCGCCCATGCCCCCCACCAAGGCTATAGCCCACCCGATTTTTGGCCATTTTTCCGCTGGGGGGTTTTGGCACCCCGACCTTCGGGCACTAAATTTTGGGCGCGGCTGTGCCCGTGGCCTATTTTTGGCGCACGGAGGCCACCCGCAAAGTCTCGGGCCATTCCGAGTCCGGCGGACGAACTTCGCCCACGCCCCCCACCAAGGCTATAGCCCACCCGTTTTTTGGCCATTTGGGGGGTTTTGGCACCCCGACCTTCGGGTGCTAATTTTTGGGCGCGGCTGTGCCCGTGGCCTATTTTTGGCACACGGAGGCCGCCCGCAAAGTCTCGGGCCATTCCGAGTCCGGCGGACGAACTTCGCCCACGCCCCCCACCAAGGCTATAGCCCACCCATTTTTTGGCCATTTGGGGGGTTTTGGCACCCCGACCTTCGGGCGCTAATTTTTGGACGCGGCTGTGCCCGTGGCCTATTTTTGGCACACGGAGGCCGCCCGCAAAGTCTCGGGCCATTCCGAGTCCGGCGGACGAACTTCAACCACGCCCCCTACAAAGGCTATAGCCCACCCGTTTTTTGGCCATTTGGGGGGTTTTGACACCCCGAACTTCGGGTGCTAATTTTTGGGTGCGGGTACGCCCGTGGCCGATTTTTGGCACATGGAGGCCGTCTGCAAAATATCGTGCCATTCCTAGCCCGGCGGACGAACTTCGCCCGCGCCCCCCACCAAGGCTATAGCCCACCCGATATTTGGCCATTTTTCCGCTGGGGGGTTTTGGCCCCCCGACCTTCGGGCACTAAATTTTGGGCGCGGCTGTGCCCGTGGCCTATTTTTGGCGCACGGATGCCACCCGCAAAGTCTCGGGCCATTCCGAGTCCGGCGGACGAACTTCAACCACGCCCCCTACAAAGGCTATAGCCCACCCGTTTTTTGGCCATTTGGGGGGTTTTGGCACCCCGAACTTCGGGTGCTAATTTTTGGGCGCGGCTACGCCCGTCGCCGATATTTGGCACACGGAGGCCGCCCGCAAAGTCTCGGGCCATTCCGAGTCCAGCGGACGTACTTCGCCCACGCCCCCCACCAAGGCTATAGCCCACCCGATTTTGGGCCATTTTTCCGCAGGGGGGTTTTTGCATCCCGACCTTCGGGCACTAATTTTTGGGCGTGGCTGTGCCCGTGGCCTATTTTTGGAACACGGAGGCCACCCGCAAAGTCTCGGGCCATTCCGAGTCCGGCGGACGAACTTCGCCCACGCCCCCCACCAAGGCTATAGCCCACCCGATTTTTGGCCATTTTTCCGCTGGGGGGTTTTGGCACCCCGACCTTCGGGCCCTAATTTTTGGGCGCGGCTATGCCCGTGGCCTATTTTTGGCACACGGAGGCCGCCCACAATGTCTAGCGCCATTCCGAGTCCGGCGGACAAACTTCGCCCACGCCCCCCACCAAGGCTATAGCCCACCCGTTTTTTGGGCATTTGGGGGGCTTTGGCACCCCAACCTTCGGGCGCTAATTTTTGGGCGCGGCTGTGCCCGTGGCCTATTTTTGGCACACGGAGGCCGCCCGCAAAGTCTCGGGCCATTCCGAGTCCGGCGGACGAACTTCAACCACGCCCCCTACAAAGGCTATAGCCCACCCGTTTTTTGGCCATTTGGGGGGTTTTGGCACCCCGACCTTCGGGCACTAATTTTTAGCGGCTCGCCCGTCGCGATTTTGGCACACGGAGGCCGCCCGCAAAGTCTAGGGCCATTCCGAGTCCAGCGGACGAACTTCGCCCACGCCCCCCACCAATGCTATAGCCCACCCGATTTTGGGCCATTTTTCCGCAGGGGGGTTTTGGCACCCCGACCTTCGGGCACTAATTTTTGGGCGTGGCTGTGCCCGTGGCCTATTTTTGGAACACGGAGGCCACCCGCAAAGTCTCGGGCCATTCCGAGTCCGGCGGACGAACTTCGCCCACGCCCCCCACCAAGGCTATAGCCCACCCGATTTTTGGCCATTTTTCCGCTGGGGGGTTTTGGCACCCCGACCTTCGGGCCCTAATTTTTGGGCGCGGCTATGCCCGTGGCCTATTTTTGGCACACGGAGGCCGCCCACAATGTCTAGCGCCATTCCGAGTCCGGCGGACGAACTTCGCCCACGCCCCCCACCAAGGCTATAGCCCACCCGATTTTTGGCCATTTTTCCGCTGGGGGGTTTTGGCACCCCGACCTTCGGGTGCTAATTTTTGGGCGTTGCTGTGCCCGTGGCCTATTTTTTCCACATGGAGGCCGCCCGCAAATTCTCGGGCCATTCCGAGTCCGGCGGACGAAATTCGCCCATGCCCCCAACGAAGGCTATAGCCCACCCGTTTTTTGGCCATTTGGGGGGTTTTGGCACCCCAACCTTCGGGCAATAATTTTTGGGCGCGGCTGTCACCGTGGGCTATTTTTGGCACACGAAGGCCACCCGCAAAGTCTCGGGCCATTCCAAGTCCGGCGGACGAACTTCGCCCACGCCCCCCACCAAGGCTATAGCCCACCCGATTTTTGGCCATTTTTCCGCTGGGGGGTTTTGGCACCCCGACCTTCGGGGGCTAATTTTTGAGAGCGGCTATGGCCGTGGCCTATTTTTGGCACACGGAGGCCGCCCGTAAAGTCTCGGGCCATTCCGAGTGCGGCGGACGAACTTCGCCCACGCCCCCCACCAAGGCTATAGCCCACCCGTTTTTTGGCCATTTGGGGGGTTTTGGCACCCCGACCTTCGGGTGTTAATTTTTGGGCGCGGCTGTGCCCGTGGCCTCTTTTTGGCACACGGAGGCCACCCGCAAAGTCTCGTGCCATTCCTAGTCCGGTGAACCGCCACGCCCCCACCAAGGCTATAAGCGCACCCGATTTTTGGTCATTTTTTGGGGTTTTGGCACCCCGACCTTCGGGCGCTAATTTTTGGGCGCGGCTGTGCCCGTATCCTATTTTTTGCACATGGAGGCCGCCCGCAAAGTCTCGGGCCATTCCTAGTCCGGCGGACGAACTTCGCCCACGCCCCCCACCAAGGCTATAGCGCACCCGATTTTTGGTCATTTTTCCGCAGGGGGTTCTGGCACCCCGACCTTCGGGCGATAATTTTTGGGCGCGGCTGTGCCCGTGGCCTATTTTTGGCACACGGAGGCCGCCCGTAAAGTCTCGGGCCATTCCGAGTCCGGCGGACGAACTTCGCCACGCCCCCCACCAAGGCTATAGCCCACCCGTTTTTTTGCCATTTGGGGGGTTTTGGCACCCCGATCTTCGGGCGCTAACTTTTGAGCGCGGCAGTGCCCGTGGCCTATTTTTGGCACACGGAGGCCGCCTGCAAAGTCTCGGGCCATTCCTAGTCCGTGGACGAACCGCCCCCACCAAGGCTATAGCCCACCCGTTTTTTGGTCATTTGGGGGGTTTTGGCACGCCGACCTTCGGGCGCTAATTTTTTGGCGCGGCAGTTACCGTGGCCTATTTTTGGCACACGTAGGCCGCCCGCAAAGTCTCGGGTCATTCCGAGTCCGGCGGACGAACTTCGCCCACGCCCCCCACCGAGGCTGTAGCCCACCCGATTTTTGGCCATTTTTCTGCTGGGGGGTTTTGGCACCCCAACCTTCGGGCGCTAATTATTGGGTGCGGCTGTGCCCGTGGCCTATTTTTCGCACACGGTGGCCGCCAGCAAAGTCTCGGGCCATTCCGAGTCTGGCGGACGAACTTCGCCCACGCCCCCCACAAAAGCTATAGCCCACCCGTTTTTTGGCCATTTGGGGGGTTTTGGCACCCCGACCTTCGGGCGCGAATTTTTGGGCGCGGCTGTGCCCGTGGCCTATTTTTGGCACACGGAGGCCGCCCGCAAAGTCTCGGGTCATTCCGAGTCCGGCGGACGAACTTCGCCCACGCCCCCCACCGAGGCTGTAGCCCACCCGATTTTTGGCCATTTTTCTGCTGGGGGGTTTTGGCACCCCAACCTTCGGGCGCTAATTATTGGGTACGGCTGTGCACGTGGCCTATTTTTCGCACACGGTGGCCGCCAGCAAAGTCTCGGGCCATTCCGAGTCTGGCGGACGAACCACGCCCCCACAAAAGCTATAGCCCACCCGTTTTTTGGCCATTTGGGGGGTTTTGGCACCCCGACCTTCGGGCGCGAATTTTTGGGCGCGGCTGTGCCCGTGGCCTATTTTTGGCACACGGAGGCCGCCCGTAAAGTCTCGTGCCATTCCTAGTCCGGCGGACGAACTTCGCCCACGCCCCCCACCAAGGCTATAGCGCACCCGATTTTTGGACATTTTTCCGCAGGGGGTTTTGGCACCCCGACCTTCGGGTGCTAATTTTTGGCCACGGCTGTGTCCGTGGCCTATTTTTGGCACACGAAGGCCGCGCGCAAAGTCTCGGGCCATTCCGAGTCCGGCGGACGAACTTCGCCCACGCCCCCCACCAAGGCTATAGCCCACCCGTTTTTTGGTCATTTTTCCGCAGGGGGTTTTGGCACCCCGACTTTCGGGTGCTAATTTTTGGGCGCGGCTGTGCCCGTGGCCTATTTTTGGCACACAGAGGCCACCCGCAAAGTCTCGGGCCATTCCGAGTCCGGCGGACGAACTTCGCCCACGCCCCCCACCAAGGCTATAGCCCACCCGATTTTTGGCCATTTTTCCGCTGGGGGGTTTTGGCACCCCGACCGTCGGGCGCTAATTTTTTGGTGCGGCTAAGCTCGTAACCTATTTTGGGCACACGGAGGCCACCCGGAAAGTCTCGGGCCATTCCGAATCCGGCGGACGAACTTCGCCCACGCCTCCCACCAAGGCTATAGCCCACCCGATTTTTGGCCATTTTTCCGCTGGGGGGTTTTGGCACCCCGACCTTCGGGCGCTACTTTTTGGGCGCGGCTGTGCCCGTGGCCTATTTTTGGTACACGGAGGCCGCCCGCCAAGTCTCGGGCCATTCCAAGTGCGGCGGACGAACTTCGCCCATGCCCCCCACCAAGACTATAGCCCACCCTTTTTTTGGCCATTTGGGGGGTTTTGGCACCCCGAACTTCGGGTGCTAATTTATGGATGCGGCTGTTCCCATGGCCTATTTTTGGCACACGGAGGCCGCCCGCAAAGTCTCGGGCCATTCCGAGTCCGGCGGACGAACTTCGCCCACGCCCCCCACCAAGGGTATAGCCCACCCGTTTTTTGGCCATTTGGGGGGTTTTGGCACCCCGAACTTCGGGTGCTAATTTTTGGGCGCGGCTGTGCCCGTGGCCTATTTTTGGCACACGGAGGCCGCCCGCAATGTCTCGGGCCATTCCAAGTCCGGCGGACGAAATTCGCCCACGCCCCCCACCATGGCTATAACCCACCCGTTTTTTGGCCATTTGGGGGGTTTTGGCACCCCGACCTTCAGGTGCTAATTTTTGGGCGCGGCTGTGCCCGTGGCCTATTTTTGGGACACGGAGGCCGCCCGCAAAGTCTCGTGCCATTCCTAGTCCGGCGGACGAACTTCGCCCACGCCCCCCACCAAGGCTATAGCCCACCCGATTTTTGGCCATTTTTCCGCAGGGCGGTTTTGGCACCCCGACCTTCGGGCGCTAATTTTTGGGCGCGGCTGTGCCCGTGGCCTATTTTTGGCACACAGAGGCCACCGGCAAAGTCTCGGGCCATTCCGAGTCCGGCGGACGAACTTCGCCCACGCCCCCCACCAAGGCTATAGCCCACCCGTTTTTTGGCCATTTGGGGGGTTTTGGCACCCCAACCTTCGGGCGTAATTTTTGGTCGCGGCAGTGCCCGTGGCCTATTTTTGGCACACGGAGGCCGCCCGCAAAGTCTCGGGTCATTCCTAGTCCGGCGGACGAACTTCGCCCACGCCCCCCACCAAGGCTATAGCCCACCCGTTTTTTGGTCATTTGGGGGGTTTTGGCACCCCGACCTTCGGGCGCTAATTTTTTTGCGCAGCTGTTACCGTGGCCTATTTTTGGCACACGTAGGCCGCCCGCAAAGCCTCGGGTCATTCCGAGTCCGGCGGACGAACTTCGCCCACGCCCCCCACCGAGGCTGTAGCCCACCCGATTTTTGGCCATTTTTCTGCTGGGGGGTTTTGGCACCCCAACATTCGGGCGCTAATTATTGGGTGTGGCTGTGCCCGTGGCCTATTTTTCGCACACGGTGGCCGCCAGCAAAGTCTCGGGCCATTCCGAGACTGGCGGACGAACTTCGCCCACGCCCCCCACAAAGGCTATAGCCCACCCGTTTTTTGGCCATTTGGGGGGTTTTGGCACCCCGACCTTCGGGCGCGAATTTTTGGGCGCGGCTGTGCCCGTATCCTATTTTTGGCACACGGAGGCCGCCCGCAAAGTCTCGGGCCATTCCGAGTCCGGCGGACAAACTTCGCCCACGCCCCCCACCAAGGCTATAGCCCACCCGTTTTTTGGCCATTTGGGGGGTTTTGGCACCCCGACCTTCGGGCGCTAATTTTTGGGCGCGGCTGTTCCCGTGGCATATTTTTGGCACACGTAGGCCGCCCGCAAAGTCTCGGGCCATTCCGAGTCCGGCGGACGAACCGCCACGCCCCCACAGGTGTAGCCCACCCGATTTTTGCCATTTTTCTGCTGGGGGGTTTTGGCACCCCAACCTTCGGGCGCTAATTATTGGGTGTGGCTGTGCCCGTGGCCTATTTTTTGCACACGGTGGCTGCCCGCAAAGTCTCGGGCCATTCCGAGTCTGGCGGACGAACTTCGCCCACGCCCCCCACAAAGGCTATAGCCCACCCGTTTTTTGGCCATTTGGGGGGTTTTGGCACCCCGACCTTCGGGCGCGAATTTTTGGGCGCGGCTGTGCCCGTGGCCTATTTTTGGCACACGGAGGCCGCCCGCAAAGTCTCGTGCCATTCCTAGTCCGCCGGACGAACTTCGCCCTCGCCCCCACCAAGGCTATAGCGCACCCGATTTTTGGTCATTTTTCCGCAGGGGGTTTTGGCACCCCGACCTTCGGGCGCTAATTTTTGGGCGCGGCTGTGCCCGTGGCCTATTTTTGGCAAGCGGAGGCCGCCCGCAATGTGTCGGGCCATTCCGAGTCCGGCGGACCAACTTCGGCCACGCCCCCCATCAAGGCTATAGCCCACCCGTTTTTTGGCCATTTGGGGGGTTTTGGCACCCCGAACTTCGGGTGCTAATTTTTGACGCGGCTGTGCCTGTGGCCTATTTTTGGCACACGGAGGCTACCCGCAAAGTCTCGGGCCATTCCAAGTGCGGCGGACGAACTTCGCCCATGCCCCCCACCAAGACTATAGCCCACCCGTTTTTTGGCCATTTGGGGGGTTTTGGCACCCCGAACTTCGGGTACTAATTTTTGGACGCGGCTGTGCCCGTGGCCTATTTTTGGCACACGGAGGCCACCCGCAAAGTCTCGGCCCATTCCGAGTCCGGCGGACGAACTTCGGCCACGCCCCCCACCAAGGCTATAGCCCACCCGTTTTTTGGCCATTTTTCCGCAGGGGGGTTTTGGCACCCCGACCTTCGGGCACTAATTTTTGGCACACGGAGGCCACCCGCAAAGTCTCGGGCCATTCCGAGTCCGGCGGACGAAATTCGCCCACGCCCCCCACCAAGACTATAACCCACCCGTTTTTTGGCCATTTGGGGGGTTTTGGCACCCCGACCTTCAGGTGCTAATTTTTGGGCGCGGCTGTGCCCGTGGCCTATTTTTGGGACACGGAGGCCGCCCGCAAAGTCTCGTGCCATTCCTAGTCCGGCGGACGAACTTCGCCCAAGCCCCCCACCAAGGCTATAGCCCACCCGATTTTTGGCCATTTTTCCGCAGGGGGGTTTTGGCACCCCGACCTTCGGGCGCTAATGTTTGGGCGCGGCTGTGCCCGTGGCCTATTTTTGGCACACGGAGGCCACCCGCAAAGCCTCGGGCCATTCCGAGTCCGGCGGACGAACTTCGCCCACGCCCCCCACCAAGGCTATAGCCCACCCGATTTTTGGCCATTTTTCCGCAGGGGGTTTTGGCACCCCGACCTTCGGGCGTTAATTTTTGGGCGCGGCTGTGTCTGTGGCATATTTTTAGCACCACGGAGGCCGCCCGGAATGTCTCGGGCCATTCGAGTCCAGCGGACGCGCCCCCACCAGGCTATAGCCCACCCATTTTTGGCCATTTGGGGGTTTTGGCACCCAGACTTCGGGTGCTAATTATTGATGCGGCTGTGCCCGTGGCCTATTTTGGCACACGGAGGCCACGCAAAGTCTCGTGCCATTCAAGACTATAGCCCACCGTTTTTGGCCCACCGTGGCCGTCTCGGGCCATTCGAGTCGAGCGGACGAACTTACCACCAAGGCTATAACCCACCCGTTTTTTGGCCATTTGGGGGGTTTTGGCACCCCGACCTTCAGGTGCTAATTTTTGGGCGCGGCTGTGCCCGTGGCCTATTTTTGGCACACGGAGGCCGCCCGCAAAGTCTCGGGCCATTCCGAGTCCGGCGGACGAACTTCGGCCACGCCCCCCACCAAGGCTATAGCCCACACGTTTTTTGGCCATTTGGGGGGTTTTGGCACCCCGAACTTCGGGTGCTAATTTTTGACGCGGTTGTGCCTGTGGCCTATTTTTGGCACACGGAGGCAACCCGCAAAGTCTCGGGCCATTCCAAGTGCGGCGGACGAACTTCGCCCATGCCCCCCACCAAGACTATAGCCCACCCGTTTTTTGGCCATTTGGGGGGTTTTGGCACCCCGAACTTCGGGGGCTAATTTTTGGACGCGGCTGTGCCCGTGGCCTATTTTTGGCACACGGAGGCCGCCCGCAAAGTCTCGGGCCATTCCGAGTCCGGCGGACGAACTTCGCCCACACCCCCCACCAAGGCTATAACCCACCCGTTTTTTGGCCATTTGGGGGGTTTTGGCACCCCGACCTTCAGGTGCTAATTTTTGGGCGCGGCTGTGCCCGTGGCCTATTTTTGGGACACGGAGGCCGCCCGCAAAGTCTCGTGCCATTCCTAGTCCGGCGGACGAACTTCGCCCACGCCCCCCACCAAGGCTATAGACCACCCGATTTTTGGCCATTTTTCCGCAGGGGGGTTTTGGCACCCCGACCTTCGGGCGCTAATTTTTGGGCGCGGCTGTGCCCGTGGCCTATTTTTGGCACACGGAGGCCACCCGCAAAGTCTCGGGCCATTCCTAGTCCGGCGGACGAACCGCCCCCACCAAGGCTATAGCCCACCCGTTTTTTGGCCATTTGGGGGGTTTTGGCACCCCAACCTTCGGGCGTAATTTTTGGTCGCGGCAGTGCCCGTGGCCTATTTTTGGCACACGGAGGCCGCCCGCAAAGTCTCGGGCCATTCCTAGTCCGGCGGACGAACTTCGCCCACGCCCCCCACCAAGGCTATAGCCCACCCGATTTTTGGCCATTTTTCCGCTGGGGGGTTTTGGCACCCCGACCTTCGGGCGCTAATTTTTGGGTGCGGCTGTGCCCGTGGCCTATTTTTGGCACACGGAGGCCGCCCGCAATGTCTCGGGCCATTCCGAGTCCGGCGGACGAACTTCGGCCACGCCCCCCACCAAGGCTATAGCCCACCCGTTTTTTGGCCATTTGGGGGGTTTTGGCACCCCGAACTTCGGGTCCTAATTTTTGGACGCGGCTGTGCCTGTGGCCTATTTTTGGCACACGGAGGCTACCCGCAAAGTCTCGGGCCATTCCAAGTGCGGCGGACGAACTTCGCCCATGCCCCCCACCAAACTATAGCCCACCCGTTTTTTGGCCATTTGGGGGGTTTTGGCACCCGGAACTTCGGGTGCTAATTTTTGGACGCGGCTGTGCCCGTGGCCTATTTTTGGCACACGGAGGCCACCCGCAAAGTCTTGGGCCATTCCGAGTCCGGCGGACGAACTTCTCCCACACCCCCCACCAAGGCTATAGCCCACCCGTTTTTTGGCCATTTGGGGGGTTTTGGCACCCGGAACTTCGGGTGCTAATTTTTGGACGCGGCTGTGCCCGTGGCCTATTTTTGGCACACGGAGGCCGCTCGCAAAGTCTTGGGCCATTCCGAGTCCGGCGGACGAACTTCGCCCACACCCCCCACCAAGGCTATAGCCCACCCGTTTTTTGGCCATTTGGGGGGTTTTGGCACCCCTAACTTCGGGTGCTAATTTTTGGACGCGGCTGTGCCCGTGGCCTATTTTTGGCACACGGAGGCCGCCCGCAATGTCTCGGGCCATTCCGAGTCCAGCGGACGAACTTCGCCCACGCCTCCCACCAAGGCTATAGCCCACCCGTTTTTTGGCCATTTGGGGGGTTTTGGCACCCCGAACTTCGGGTGCTAATTTTTGGACGCGGCTGTGCCTGTGGCCTATTTTTGGCACACAGAGGCTACCCGCAAAGTCTCGGGCTATTCCAAGTGCGGCGGACGAACTTCCCCCATGCCCCCCACCAAGACTATAGCCCACCCGTTTTTTGGCCATTTGGGGGGTTTTGCCACCCCGAACTTCGGGTGCTAATTTTTGGACGCGGCTGTGCCCGTGGCCTATTTTTGGCAAGCGGAGGCCGCCCGCAAAGTCTCGGGCCATTCCGAGTCCGGCGGACGAACTTCGCCCACGCCCCCCACCAAGGCTATAGCCCACCCGTTTTTTGGCCATTTCGGGGGTTTTGGCACCCCTAACTTCGGGTGCTAATTTTTGGACGCGGCTGTGCCCGTGGCCTATTTTTGGCACACGGAGGCCGCGCGCAAAGTCTCGGGCCATTCCAAGTCCGGCGGACGAACTTCGCCCACGCCCCCCACCAAGGCTATAGCCTACCCTTTTTTAGCCATTTGGGGGGTTTTGGCGCCCCGACCTTCGGGTGCTAATTTTTGGGTGCGGCTGTGCCCGTGGCCTATTTTTGGCACACGGAGGCCACCCGTAAAGTCTCGGGTCATTCCGAGTCCGGCGGACAAACTTCGCCCACGCCCCCCACCGAGGCTGTAGCCCACCCGATTTTTGGCCATTTTTCTGCTGGGGGGTTTTGGCACCCCAAACTTCGGGCGCTAATTATTGGGTGCGGCTGTGCCCATGGCCTATTTTTTGCACACGGAGGCCGCCCGCAATGTCTCGGGCCATTCCGAGTCCGGCGGACGAAATTCGCCCATGCCCCCCACCAAGGCTATAACCCACCCGTTTTTTAGCCATTTGGGGGGTTTTGGCACCCCGACATTCAGGTGCTAATTTTTGGGCGCGGCTGTGCCCGTGGCCTATTTTTGGGACACGGAGGCCGCCCGCAAAGTCTCGTGCCATTCCTAGTCCGGCGGACGAACTTCGCCCACGCCCCCCACCAAGGCTATAGCCCACCCGATTTTTGGCCATTTTTCCGCAGGGGGGTTTTGGCACCCCGACCTTCAGGTGCTAATTTTTGGGCGCGGCTGTGCCCGTGGCCTATTTTTGGGACACGGAGGCCGCCCGCAAAGTCTCGTGCCATTCCGAGTGCGGCGGACGAACTTCGCCCATGCCCCCCACCAAGACTATAGCCCACCCGTTTTTTGGCCATTTGGGGGGTTTTGGCACCCCGAACTTCGGGTGCTAATTTTTGGACGCGGCTGTGCCCGTGGCCTATTTTTGGCACACGGAGGCCGCCCGCAAAGTCTCGGGCCATTCCGAGTCCGGCGGACGAACTTCGCCCACGCCCCCCACCAAGGCTATAGCCCACCCGTTTTTTGGCCATTTGGGGGGTTTTGGCACCCCAAACTTCGGGTGCTAATTTTTGGGCGCGGCTGTGTCCGTGGCCTATTTTTGGCACACGGAGGCCGCCCGCAATGTCTCGGGCCATTCCGAGTCCGGCGGACGAAATTCGCCCATGCCCCCCACCAAGGCTATAACCCACCCGTTTTTTGGCCATTTGGGGGGTTTTGGCACCCCGACCTTCAGGTGCTAATTTTTGGGCGCGGCTGTGCCCGTGGCCTATTTTTGGGACACGGAGGCCGCCCGCAAAGTCTCGTGCCATTCCTAGTCCGGCGGACGAACTTCGCCCACGCCCCCCACCAAGGCTATAGCCCACCCGATTTTTGGCCATTTTTCCGCAGGGGGGTTTTGGCACCCCGACCTTCGGGGGCTAATTTTTGGGCGCGGCTGTGCCCGTGGCCTATTTTTGGCTCACGGAGGCCACCCGCAAAGTCTCGGGCCATTCCGAGTCCGGCGGACGAACTTCGCCCACGCCCCCCACCAAGGCTATAGCCCACCCGTTTTTTGGCCATTTGGGGGGTTTTGGCACCCCAACCTTCGGGCGTAATTTTTGGTCGCGGCAGTGCCCGTGGCCTATTTTTGGCACACGGAGGCCGCCCGCAAAGTCTCGGGCCATTCCTAGTCCGGCGGACGAACTTCGCCCACGCCCCCCACCAAGGCTATAGCCCACCCGTTTTTTGGTCATTTGGGGGGTTTTGGCACCCCGACCTTCGGGCACTAATTTTTTGGCGCGGCTGTTACCGTGGCCTATTTTTGGCACACGTAGGCCGCCCGCAAAGTCTCGGGTCATTCCGAGTCCGGCGGACAAACTTCGCCCACGCCCCCCACCGAGGCTGTAGCCCACCCGATTTTTGGCCATTTTTCTGCTGGGGGGTTTTGGCACCCCAACCTTCGGGCGCTAATTATTGGGTGCGGCTGTGCCCGTGGCCTATTTTTTGCACACGGTGGCCGCCAGCAAAGTCTCGGGCCATTCCGAGTCTGGCGGACGAACTTCGCCCACGCCCCCCACAAAGGCTATAGCCCACCCGTTTTTTGGCCATTTGGGGGGTTTTGGCACCCCGACATTGGTCGAATTTTTAGGCGGCTGTGCCGTGTCCTATTTTGGCACACAGAGGCCGCCCGCAAAGTCTCGTGCCATTCCTAGTCCAGACGAACTTCGCCACGCCCCCACCAAGGCTATAGCGCATCCGATTTTGGTCATTTTCCGCAGGGGTTTTGGCACCCGACCTTGGCGCTAATTTTTGGGCGCGGCTGTGCCCGTATCTATTTTAGCACGTGGGCCGCCCGCAATGTCTCGGGCCATTCCGAGTCCAGTGGACGAACCGCCACCCCCCACCAAGGCTATAGCCCACCCGTTTTTTGGCCATTTGGGGGGTTTTGGCACCCCGACCTTCGGGCGCTAATTTTTGGGCGCGGCTGTGCCCGTGGCCTAATTTTTGGGCGCGGCTGTACCCATGGCCTGTTTTTGGCGCACGGAGGCCACCCCCAAAGTCTCGGGCCAGTCCGTGTCCGGCGGATGAACTTCGCCCACGCCCCCACAACGGCTATAGCCCACCCGTTTTTTGGCCATTTGGGGGGTTTTGGCACCCCGACCTTCGGGTGCTAATTTTTGGGCGCGGCTGTGCCCGTGGCCTATTTTTGGCACACAGAGGCCGCCCGCAAAGTCTCGGGCCATTCCGAGTCCGGCGGACGAACTTCGCCCGCGCCCCCCACCAAGGCTATAGCCCACCCGTTTTTTTGGCCATTTGGGGGGTTTTGGCACCCCGACCTTCGGGTGCTAATTTTTGGGCGCGGCTGTGCCCGTGGCCTAGATTTGGCACACGGAGGCCGCCCGCAAAGTCTCGGGCCATTCCGAGTCTGGCGGACGAACTTCGCCCACGCCCCCCACCAAGGCTGTAGCCCGCCCGATTTTTGCCATTTTTCTGCTGGGGGGTTTTGGCACCCCAACCTTCGGGCGCTAATTATTGGGTGCGGCTGTGCCCGTGGCCTATTTTTTGCACACGGTCGCTGCCCGCAAAGTCTCGGGCCATTCCGAGTCTGGCGGACGAACTTCGCCCACGCCCCCCACAAAGGCTATAGCCCACCCGTTTTTTGGCCATTTGGGGGGTTTTGGCACCCCGACCTTCGGGTGCTAATTTTTGGGCGCGGCTGTGCCCGTGGCCTAGTTTTGGCACACGGAGGCTGCCCGCAAAGTCTCGGGCCATTCCGAGTCCGGCGGACGAACTTCGCCCACGCCCCCCGACAAGGCTATAGCCCACCCGTTTTTTGGCCATTTGGGGGGTTTTGGCACCCCGACTTTCGGGCGCTAATTGTCGGGCGCAGCTATGCCCGTGGCCTATTTTTGGCACACGGAGGCCGCCCGCAAAGTCTTGGACCATTCCGAGTCCGGCGGATGAACTTCGCCGACGCCCCCCACCAAGGCTATAGCCCACTCGATTTTTGGCCATTTTTCCGCTGGGGGGTTTTGGTACCCCGACCTTCGGGCACTAATTTTTGGGCGCGGCTTTGCCCGTGGCCTAGTTTTGGCACACGGAGGCTGCCCGCAAAGTCTCGGGCCATTCCGAGTCCGGCGGACGAACTTCGCCCACGCCCCCCGCCAAGGCTATAGCCCACCCGTTTTTTGGCCATTTGGGGGGTTTTGGCACCCCGACCTTCGGGTGCTAATTTTTGGGCGCGGCTGTGACCGTGGCCTATTTTTGGCACACGGAGGCCGCCCCGCAAAGTCTCGGGGCATTCCGAGTCAGCGGACGAACCGCCACGCCCCCACCGAGCCTATAGCCCGCGTTTTTGGCCATTTGGGGGTTTTGGCACCCAGTTCGGGTGCTAATTTTAGGCGCGGCTTTGCCCGTGGCCTATTTTTACAGCACACGGAGGCCACCCGCAAAGTTTCGTGCCATTCCTAGTCCGGACGAACTTCGCCACGCCCCCACCAAGGCTATAGACCACCCGATTTTGGCCATTTTTCCTTGGGGGTTTTGGTACCCCGACCTTCGGGCGCTAATTTTTGGGCGCGGCTGTGCCCGTGGCCTATTTTTGGCACATGTAGGCCACCCGCAAAGTCTCGTGCAATTCCTAGACCAGCGGACGAACTTCACCCACGCTCCCCACCAAGGCTATAGCCCACCCGATTTTTGGCCATTTTTCCGCTGGGGGGTTTTGGCACCCCGACCTTCGGGCGCTAATTTTTGGGCGCGGCTGTGTCCGTGGCCTATTTTTGGCACACGGAGGCCGCCCCCAAAGTCTCGGGCCATTCCGAGTCCGGCGGACGAACTTCGCCCACGCCCCCCACCAAGGCTATTGCCCACCCGTTTTTTGGCCATTTGGGGGGTTTTGGCACCCCGACCTTCGGGCGCTAATTTTTGTGTGTGGCTGTACCCATGGCCTAATTTTGGCACACGGAGGCCACCCGCAAAGTCTCGGGCCATTCCGAGTCCGGCAGACGAACTTCACCCACGCCCCCACCAAGGCTATAGCCCACCCGTTTTTTGGCCATTTGGGGGGTTTTGGCACCCCGACCATCGGGCGCTAATTTTTGTGCGTGGCTGTACCCGTGGCCTATTTTTAGTACACGGAGGCTGCCCGCAAAGTCTTTGGCCATTCCAAGTCCGGCGGACGAACTTTGCCCACGCCCCCCACCAAGGATATAGCCGACCACCCGTTTTTTGGCCATTTTCCGCTGGGGTTTTGGCACCCGACCTTCGGGTGCTAATTTTTAAGCGGCTCTGCCCGTGGCCTAGTTTTTGGCACACAGAGGCCGCCCGCAAAGTCTCGGGCCATTCCGAGTCCGCGGACGAACTTCGCCACGCCCCCACCAAGGCTATAGACCACCCGTTTTTTGGCCATTTGGGGGGTTTTGGCACCCCGACCTTCGGGCTCTAATTTTTGGGCGCGGCTGTGCCCGTGGCCTATTTTGGCACACGGAGGCCGCCCGCAAAGTCTCGGGCCATTCCGAGTCCGGCGGACGAACTTCGCCCACACCCCCCACCAAGGCTATAGCCCACCCGTTTTTTGGCCATTTGGGGGGTTTTCGTACCCCGACCTTCGGGCGCTAATTTTTGGGCGCGGCTATGCCCGTGGCCTATTTTTGGCACACGGAGGCCGCCCCCAAAGTCTCGGGACATTCCAAGTCCGGCGGACGAACTTCGCCCACGACCCCCACCAAGGCTATAGCCCACCCGATTTTTGGCCATTTTTCCGCTGGGGGGTTTTGGCACCCCGACCTTCGGGCGCTAATTTTTGGGCGCGGCTATGTCCGTGGCTTATTTTTGGCACACAGAGGCCGCCCCCAAAGACTCGACCCATTCCGAGTCCGGCGGACGAACTTCGCCCACGCCCCCCACCAAGGCTATTGCCCACCTGTTTTTTGGCCATTTGGGGGGTTTTGGCACCCCGACCTTCGGGTGCTAATTTTTGGGCGCGGCTGTGCCCGTGGCCTATTTTTGGCACATGTAGGCCACCCGCAAAGTCTCGTGCAATTCCTAGACCGGCGGACGAACTTCGCCCACGCCCCCCACCAAGGCTATAGCCCACCCGATTTTTGGCCATTTTTCCGCAGGGGGGTTTTAGCAACCGGACCTTTGGGCACTAAATTTTGGGCGCGGCTGTGCCCGTGGCCTATTTTTGGCACACGGAAGCCGCCCGCAAAGTCTCGGGTCATTCTGTGTCCGGCGGACGAACTTCGCCCACGCCCCCCACCAAGGCTATAGCCCACCCGATTTTTGGCCATTTTTCCGCTGGGGGGTTTTGGCACCCCGACCTTCGGGCGCAAATTTTTGAGCGCGGCTATGCCCGTGGTCTATTTTTGGCACACGGAGGCCGCCCGCAAAGTCTCAGGCCATTCCGAGTCCGGCGGACGAACTTCGCCCCCGCCCCCCACAAAGGATATAGCCCACCTGTTTTTTGGCCGTTTGGGGGGTTTTGGCACCCCGAACTTCGGGTGCTAATTTTTGGGCGCGCCTGTGCCCGTGGCTGTTTTTTGGCACACGGAGGCCGCCCGCAAAGTCTCGGGCCATTCCGTGTCCGGCGGACGAACTTCGCCCACACCCCCCACCAAGGCTATAGCCCACCCGTTTTTTGGCCATTTGGGGGGTTTTGGCACCCCGACCTTCGGGTGCTAATTTTTGGGCGCGGCTGTGCCCGTGGCATATTTTTGGCACACAGAACCCGCCCGCAAAGTCTCGGGCCATTCCGAGTCCGGCGGACGAACTTCGCCCACCCCCCCTCCAAGGCTATAGCCCAGCCGTTTTTTGGCCATTTGGGGGGTTTTGGCACCCCGTCCTTCGGGCGCTAATTTTTGGGCGCGGCTGTGCCCGTGGCCTATTTTTGGCACACGGAGTCCGCCCGCAAAGTCTCGGGCCATTCCGAGTCCGGCGGACGAACTTCGCCCCCCACTAAGACTATAGCCCACCCGATTTTTGGCCATTTTTCCGCTGGGGGGTTTTGGCACCCCGACCTTCGGGCGCTAATTTTTGGGTGCGGCTATGCCTGTGGCCTATTTTTGGCACACGGAGGCCGCCCCCAAAGTCTCGGGCCATTCCAAGTCCGGCGGACGAACTTCGCCCACGCCCCCCACCAAGGCTATAATAGCCCACCCGATTTTTGGCCATTTTTCCGCGGGGGGGTTTTGGCACCCCGACCTTCGGGTGATAATTTTTGGGAGCGGCTATGTCCGTGGCCTATTTTTGGCACACGGAGGCCACCCCCAAAGTCTCGGGCCATTCCGAGTCCGGCGGACGAACTTCGCCCACGCCCCCCACCAAGGCTATTGCCCACCCGTTTTTTGGCCATTTGGGGGGTTTTGGCACCCCGACCTTCGGGTGCTAATTTTTGGGGGCAGCTGTGCCCGTGGCCTATTTTTGGCACATGTAGGCCACCCGCAAAGTCTCGAGCCATTCCTAGTCCGGCGGACGAACTTCGCCCACGCCCCCCACCAAGGCTATAGCCCACCCGATTTTTGGCCAATTTTCCGCAGGGGTTTTGGCACCCGACCTTGGCGCTAATTTTTGGCGCGGTTATGCCCGTGGCCTATTTTTGGCACGGAGGACCCAAATTCTCGGGCCATTCCGAGTCCGGCGGATGAACTTCGCACGCCCCTCACCAAGGCTATAGCCCACCCGATTTTTGGCCATTTTCCGCTGGGGTTTTGGCACCCCGGGCGCTAATTTTTGGGCGCGGCTATGCCCGTGGCCTATTTTTTTCACACGGAGGATGCCCCAAAATTCTCGTGCCATTCCGAGTCCGGCGGATGAACTTCGCCCACGTCCCCCACCACGGCTATAGCCCACCCGATTTTTGGCCATTTTTCCGCTGGGGGGTTTTGGCACCCTTACCTTCGGGCGCTAATTTTTGGTTGCGGCTATGCTCGTGGCCTATTTTTAGCACACGGAGGCCTCCCCCAAAGTCTCGGGCCATTCCGAGTCCGACTTAGCCACGCCCCCACCAAGGCTATAGCCCACCCGTTTTTGGCCATTTGGGGTTTTGGCACCCAGTTCGGGTGCTAATTTTTGTAGCGGCTTTGGCCGGAGGCCGCCCCCCAAAGTCTCGGGGCATTCTGAGTCCGGCGGACGAACTTCGCCCACGCCCCCCACCAAGGCTATAGACCATCCGATTTTTGGCCATTTTTCCGCAGGGGGGTTTTGGCACCCCGAGCAGCTAATTTTTGGGCGGTTATGCCCGTGGCCTATTTTTGGCACACGGAGGGCCCCCAAATTCTCGAGCCATTCGAGTCCGGCGGATGAACCGCCACGCCTCACCAAGGCTATAGCCCACCCGATTTTTGGCCATTTTTCCGCTGGGGGTTTTGGCACCCGACCTTGGCGCTTAATTTTTGGGCGGCTATGCCCGTGGCCTATTTTTTTCATACGGAGGATGCCCCAAAAGTCTCGGGCCATTCCGAGTCCGGCGGATGAACTTCTCCCACGTCCCCCACCAAGGCTATAGCCCACCCGATTTTTGGCCATTTTTCCGCTGGGGGGTTTTGGCACCCTTACCTTCGGGCGCTAATTTTGGGGTGCGGCTATGCTCGTGGCCTATTTTTAGCACACGGAGGCCTCCCCCAAAGTCTCGGGCCATTCCGAGTCCGGCGGACGAACTTCGCCCACGCCCCCCACCAAGGCTATAGCCCACCCGTTTTTTGGCCATTTGGGGGGTTTTGGCACCCCGAAGTTCGGGTGCTAATTTTTGGGCGCGGCTTTGCCCGTGGCCTATTTTGGGAGGCCGCCCCGCAAAGTCTCGGGGCATTCGAGTCGACGTGTCGCCACGCCCCACCAAGGCTATAGCCCACCCGATTTTGGCCAATTTTCCAGGGGTTTTCGTACCCCGACCTTCGGGCGCTAATTTTTGGGCGCGGTTATGCCCGTGGCCTATTTTTGGCACACGGAGGACGCCCCCAAATTCTCGGGCCATTCCGAGTCCGGCGGATGAACTTCGCCCACGCCCCTCACCAAGGCTATAGCCCACCCGATTTTTGGCCATTTTCCGCTGGGGGTTTTGGCACCCGACCTTCGGGCGCTAATTTTTGGGCGCGGTTATGCCCGTGGCCTATTTTTTTCACACGGAGGATGCCCCAAAATTCTCGTGCCATTCCGAGTCCGGCGGATGAACTTCGCCCACGTCCCCCACCACGGCTATAGCCCACCCGATTTTAGCCATTTTCCGCTGGGGGTTTGCTTACCTTGGCGCTAATTTTTGGTTGCGGCTATGCTCGTAGCTATTTTTAGCACTGGAGGCCTCCCAAAGTCTCGGGCCATTCCAGTCCGGCGGACGAACTTCGCCCGCCCCCACCAAGGCTATAGCCCACCCGTTTTTGGCCATTTGGGGTTTGGCACCCCAGTTCGGGTGCTAATTTTTAGCGGCTTTGCCCGTGGCTATTTTGGCAGAGGCCGCCCGCAAAGTCTCAGGGCATTCCGAGTCCCGGACGAACCGCCACGCCCCCACCAAGCCTATAGCCCACCCGTTTTTGGCCAATTTTTTCCGCAGGGGTTTTTGCACCCGACCTTGAGCGCTAATTTTTTTATGCCATTGGCCTATTTTTGGCACACGGAGGACGCCCCAAATTCTCGGGCCATTCCGAGTCGGCGGATGAACCGCCCACGCCTCACAAGGCTATAGCCCACCCGTTTTTTGGCCAATTTTCCGCAGGGGGGTTTTTTGCACCCCGACCTTCGGGCGCTAATTTTTGGGCGCGGATATGCCCGTGGCCTATTTTTTTCACACGGAGGATGCCCCAAAATTCTCGTGCCATTCCGAGTCCGGCGGATGAACTTCGCCCACGTCCACCTGGCTATAGCCCACCCGATTTTTGGCCATTTTCCGCTGGTTTGGCACCCTTACCTTGGGCGCTAATTTTTGGGTGCGGCTATGCTCGTAGCTATTTTTGCACAGGCCTCCCAAAGTCTCGGGCCATTCGAGTCCGGCGGACGAACTTCGCCACGCCCATGAGCTATAGCCCACCACGTTTTTGGCCATTTGGGGGTTTTGGCACCCAGTTCGGGTGCTAATTTTTGGTGACTTTGCCCGTGGCCTATTTTTTTGGAGGCCGCCCGCAAAGTCTCGGGGCATTCCGAGTCAGGCGGACGAACCACGCCCCCCCCAAGGCTATAGACCATCCGATTTTTGGCCATTTTTCCGCAGGGGTTTTGGTACCCCGACCTTGAGCGCTAATTTTGGCGCGGCTGTGCCCGTGGCCTAATTTTGGCACTCGGAGGCCGGCCGGAAAGTCTCGGGCCATTCCGTGTCCGGCAGACGTACTTCGCCTACGCCCACCCACCAAGGCTATAGCCCACCCGATTTTTGTCCATTTTTCCGCAGGGTTTTGGTACCCGACCATTGGGCGCTAATTTTTAGGCGTAGCGTTGCCCGTGGCTAATTTTGGCACACGGAGCCGCCCGCAAAGTCTCGGGCCATTCGAGTCCGGTAGGACGAACTTCGCCCACCCCCACCAAGGCTATAGCCGGCCGTTTTTGGCCATTTGGGGTTTGGCACCCGACCTTCGGGCGCTAATTTTTAGCGGCTGTGCCCGTTGCCTATTTTGGCACCACGGAGGCCGCCCCATAAAGTTTCGTGCCATTCAAGTCCGGCGTAGGACGAACTTACGCCCCCAACCAAGGCTATAGACCACCCGATTTTTGACCATTTTCCGCATGGGTTTTGGTACCCGACCTTGGGCGCTAATTTTATGGCGCGGCTGTGCCCGTGGCCTAATTTTGCAGCACCACGGAGGCCGCCATAAAGTCTCGGGCCATTCCGAGTCCGAGGCGGACGAACCGCCCGCCCCCACAAGGCTATAGACCACCCGATTTTTGGCCCATTTTTCCGCAGGGTTTTGGTACCCGACCTTCGGGGCGCTAATTTTTAGGCGCGGCTGTGCCCGTGGCTAATTTTGGCACCACGAGGCCGCCCGCAAAGTCTCGGGCCATTCCGAGGTCCGGCGGACGAACCGCCACGCCCCCACCAGGCTATAGCCCACCGTTTATTGGCCATTTTGGGGTGTTTTCGTACCCGACCTTGGGCGCTAATTTTTAAGGGCGCGGCTGTGTCTATGGCCTAATTTTGGCACACGGAGGCCGCCCGCAAAGTCTCAGGCCATTCCGAGTCCGAGGCGGGACGAACCGCCGCCCCCACCAAGGCTATAGACCACCGTTTTTGGCCATTGCGGGGTTTGGCACCCGACCGGCGCTAATTTTTACACGGCTGTGCCGTGGCCTATTTTTGCACCCGGAGCCGCCGCAAAGTCTTGGGCCATTCCAGCGAGCAGTGGACGAACTTCGCCCATGCCCCCACCAGGCTATAGCCCACCCGTTTATTGGCCATTTGGGGTGTTTTCGTACCCCGACCTTCGGGCGCTAATTTTTGGGCGCGGCTGTGTCTATGGCCTAATTATGGGACACGGAGGCCGCCCGAAAAGTCTCGGGCCATTCCGAGTCCGGCGGAGGAACCGCCACGCCCCACCAAGGCTATAGCCCACCCGATTTTTAGCCATTTTCGCTGGGGTTTTGGCACCCCGACCTTCGGGCGCTAATTTTTAAACGCGGCTATGCCAGTGGCCTATTTTTGCACACGGAGGCCGCCCCAAAGTCTCGGGCCATTCGAGTCCGGCGGATGAACTTCGCCCACTTCCCCCCAAGGCTATAGCCCACCGGATTTTGGCCATTTTCCGCTGGGGTTTTGGCACCCGACCTTGGGCGATAATTTTTAGGCGGCTATGCCCGTGGTCTATTTTAGCACACGGAGGCCGCCCCAAAGTCTCGGCCCATTTGAGTCCGGCCGGATGAAGTCGCCCACACACCAGCTATAGCCCGCGATTTTGCTTAATTTTTCGCTGGGGTGTTTTTGCACCCGACCTTGAGGCGCAAATTTTGGGCCAGCAGCTATGCCCGTGGCCTATTTTAACACACGGAGGCCACCCCCAAAGTCTCGGGCCATTCCGAGTCCGGCAGCGAACCGCCCCCACCAAGGCTATAGCCCACCCGTTTTTGGCCATTTGGGGGTTTTGGCACCGAAGTTCGGGTGCTAATTTTGTAAGCGCGGCTGTGCCCGTGGCCTATTTTGGCACACTGGAGGCTGCCCCATGAAGTCTCGGGGCATTCCAGTCCGGCCGAGCAGAACTTCACGCCCCCACAAGGCTATAGCCCACCCCGTTTTTGGCCATTTAGGGGTTTTGGCACCGACCTTGTGCCACAGGCGCGGCTGGGCCCGTCGCCTATTTTGGCACCACGGGAGGCCGCCCGCAAAGTCTCGGCCATTCCGAGGTCCGTGGACGAACTTAGCCACGCCCCCAACGCTATAGCCCACCCGTTTTTTGGCCATTTGGGTGGTTTTGGTACCCTGCCCTTCCGGGCGCTAAGTTTTAGGCGCGGCTGTGCCCGTGGCCTACCAGCACCACGGAGGCCGCGCATGAAGTCTCGGGCCATTCGAGGATCCGTCGGACGAACCTTACGCCCCCTGAGGCTATAGTACCCGATTTTAGCCATTTTTTTGGGGTTTTGGCACCCGACTTGGTACCATTTGAGCGCTAATTTTTATCGTGGCTGTGCCCAGGGCCTATTTTGGCACACGGAGGAGCCGCCTGCAATGTCGGGCCATTCAAGGCCAGTGGACGAACCATGCGCCGCCCCAGGTTTTTATAGCCCACCCGATTGGGTTTGGCCATTTGGGGGTTTTGGCACCCCGACCTTGAGCGCTAATTTTTGGGCGCGGCTGTGCCCGTGGCCTTTTGCACCACGGAGGCTGCCCGCATATTCGGGCCATTCCGAGTCCGGCAGACGAACTTCGCCACGCCCCCTGGCTATAGCGGCGTTTTTGGCCATTTGGGTTTGGCACCCTGACCTTCGGGTGCTAATTTTTCGCGGCTGTGTCAGTCAGCCTACTTTTATCTATCGGAGGCCGCCCGCAAAGTCTCGGGGCTATTCCGAGTCCGGCAGGCGAGCGTCGCGCATACGCCCACCACCAAGCCTATAAGCGCTTTTTTTTTTGCCATTTGGGGGTTTTGGCTCCCGACCTTCGGGGCCTTCCCCTAATTTTTGTCTGCGGCTGTGCCCGTTGCCTATTTTGGGACACGGAGGCCGCCGCCGAGTCTGGCCATTCGAGGTCAGTGAGACGAACTTAGCCCTTTACCTTGCTTGTGAGGCTATAGCCCGCCGTTTTTGGCCATTTGGGGGTTTTGTCACCCCGACCAGGCGCAAATTTTGTGCGCGTCTGTGCCCGTAGCCTATTTTTTGGTACACGGAGGCCGCCCGCAATGTCTCGGGCCATTCCGAGTCAGCAGACGAACCGCCCCCCCACGCTAGCTATAGCCCACCGTTTTTGGCCATTTGGGGTTTTGGCACCCCGACCTTGGGCGCTAATTTGTACAATGACTGTGCCGTGGCCACTTTTTGGCACACGGAGCCGTCGCATTGTCTCGGGCCATTCAAGTCCAGGCGGGCGAACATACCCTCCTGAGCTATTGCCCACCCATTTTTGGCCATTTGGGGGTTTTCGCACCCCGACCTTCGGGGCGCTAATTTTGGGCGGCTGTGCCAGTGGCCTTTGGCACAGAAAGGCCGCCCCTAAAGTCTCGGGCCATTCCGAGTCAAGCGGACGAACTTCGCCAACGCCCCCACCAAGGCTCTATTGCCCACCGTTTTTGGCCATTTGGGGGTTTTGCACCCGTGCCAGGGCGCTAATTTTGGGCATGGCTGTGCCCGTGGCTATTTTGGCACCACGGAGGCCACGCCCGCACAGTCTCGGGCCATTCCAGAAGGCGGACAAACCACTTGCGCCCCACCAAGACTATAGCCCACCCGTTTTTGGCCATTTGGGGTTTGGCACCGACCAGCGCTAATTTTTAGTGTGGCTGTTCCCGTTGCCTATTTTGCAGCTGCACCAGGCCGCCGCATGAAAGTCTCGGGCCATTACGAGTCGGCGGACAAGTAGTTGACTTCGCCCACGCAAGGCTATCCCCTTTACCAAGGCTATAGCCCACCCATTTTTGGGCATTTGGGGGTTTAAGCACCCCCGACCTTCGGGCGCTAATTATTGGGCGCGGCTGTGCCCCGTGGCGTATTTCCACACAGCTACGGAGGCCGCCGCACTGTCTCGGGCAATTCCGAGTCAGCGGCCCGGAGTGGAAATTGCCCACGCCCCCACCAAGGCTATAGCCCACCCGTTTTGGCCATTTTTCGCTGGGGTATTTTGGCACCCGACCTTGGGGTGCTAATTTTTAAGCGGCTGCGTACCTGTTGTTCAGGCTGACTATTTTGGCACGGAGGTACCGAAATTCTCGGGCCATTCCGAGTCCGGTCGAACTTCTTACGCCCCCACCAAGGCTATCGCCCACCCGTTTTTTGGGCATTTGGGGGGTTTTGCACCCCGACCTTGAGTGGTGTGGTAGCTAATTTTAGGGCTTGACTGTTCCCGTTGCCTATTTTTGGCACGCAGGCCGCCGCAAAGAATCTCGGGCCATTCGAGTCCGGCGGACCGAACTTCGCCACGCCCCACCAAGGCTATAAGCCCACCCATTTTTTGGCCATTTGGGAGTTCGGCACACCCGACCTTGGGCGCTAATTTTAGACGGCTGTGCCGTGGCGTATTTTAAGCACGGAGGCCGCCCGCACAGTCTCGGGCCATTCCGAGTCCGAGTGACGAACTTCCCTTGCGCCCCCACCAAGGCTATAGCCCATACCGCTGGATTTTTGGCCATTTTTCGCTGGGGTATTTTGGCACCCCGACCTTGGGGTGCTAATTTTTAGAGCGGCTGTGTGCTCGTGGCTCTTTTGGCACGGAGCGCCCGGAGATTCTCGGGCCATTCCGAGTCCGAGGCGGGCAGAAGCCGCCCCGTGGCTAGCCCTATTTTGGCATTTGGGGTTTGGCACGGACCAACTAAGCTGATAATTTTGGCGCAGCTGTGCCCGTGGCTTTATTTTGGCACCACGGGGCCGCCCGCAGAGTCTCGGGCACCTCCGAGTCAGTAGAACCCGAAAGCCCCGCCCCGCGCTGATGCCTGCTTCACGCTGGTTTTTGGCCATTGGGGGTTTGCTCCCCGACCTTGAAGCCCTCGTTTTAGTGGCTGCGCCGTGGCCTATTTTGGCGCCGCGGAGGCCGCCCAGGGATCTCGAGCCATTCGAGCCGAAGCGGGTGAACCGCTCACCCCACCAAGGCTATAGCCCACCCGTTTAGTGTTTGGGGTTTTGGCACCCCCGACCGGGTAGCTAATTTTGTGCAGCGGCTGTGCCCGTGGCACTGACCACCGCTTTGAGACCGCCCACAAAGTCTCGGAGCCATTCACGTCCGGCGGATGAACTTCGCCCCGCCCCCACCCAGGCTCCTGTCGCCGTTTTTGGCCATTTGGGGGTTTTGGCACTTACAACCTTCGGGCGCTAATTTTTGCATTGTGGCTGTGCCCGTGCATGACCCACCCAGCACCGCGGAGTCCGCCCGCAAAGTCTCAGGCCATTCGAGTCCGAGGCGGGCGAACTTCGCCCTTGTTCAAGCTACCAGCCCACCGTTTTAAGCATTTCCGCTGGGGTTTTGGCACCCGACCGCCAGTGCTAATTTTTGGAGTGCGGCTGTGCCCGTGGCCTATTTTTGTCTGAGTCCGCCACAAAGTCTCGGAGCCATTCCGAGTCAGCGGACGAACTTCGCCCACGCCCCACTTGAGCTGTAAGCCCACCGTTTTTGGCCATTTTCATGGGGTTTGGCACCCGACCTTCGGGTGCTAATTTTTGGAGTGCGGCTGTGCCGTGCTTCTTGCAGCACCGCAGGAGTCAAGTCCGCAAAGTCGGGCCATTCCGAGGTCAGGCGGACAGAACAGCCACTTCCCCATGAGGCTGCAGCGCCCGTTTTAGCCATTTTCCTTTAGGGTTTGCTTCTACGACAGCCGGGTGCTAATTTTTGGAGTGCGGCTGTGCCGTGGCCTGTGCAGCACCACGGAGGACACCCGCCGCAAGTCTCGGGCCATTCCGAGTCCGGCGGATGAACTTCGCCACGCCCCACAGCAAGAGGCTATAGCCCACGGATTTTTGGCCCATTTGGGGGTTTTGGCTCCCAGAACCGGGTGCCTAATTTTAGACTGTGACTGTGCCATGTGCCTATTTTTTACCACAGAGGCACACTTCCGCAAAGAATGCCGGGCCATTCCAAGTCAGCGGACGAACAGCCCGCGCCAACTTTAATTTGCCTTGCGCGTTTTTGCAGCCTACCATTTGGTGGGCCTCTTTCAAACCAAGTGCCATTGCGACTCGGCTGTGCCGCGTGGCCTATTTACCAGCACCACGAGGACCGTCACGCATGGCCTCGGGCCATTCCGAGTCCGGCAGGCGAACTTCGCCACGCCCCGAGGGCTATAGCCACTTTACAGTTTTTGGCCATTTGGGGTTTGCTTTGCGAACTTCGGGAATGAATTTTTGGGCGCAGCTGTGCCCGTGGCCCTATTTTTGGCACGGGGCCGCCCGCAAAGTCTCGGGCCATTCCGAGTCAGCGGACAGAACTTCACCCCCACGCCCAGCGATGCTATAGCCACGCTAGTTTTGGCCATTTGGGGATTTTGGCACCCCGACCTTCAGCGATAATTTTTGTACGCGGCTGTGCCCAGGCTGGCTTATTTTGGGACACGGAGGCGCGCGAGGGTCTCGGGCACCTCTCCGAGGTCCGAGGCGGACGAACCGCCACGCCCCCACCAGGCTGTAAGCCCCACCGTTTCAGCCATTTTCCGGCACAGAGTTTTGGCACTGACCCGGGCCGCGTTTTTGGAATGCGGCTGTGCCGTGGCCTGTCACACCGCAGGTCCATCGCAAAGTCTCGGGCCATTCCAGTCCAGCGGACGGCTTAGCCACGCCCCCACAGGGCTCGCAGCCCACCCAGGTTTTAGCCATTTCGCTGGGGTTTGGCACCCCACGACCTTGAGGTGCTAATTTTTTTAGGCGTGACTGTGCCGGTGGCTATTACGGCGCACGGAGCCGCCCGCAAAGTCTCTCGGGCCATTCCGAGGTCGTGGACGAACCGCCCGCAATCCCACGCAAGCTACAGCCACCGTTTTTGGCCATTCTGGGGTTTTGGCACCCGACCTTCAGGCGATAATTTTTGTGCGCGGCTGTGCCCGTGGCCTATTTTGGGACACGGGCGCCCTGATCTCCGGGCCATTCAGGGTCGGGAGGACCGACTTCGCCCGCGCCCCCACCGAGGCTATCGCCCCGCGGGTTTTTGGCCATTTTTTCCGCTGGGGGTTTCTTTTGACCTTGAGTGCTAATTTTTAAAGATGTCGGCTGTGCCGTCAACCTATTACAGCACCGGAGGGGACACCATGAAAGTCTGGACCATTCGAGTCCGTGGACGATCTTAAGCACGCGCCCCCACCAAGGCTATAGCCCACCCGATTTTTGGCCATTTGGGGTTTTGTACACGAACCGGGTGCTAATTTTGGGCGCGGCTGTGCCATGCTTCTTTTCAGCACCACGGGAGGCCGCCATGAAGATCTCGGACCATTCCGAGTCCGAGGCGGACGAACTTCGCCACGCCCCCACCATGCTATAGCCACACGTTTTGGCCATTGGGGATTTTGCTTCCAGCCTTCAGGCGATAATTTTTGTCTTGCTTTGACTGTGCCGTGGCTTATTTTGGGACACGGAGGCCGCCATAAAGTCTAGGGCAACCTCCGGAGTCCGAGGCGGACGAACTTACTTCCACGCCCCCACGCCGGGCTATAGCCACCCGTTTTTGGCCATTTTCCGCTGGGGTTTGCTTTGACCCTTGAGAATTGCTAATTTTGCGTCTGGCTGTGCCCGTGGCCTATTCCCACGGCACCACGGAGACGCCCATAAAGTCTCGGGCCATTCCGAGTCAGCGGACGAACCTTCGTCCCCACCAGAGCTGTTACCGTTTTTGGCCATTGGGGTTTTTGGCACCCCGACCTTCAGGCGATAATTTTTATTGCTGGCTGTGCCGTGGCTATTTTGGCACACGGAGGACACCACCGCAGAGTCTCGAGCCATTGAGGTCCGTGGGCGATCTTCGCCCACGCCCCACCAAGGCCATAGCCACCGATTTTGACCATTTGAAGTTTGGCACCCCGACCTTGGCGTGTTTTGTGGCTGTGGCCTATTTTTGGCTGCAGGCCGCCCGCCAGAAATCTCAGGCCATTCCGAGTCAAATGGATGAACCAGCCACGCCCCCACCAGGCTGCGCCACGTTTTTGGCCATTTGGGGGGTTTTGGCTCCCCGAACTTCGGGTGCTAATTTTTGAAGTAGCTGTGCCCGTGGCCTATTTTGCCACACACAGGGCCGCCCGCAAAGTCTCGAGGGCCATTCCAAGTCCAGTGGACAGACTGTCGCCCCCACCAAGGCTGCCTGCTTGCGTTTTTGGCATTTGGTGGGTTTGCTTCTCCCAAACTTAGGGTGCTAATTTTTGACTAAGCTGTGCCCGTGGCCTATTTTAGCACCACGGAGGCGTACGCATGGCCTCGAGGCCATTCCGAGTCCCGGCAGGCAGACCGCCCGCCCCCACCAGGCTGGCCCCACACCGTTTTTGGCCATTTAGGGGTTTTGGCACGAACTTCGGGTGCTAATTTTTGAAACGTGACTGTGCCAGCAATACGTAACTATTTTTGGCACACGGGGCCGCCCGCAAAGTCTCGGGCATTCCGAGTCAAGGCGGACGAACTTCGCCCACGCCACGATGCCATAGCCACCGTTTTTTGGCCATTTGGGAGTTTGGCACCCGACCTTTGGGCGATAATTTTTGTCTGGCTGTGCCGGCTTATTTTGGGACACGGAGGGCGCCCGCAGTCTCGGGCACCTCAAGGTCAGCGGACGAACTTAGCCGCCCCCACAAGGCTATGGCCCACCGTTTTAGCCCATTTTCGCTGGGAGTTTTTAACCCATTGTAGTGCTAATTTTTGGAGATGCTGACTGTGCCATTATTTCTTTTGCAGCACCGCAGAGTCCGCCCACGCAGAAGTCTCGGGCCATTCGATCAATGGGCGAACTTCAGCCGCCCCCCACCAAGACTATAGCCCACCCGTTTTAGCCATTTTCCACTTTGGGAGACTTTTGGCACCGACCGGGTGCTAATTTTTGAAATGCGGCTCTTTGCATGCAAACTCTTGCCCAGCACACGGAGGGCATAAAGTCTCGGGCCATTCCAGAGTCAAGCGGACGATCTTATTACATGCCCCACAAGGCACCTGCTTCCACCGATTTTGGCCATTTGAGGTTTGACACCATTCCGCCCCGGGCGCTAATTTTTGGCGGCTGTACCCGTAGCCTATTTTAGCACGGATGCCACCCGCAAAGTCTCGGTCCATTCAGAGTCAAGTGAGACAAACTCGCCCCTTGACCCCACCAAGGCTATAGCCCACCACGTTTTTGGCCATTTGAAAGTTTTGGCACCCAGCTTCCTTGAGCTAATTTTTGTGCTGTGAGGATGCCCGTGGCCTATTTTTGTCACCACGGAGCGCCCGCAAAGTCTCGGGCCATTCAGTCAGGCGAGAACTTCTCCCACGCCCCCACCAGAGGAAGCTCTTCATTTCACCAGCTTTTTAGCCATTTGGAGGTTTGCCTTTGTTATCCAGGAGTTAATTTTTGAACATGACTGTGCCCGGCCTTCTGCGCTTTGGGCTGTCGCAAAGTCTCAGGTATTCCAGGTCAAGCGGACGAACCTTACGCCACAACCCCAGCAATACATGCT